>PYWC01000032.1:730256-787441 GCA_003182015.1 Tuber magnatum | reverse complement strand
CTAAGCGAGCCTAGCAAAAGCGGGGAAGTATAGAAGAGGAACCACCGCGAGGCAGTCCCAGACAGAGGAGAGCATCCCCAAGAGGATTAACTCGGGGGGAGAGGAGGTAGAGGCCATAAGTAACGCCTGGCCCAGCGAGGGAGGAAAAGAAATGGTCTAGCACCCCCCAGAAGGGGGGTGCGAGACCCATAGTTGTGGTGATAGTTCTCTGGTGTTGAGTCGTTCCCGATTAGGAAATCTTTTTCAATGACCGCAGTTGTAACGGAGACGGAGCGTGTCTTGATTGGTAGCTTAGTAGTCAGCGGTGTGAAGTGTGTCATTTTCGAAATTATGTCCACAGTGACCCAGATATTAGTATACCCTTCTGACTCTGGCAGCACTGTAATGAAGTCTATTGAAATCGCTGTCGAAGACCACATAGGAACATCCATAGGTTCCTGCAGGCCAAACTTCTTGTACCTGATGACCTTGTTTCTTCGGCACGCATCACATGTCCATACATAGTCTGTGATGTGCTTATCCATCTTAGGCCAATAGAAGTTAGCCCTAACCCTGCCAATGGTTTTGTATGTCCCCAAGCATCCCACAATTCGGGAGTCAAGTTCGGCCTCCATGATTGTCCCCTTCATATTCCGACCCATGGGAACATACCACCTGTTCTTATATAAGAGTAAGCCCTTTGCCGTCGCGGAATATCAGTCGACTTCTTTGTTACCAGCAGGCGTTGCGTGGAGGATTCTTAAGTATTCCGGGTCCTGTTTTGTTGCTATCCACAGTTGATCCAAAAAGGAAGACTGGAGCGGCTATTCTTGGCATACTTGCAACACCTGTGCTCACAAGATGTCATGTTCCTGGCTCTCGACCCACTGTCTGTAGTGAAAAAATGACTGCGGCAGAAAATCACTCCGCCCTGTGGGGCGGTAGTCCATACACCGCAACAAAGCATTCGCCTTCCCCTTCAACCGTCATTCTCAGTAAACCACCCTCTAGTTGAATTGTTGCAGGAACTTAGCCCAGCGGAACCCTCTTCTATTAAGGACCTGGGTACTATTAACGTACTCTAAATTCTTATGATCCCTATGGACTACCAACTGGTCGGTTACCGAGCATAGCAGACGATACCATTCCTTCAATGCCGCCACGATGCCAGTCATTTCCTTATCATGGATAGCATAATCAAGGTCTACTGTGTGAAATGTCCGACTATGATAGGCCACTTGCTGCCATCTCTGATCTGCACAGAACTGGAAGAGGACAGCTCCTAATGAAAAGTCACTAGCATCGGTTTCCAGCATGGTTGGCCATTCAGGGTCGAAATGTGCTGCGATAGGTTTGGACATTAACGTCTTCTTTAAATGGTTACAGGCCTGCTCTCATGCAGGTGTCTATTCCCATTGGACATCCTTCTTTGTCAAGTGCATCAGAGGCTTTGCTATCTTGCTGAAGCCTTCTATGAACTGACAGTAGAAGTTTGGAAGCCCATAAAGCTATGAACATCGACGACCCATGTCGGAGGTGCCCAATCCCTGATTGTTTGCACCTTCTGCGACAACATAGAGATCTCCATGTCGGAGATCTTGTACCCGTGGAATTCAACCTCCGGTTGGTAGAAAATGGACTTCTTCATGCTCACGGATAGTCTGGCTTTCCGCAATTTCCCCATCCTGGGTTGCACTATCGCGATATACTCTTCAATGGTTCCGGAGCATGTCCGGATGTCATGCATGCATGCAATGACTCCTTCACCTTTAAGGTAGCGGAAGACCTCATTTATTATGCTCTGAAAAGTTGCTAGACTATTACATAGCCCAAAAGGCATGACCATGTATTCATACAGTCCATATCTGCACCGGAAAGGCCATCTTCCATTCCTCACCTTCTGCTATCCTTCGCAGGTAGTAGCCATTCTTCAGGTCCAACTTTGTGAATGCAATGGCTTTTCCTAACCTATCTCGCAGTTCATACATCAACAATAGAGGATACTTACTCTTGACTGTGATTTTGTTCAGCCCTTCGTAATCTATTACCAATCTTCATGTATCATCTGGTTTTAGCACGAAGAGGATAGGGGCTGCTCCGGAGGAACAGGATTACAATAACTTTCCTGCTTGTAACCTGTTATTGGGATATTCCTGGAGTACCTTGAGCTCCTTCTCTGACAACGGATGGATAGGTGCAAACAGATGTTGGGTCCCACATGCAACTCGATCATGTGGTCATACCTCGAGTGCAGTGGCAAGGCCTCAATCCATTCTTGACCGAAGATATCTCTATACTACTTATACTCCGCGAGTAGCTTAACCGCAATGTCCGTACCTTTCTCATGCGAGAATTGTACAATTCCCAACAGGTAGACATTACTAGAGTCCTCGGCTAGCAACCATTCTCTGGTCATGAACACTAATCGGCCCTGCTCTGCTAGGCAATTAGCCTTGCAGAAATGTGAGCACCAGGTTAGTGATCCTGTCTTTGAATCTATGTCCGGGTTATGGTCCTTCAACCAAGACATAGCTAGGTACCTATCTACCTTGGTGTCGGGCATATCCGTGACTTCAAAGTGCATCTTATTATGGTGGTCGACTATCCTCATATACAATGATTCGGTATAGTGCAGACCTCGTCCAAGAATGTGATTGCTGCTTCCATCGCTTATTGGCACATGCACCTTTTGTAGTATACAAGGTACTTGAGTCTCCTCAACCCATCGGCTGCTGAGCACCGGCCTAGCCGCTCCACTATCAAGTAGCAGGAGCGCCTCTGCGCTTACCAGTCTAGCTCCAATCTTCCAGTCCAGCTTCACCCGCAGGCGGATAGACTTGGTATCACGAGGCAAGTAGTCACCCTTCTGGCTCTTTGCTTGTCTTAGGGACTTAGTTATCTAGGCTAAGTAATTTTGGTCTCTTGCCTTGCGACACAAGAGCGGCCACAATGGGTTAGTAAATGTTAAGGGATGGGGATTCGTCTAATCAATAGCTAGTGTGTTTACTATCATGCCAGCATGATTTCAGGTACTAAACCCTTCTTAGGTAAACTTGGAAATAACACTGTTTATTTGATCAAGTCCAACCTGAACCAATTCTGCTTATACCAAATATATCAATCTTCCCTGAGGTTGGTAGAGGTCCACTATTGGACCAGTTCCAAGCGAAGCATCCTTACTTCCCCAATGTCGAGCGTCTCCCCCAGCAAGACCTTACCTAGCCTTAACTGAAATAAAGTCCACTGACTTACATCTTCAGCCAAGAAAATCATTAAAGAAATACTTATAACTAGAAGAAAGGAAATTACTAGAAACTTAACAAAGAAAAGATAGCCCATCCCACCACGTGTGGCCTGTAACATCAATCTGCTTACATCTCTTTGGTGTAGTCAGTATCAGGCTCGGCCATGTAGTAGAGGAGTACATACTCATTCCAGAAGCCACTTGCAGGGTACCTTTCCATCCATCCCTCATGGGTGTATGGATATGTGTTGGTAAGGTTATACCTCAAGCCAAATGTGTGCTTACCTATTCCGAGCCATCAGTATCAACCTCTATAATCTGAGGTGCTGCCTGTTGAACCTCAAGTATCTTTGTTGAGGAAGGCGGAGGTGGCGCTTAAATGCACTTTAGCCATTTGTCCGTAGCTGAGGGCTCGCTTACCGGGACTCAGTGTTTCAACCCATAAGCCTGGTTGGATGAACAAACGATGGGAGACACTGTGGTACAGTTTCTCTCGAAGTGACCCCTTTGTTCACACTTGGTGCACTGGTTGTGCTTTCTCCCACTTTCAGTCAAAGTCGATGGGATTTCCTTATGCACTATTGCATACTCAGAAGTCGCCAGCTTTGCCTGTTTCTCTGCATTGAAGTTAGTAGGTTTGCCAGGCCTCCAGTTCTGTCTGCCAAAACCTTTTTCCTTCTTTTGTAACCACCCGGAAGTCCGTGATCTATCGTCCTTCTGATCCATTGGCTGAGCCCGTTGGACAAGGTAGATCACTCAGTTACTAAACTGGTTGTTGTTATTCTGCTTAGGTCTAAGTTTCCCACAAAGATCAAGGTAGTCGGTCAAGTTGCTTGGGTGGGGCTCCTTAAGTGCCCCCACGTTCTGATCCTCTTGGGTAATACCCGACCATACCTAATCTTGTACCTGCACTAGGCCTTTATAGCTGCGCTTATATATGTAGTCAATTATCTGGGACAGGTACTCATCAATGTGATGTGGCTTTACCACCAGGTCCCGCCACTCCAGAAGGGATGTGTCTCGTTCCACTTAGTTACTGCCAAAACTTTATTGGAGTCGTTCCCGGAATCCTTTCCATATTCTCAACATGTTGCCTTATTAAAAGGAAATCCTGTACGCTTGACTACCTCCTTATTGATGCGGGCGTACAACCCTAGACACCATACTCGGGCGGAGTCTACTAGAAGTCATATCACCAGGTTTACCTTATCCATATCGGTCAAATTGCGTGCAGCAAAATAGTCAAACTTAACCTCCACCAGTGTTAGGAAGCTGGCAAGTGCGGTAACCATTTGCTTGAATGCCGGAATACAACCCAGCTTTTCTGGCTTCTCCCGCCACTGTCTGGAGGATGGCCGTGAGGTCGATCTGCCTTGTCATTACCGTGATAGCTTCTTAGCCTGGGCGCATCACCCCCATATCTTCCCATCACTCCAATCATCCTTGCAAGTGCCGAGACAGGCGCTCAAATCATAGGGAGAATTGGTATCATCACCATCAGAACTGTTATGGTCCAAGTCCCCTGTACCTCCTCCCGCTCCTGCTGTACCACCGCCTGGTGGCACATTTCCATATCTACTACCCCCGGCGTTTCTGCTTAGGGTTTCTAGTGGTCTGTCGTAACCATCAAACTGTTCCCACTGGCCATCCAGATTCCCATCCTCCAGGGGGTTAGCCCCTGATGGTACTGATGCCGGTACTGCAACAGGGCATTGCAGACTCTCAGGGGTTGTGTTACGGGCCACCTGAGTTATCCGCAGGAATGCCTGAAGCTCTGGACAGCTCAGGGGTTGCATTGGAGGGCCAGCGTGCCTTCAAGACCTACAGTACCCACATGTTGGTTTACCTACAGTTACTAGATATAAGTCTTGGTGATTGCACCATCTGGGACATGCTCTGTGCACAGGGAGGGTATTGCACAACCGGAGAACAACAGTAGAAAAATATATTAAACATTAAATACAACTACTATTACTTCATATACCACGCTTTTGCCTCAATCACCGCAGGCACCCGAGCAGGCACCGATCTCCAGAGCATCACCAAGAAGCTATCAGGGATAGTGGCCCATACACGGGGTGAGACCTCAGCTAACCTATCCCATACCTTTTCAGGCCCCCCCCTAGTGTGTAGAATGTTGAGATACTGCTTGTGGAGGCGCTCTTTGAGCTCTAACCAGGCATGTTCGATGGAGTTCAGATCGGGCGTGAGGGGTAGATGATCTTCCGGGTCTATGCCGTTTTCTTCCATCCAGGCTAAGGTGTCTTTTGCCATATGAACTCTCGCTTTATCCTGATGAAACAATGGATCTTCAACCTCTGGGTGCTCCGCCATTTCTTCTATAATAGACCCTAAAACAGACTCTAGCACCCCAGTATAGACATGTCTGTCTACCTGAGCCTCCCTAATTGAAACCAAGGGACCCCGCCTTTTCCCCCAAAAGCAGCCCGAAACCATAAGCCCTACTTCATTTGCCTTTGCCCAAAACTGAATACGATCAACCTTCCACTTCTCCTGAGGGGTCCGGAACACCCAACCGCACTGACGATCTGCAGAGTTTCGAACCGTACACTTATCGCTATAGTGGATCCTCTGAAAATTGTCAATTGTCCACCCTTTCCTCTCCATCGGCCATGCAAGTCTAGCCCTAGTCTCCTCTTCCTTTACTTTTGGCCGCTTCTGGACAAGCCACTTGCGTACATTGGTATCGCGAAGCATCTGATCGGTTCGTTCTGGTAGAAACACGTGCTGTATACTGGTCACACAACTCCAAACTGGTCATCGCACCACTATTCTTGGCAGCGTGTATTATGGTGCATTTTTCTTGTCAACTCAGGAAGGTTGGTCTTCCAGATCGGGGGGCGTTCTCAACTGATCCACGCTCACATGCTCACGCTACAAAATACTGTGCAATGGACTAGGGGCACCTGATTAGGTGTGCAACAGTGGATATAGTCAGAAAGGTGTAGAGAAAGGCAATAATCATGCCCTTTTCAATGGTTGTGAGCTCACGGTGTGCTGTTTTAGGCCTGTACCTGGATGGATTTACTCTTTTGGGAGGTATTGTGAGTTTTGTTTGGATAGTAGTATAACGTGACCGGTAATGTGTACGTGATATTTCTTCGAAGTGGTGGTATTTATTCACACTTAACACTGCTGACTAAGCTTTCACCAAGACTTATGTCTAGTGACTGTATCTCCTTCCTTCTGCTTTCTCCAGTGCTTCACTAGGGCCTGTAGTCCGTTCCTGCACGCATCTGAGTGGTAAGAATTCCACCCTATGAGGGCCTCTTCTGCTCGCAGCCCAACGGACAGTACTTGTCTTGCCTGACCGACTCGCTGCCTGTGATGGTGGGCAATGCGGAGGGAAGAGTTGGTTTGGAGTGGGCACAGGGAATCACCGGTGGCCAAGGAACAGAGTGGGCAGGTGTCCGGTGTCCTGGGAGTAGATTCCCCCATAATAGAGCGGCAGGTGCTCGCTCTTCCTGCCGGCATACCTGTTCAAAATGTCCTGGTGACGCCGCTGGCAGTGGTCGTAACCCACAGGTAACCATAACTGCCAGTGGGAAGGAATGGGTAGGAAAGCATTCCGGGGCGGGCGACGAAACTGGCTGAGGTGTGGGTCTTGGGGCGGCGATGGGAGGTATGGGAGTTGCAATTGAAGGTGTTGCGGGAGAAATGATATGAGCCAGGATTGGACAAAGAGTAGAGTCTGGTGTATCTGGTACCGTGATACTCTTTCGCTTCGACGTCCTTTACTTAACACAACGTCTGTCAGTTGGTACAATTGCCACATCTCCTGAACGACTAAGCGCAATTGAGGAGAGGATGGATAGAGAGCTCGTGGATGCTCTGGTGAAGGAAGGTGTATAGCTGTAGTCTCCTCCCTTGAGGCTTTCCAGCATTCATATCCCCATGGAGCTTAGGTATGCCCTCCAGTGTTCGTCTCTGGCTCTCATAGCCAATTCTATCATAATATTCTCTAGTTTGGTATGGACGAGTGGAAGTGGGGGTGCACCCTCTATCATCAGCACGTCATTCCCAGCATCAATACTCTACCCTCCTTCAAAGGCCTTTTCCAACACTGCCATACGATCCTTCAATGGCTTCTGGTCTGTTAACATCCGCAAGTATGCTGCCTGCTGCACTTTTATCTATTTCACTACTGCCATAGTAATCGCTTTGCTGAACACCTGCTGATGCTAGTTGTTCAAGTTTCTCATTTCTTGCTTGGGTTGGTTGAGTGACTTAGCTACCTTATGGAGCATGTAAGGTTCGACAAACTGGTTTGCGAATTGTCTGAAGGGAGCACCTCGCGGCGCTGGAGGGCTTATGTTGTGACTAAAGATGGAGTCTTGGAAAAACAAAAGCGTGGCAGCGCCTAGGTCGGTAATTATAAGATCAACATATTCATCATATAACTAAATTGGGGTAGCCTCTGAAAGTAACTACTGGCTGTCCCATTTAGCACCACAAACATCTACGAAAACTGATGCACAAAACGTGTTGGCGGCGTTCGCGTTCAGGTCAAGGTCAGAATCCAAATTGGATTCCATTCTGGTTCCAAGTTCGCCACTAGCCATTGTGCTTTCCACCCTGGACTACTTGTTCTACCCAAAGTTACCAGAATTGATACAAGGTCAGTGGCCATGGTCAAACAATAGTTAATCAGGGGTGGAGTTAAGCAAGCAGGTCGCTTAACGATATACTGTAACAGGGGCACCTGTAGGAAGATGGTTTTCAAGGCTGTGACCGCACCGAACAACTTCAAACTTATCGCAAAAGGTTTACAGAGATTTAAGAGCAAGGTAAGCGGTAAAACTTAATAACATTAAGCCTCCTGCTTCACTCAATTGAGGTCTCAAGAGGATTGGTTGTTGGAGCTGGAGAGTTCCCACATAGACTTTCAAGTAGTTTTATCTTATACCACAAACTCTTCCATCAGTTTGCTCCAACTATTTGAGCACACCGTTCTCCAGTAAGGGTGGTCTGATATATCTCCTGGCACACCCTTTGGGCCTGCATGTGTCAACACACTGTAGTCGGTATTCACCTTGTGTGCTTATTGTTTCTGCAGCGCATAGCAATTTTGCCGACTGTAGTGAAAGTTTCTTCAAATCAGTCGCTTACCAGTGGCTAGCAGTCAAGACACCTGATGAACTGGACTATCTATGACACCCTTCCCATATGCGTTGATCTCTACTTGACCCCGGAAGCTACTGTAAGCGGTTTATCTATCTACTATTTATGGTTCACAGGTATCTGGTGTCTTCCATAGGATACAGTAGTCCTGGATTGGTCCAAGGGGTGCTACCCATGACCACTACCTCGGACCCACCTTAGCTGTGGTAGGAATCATGCTTTTACTGTCTCTGTAGTGCCCTTTCAGAGCCTCTGGTGTTGGGGACACTTGTGGGCTTAGTAGGCGTAAAACTCTCACCATCGCCCCACCACCACCTGTGACTACCTGCCGGACCCCCACAGTTAACCCCTGTTAACCTCTCTAGTTTCAATCCGGTTTACTGCAAAGAACTTGCAGGAGGTACTCCACCTTCCACCCTATACTTACTTGTATATACTACGAACTGCCTGTGGTCGACCGGACAGTAGCCACATATACTGTGTTACAAGCAGGTCTCCAAAGATTCCTCTTTGCTAGACTGTACTTAAGTACACACCCGTTTGCCCATGACGTCCCCGTATCAAGACGGTGCCAGAGGGGTATGATCGGAATAATGTCTCTAATTTATAGCTTCTTCGGAGCTGCGCAGCTCAGCGAACAGCGTTAGCTGAAACCCCAGATTCCAGTATTATACAAGGCTTCACGTGAAAAACGCACCTGTCATTTTCACTGAACTGCCCGCGGGACTTCGCATTACAAAGTAGGGCAACCCAGGACCTTAGACAGGGTAACCCAAGCCCCATGGCTGGGTAACCTGATCCTGAGAGTCAGGTAAACTTGTCTGGTAGACAAGATGATTTTACCATGTTACTCTGTCTATTCCGGTGCCAGAAATAGACACTTTTGTCCTTTCTTCAGTTACCTGGCCTAGCCAAGTAACCGCCTCTTGAGAGATCCCTAAGCACGCTGACTCCACTCCAAGGTGTCGCCAGGTACCTGAGTACTGTGCCAGCTAGTTCTCTCCATCTTGGAGCCCAAGCCATCGGGTCTCTATAGGTTAAGTCCTTACTTGCCTGCCACTTGCTACCAGTTCTCCCCCTGGCTACCTGTATGGGTGTAGGTTTCCACTGCCATAGCCCATGTATGCTGAGTCGTTCAAGCTTCTTGACCTTCATAGAGGTTAAGTTTCAACATTTTGCAGATTGCAAGGTAACCAATTTAGACAAGGTAAACTTAGTGATCCTCCTTCTAGATAACTCTGCCGGGGCCTGGTATCTGGGGTTGCAGGAGCATATTAACGAGGAAGCTACCAAGCATACTATAGTTTCTCTCAATAACAGCTACCAGTGACGAATATAGAAAGGATTCCAGTAAGGACTCAAAAGAAGTTTCGCCTACGAGCCAGCAGAATGAGACTGATCACTTCATGAGTGGCGTGACATTGTAGTAAAACCACACCATCTTGATCAGCACCTGGATAAGATAATTGACCACATGTACAAGGTTAGCTATACAGATCGAGTACAGGTATGAGATAAGGTATAGTTGAACATTAAGCAAGAGGTTCAGATTACATGGGCACTCAAGGAGCCCTATCCAAAGGACTGTAATATGTAACTTGATCTTTTTTAGAAGGTTGGATATACATTGAATGACTACAGCCGGTTTAGTAATTGTATTGTCCACCCCATGCAAAGTTTTCTGCCAGCAGACAAGAAAAAAGAAACATCAATGACTTTGGAAATGTTTGAAAAGACCGTGAAAGGTTCCGACAGATGGAACCAGAGATCTGCCAAACCCACTTATTGAAATGTGGGGAAACACGCAATGCTGGTGACTTCTGAGTATACTATAGGATATATGAAAATCGCATCGACTTTGACGGAATATTGGGACAAGCACAATCAGTATAGCAAGTGGGGACAAACCGGTCACTTCTGGAGAAAGTCTCCCAGGATGTCCCTATTTATTAGTTTATCCAAACTGTCTCATGGGTTCAAATGGTCAGCCCCAGTAACTGAGCCAGCAGGTATGAACAAGCTGCTAAAGGCTATTGAAGCACCACTTCGAGCTTCCTGGTTGAAGATACTTGAACTCCAACAGGTGTCACCTCAGATGATAGAGGTTGATACTGATGGCTTGGAAAGGGTCAGACCCTATTCCACTTAAAATATAACCTTCCTGACCTGTATCCATAGACCCACAAGGGATGGATGAAAAGAACTCATAAAGGGGTTCTGGAATGGGTACGTACCCCTCCACTCTACGGATAGACATGGTACTGACTATATTCAGGTAATGTTGGGGAATGGATGTTGTGGGCTGCATGTGGTAGACTGGTTTATCTTTCCTTTTGTGGGTTTCTGGTTACTTCTTTTGTTCTAGTTACAAGTATTTCTTTCAGGATTTCCTGGGCTGGATAGGTGGGTTGTAGGATATTGTTTCGGCTGAGGCGCAGTGAGGTCGCACTAGACGAGACAGTCTATATTGGGAAAGCACTGTGATGCTTTGCTTAGAACCAGTCAAGGGCGGACTTCTACCAACCTCGGAAAATTTGTTATCTTTAGTACAACAGGCATTGGGTCTGGGAGGACTTGATCCAATAAACCGCATTATTTCTAGGTTTACCGGAGAAGGATTTAGTATCCGAAATCATGCTGCCATAATAGTAAACACCCTGGCAATTGTGATGAAGTGAATTCCAATCCCTTAACATTTACTAACCCATCATCACCAATCTTGTATCAAAAGGCAAGTGACCAAAGTTATTAAGCAAAGATGACTAAGTCTGTAAGACAAGGGATGAGGCTGAACCGTAACAACTTGCCTTGTCATACCAATTCTATTCACTTACAAGTGAAGCTATACTGAAAGCTAGACAGGTAAGCATGGAAGTGCTCCTGCTACTTGATAGTGGAGCTACTGGGCTAATGCTTAGTGGCTGATAGGTCAAACCGACTCAGGCATCTTGTGTACAGTGAAAGGTACATGTGTCAATAAGCGATGCAAGCAGTATTCACATTCCTGAGTTAGGCCTAGACTATACCAAGTTATTGGATATGTAGATAAATGACCACCAGAATGAGAAGCACTTTGAGGTCGCCCACATGCCCAACACAAAGGTGGATGGGCACCCACCTATGTCATGGCTGAAGGACCATAACCCTGATATAGACTGGAAAACAGGATCACCAACCTGGCCGTCAGATTTCTGCAAGACTAACTGCCTAGTAGCGCAGGGGCAGTTAGTGTTCATAATCAACAAAGAGTTAATAGCCAAAGATCCTGGTAATGTGTATTGGTTGAGAATTGTCCAATTCCCAAACTAAGAAGATACAGACATTATGGTCCAGCTACTCCTATAGTATAAATACTACGCAGACATCTTCAGTCAAGAATGGATTGAGGCTCTACCAGAGCACTCAATATATGACTATACAATTGAGTTGCAGCCCAGAACCCAACCTCGGTTTGGGCCTATTCATCTGTTATTGGACAAGGAGCTCAAGGCACTCCGCGAATGTCTCAATGAGATGCTACAAACTGGAAACCTATGGAGGTCTAGTTCCTCTGCCGCCGCCCCTACCCTCTTTGTTCCAAGGCCGGATGGCACGATAAGGTTTGTAATAGACTGCCGAGGGGTGAACAAGGCCATGGTTAGGAGTAAATACCCTCTACCATTGGTGAACGAACTCCCGGAACGACAAGTTAAGGCCATCACGTTCACTAAGTTGGACTTGCAAAACCGCTACTACCTTCAGAGGATACCAGAAGGTAAGGAATAGAAGACTACCTTTCAGTGTAGATATAGACTATATGAATACCCAGTCATGCTGTTTGAGTTATGTAATACCCACGCAACTTTCTAAAGCATGATAAATGAGGTCTTCTGCGACCTCTTAGATGCTTGAGTCATTACATGCATGGATGATAGTCTGATCTACTCTGTGGCCCTAGAGGAACATGTCGTACTTGTAAGGCATGTAATGTGAAAATTGCCACAAGCAAGACTGTGCATAAGCATAAAGTAGACCAGTTTCTACCAATAGGAAGTGGAATTCCAAGGATACATGATCTCTGGTATGGGGTTCTCTATCTCTGGGGAGATTGTGCAAACAATTAGGAATTGAGGAGCTCTGACATGCATTGTCAAGATTCAAAGCTTTATGGGTTTTGCCAACGTCTACTGTGGGTTTCTGGAGAGGTTCAGTAAGATAGCAAAATCTCGGGTAGAGCTGGTGAAGAAGGTTGTCCGATAGGAATAGACACCTGCTAGTAAGCAAGCCTTCAATCCTTTGAAGCCAGGGTTTATGTTGAAACCTATTCTAGCACACTTTGACAGTAAATGGCCAACCACGCTGGAAATCAAGGCTAGCAACTTTGTGTTAGAAGCCATCTACTCAGAGTTCTGTAACTATAAGAGGTGGCATCCGGTAGCCTACCATAGCCACAAGTTTGACCTAGTAGATATTAATTGTAATGGCCATGACAAGAGGATGACTGCTCTCGAAGCGGCATTCAAGGTATGGAATCATCTGCTATGCGCAGTAATGGACCAATTGGCAATCTACGTGATTCTAAGAATTTGGGGTACTTTAATAGTACCAAGGTCCAAAACTATAGGCAGCAGCGCTGGGCTAGGTTCCTGCAACTGTTGAACTGCAAGATAGTTTACCAAGAAGGGTGGTTGAATGAGAAGGCCAATGTTTTGTCCTGGTGCAGGGGCCACCACCCTGAAGAGGGGTGTAATTTTCCGCCACCATCATTTTTTCACCCGGGGCAGTAGGTTGTGAGCTAGGAATAGGTCATCTTGTGACTATAGGTGTTTCAAGTGAACCAAGGTTTTCATCTACAGTTATACTTTTTGGATCAACTGCTGGTGGTAATGCAACAGGAGCAGGAATGGTTAAGAATCTTGAAGGCAACAACTACTAGTGACATGGAGGTTGACCAGCATTTCACGGTAGAAAAGGGTCTGCTCCAGTACAAGAACCAGTGGTATGTCCTAAGTGGTCAGAATCTGAAGAAGACAATGAGGGAGGCTGAACATGACTACCAGATCACGGGACACTTTGGGACTTACAAGACCATTGGTAGGGTAAGGGCAAACATCTATTGACCTAAGATGGATGAGGATATTGCAGACTACGTGCGAACCTATAATGCACGTCAAAGAAACAAGTCAATTAGGTACAAGAAGTTTGGTCTGTAGGAACGTATGGAAGTTCCAATACCACCTTGGACAGTGATCTGAATGGACTTTATTGTAGCGCTGTCAGAGTCAGGAGGGTATATCAAGATCTGAATCATCGTGGACAGATTTCCGAAAATAGCACACATCATACCCGTGACCACCGTGGTACCAATGAAGAAGCTTGCCTTGATATTCCTGCAGGAAATTTGGTACCTTCATGGATTCCGAGAGCCAATCTTCTTGGCCCAAGATGGTTGATGCACATCTAAATTCTGGATGAGTGTAATGTACTAGTTGCAACTAAAACCAAACATTTTGACTCTGTTCCACCTCAAGACCGACGGGCAAACTGAGAGGGTTAATCAGAGCTGGGAATGGTACTTGCATAGCTACTGTTCCTACCAATGGGATGATGATTAGGTTTCGCTACTGAGGCTTGCGGAGTTTGCATACTATATCTCAACATGGGAATCCACCAGGTTGTCACCATTTGAGATCAACGACCAGTTTAATCCATAGTCAAACTGGTTTGGCATAGTGTCTGATAATCAAGGGTTACATTCCAGCTGTGAACTCGAGGGTAAGGAATAGGAAGGAACCCGACAAGATATTCAGGAAACATTGCAACAGGCGCAGAAAGGGCAATAGAAATAGCACAGGCAGAAAGGGTTACCATGGTTGGACAATATCACCTAGGAGGTAGTGGCCACTGGGCGGGCCAAGAAAGCAGACTGAGTGATAATGAACCAGAAGGACATCTGCACTGAGCATCGAATAGAGAGGCTAGACTATGCGATGTTTGGCCCCTCCGTGGTCAAACTTGCAGTAGGTACCCGTGTATCTGAGCTCCAATTGCCCCCAAGATGAAGCGTCCACCCGGCTTTCAATGTCATGTTGCTAGAGCCATATCGCGATGATCTGGGGGGCAGAAAGGGTCAAGGGTATCCCTCCCCTAGAGCTTATAGATAATGAGCCAAGTGGGGTCCCCAAAGCTGTACTGGACCCTTGATGGTACGTAGAGCCAAAGATAAAATTTGCCTCAGACAAGGTCTGGTACCAGGTTTTATGGAAAGGCTACAGGGCTGAGAAGAACTCGTGGGAACCTTACAAGATGCTAGAATCAACAGGTTTACAGGCCATTGTGGATTTCTATGAAAGATATCCCTCCCGGCCGAGGAAATATAGAGTCTTGCGGAAATTGAGTTATAGAAATAAGAGATAACATTAAGGGTCTAGGATGACCTGTAGAGAAGAGGGGAGTGATGTAACAACCCAGCATACATGAGGTATGGCAGACTCAACCTCCATCCATGGAGTCTGCACTGAGGCAGACTGGTAGGAACAAAATGCCAAGCAAGACTTTCATAAATGGAAGCCCGATAGTCCAGGTTCCATTGTGAACTGTAAAGCATATGCTCTGGAGAGGTGTTGGCATACTCAATGATTTGCCAAGAACAAGTTACTGTACTTGGCTGGGTAACTAGCTAGGTAAAGGGCAAAGAAGTCTATCTCCGCTGTAGGAATAGACAGGGTAACAGGATAAAGTTACTCTAACCTTCAGACTAGGTTACCCTGCTCAGGGATCACAGTTGCCCTGCGTTGGAACTCAGGTTACCCTGTCAAGGAAGCAGACTTACCTTACCTGACAATACAAGGTTAATCGCAGAATTCCAGGGAAATGATGGGAATGTTCGTCACACCAAGCCATAAATAATACAGGAATTTGGGAGTTCAGGAGATGCTATGAAGGGAGCTATATAGCTCTGAAGAAGCTATAAATTGGAGACATCATTGCTATCATGCCAATCCGGCCCCACCTGAGGGCCCTGAGGTCATAGGCAAACAGTTGTGTAGTTCTAGGCAGTCTTGCAAAATTGTAAGCGGTATGGATATTAGGTTGCTTTATATGGGGTTTCACAAGTATTGGTTGATACTGGTATTGTTTCTTCTGCTGTCAGTTGGTACAAACAAGGTTTTAGGTTTGGTTTCACAGTATCGCTTGATACTGGTACATTTTTGTGTGCTATTGGCGGATACACAGGAAGTTTTGGAATATCGCTCATACTGGAAATAAGCGATGGCTGTATTTAAAGACCGCTGATTTGCATGATGGAAAGAGCAGACTTCGACAGACAGTATTCTTAATATACTTGGTTGAATGGTTACTTCTGTGATCTCCTGTTACAGTCCGTTTGAAGACTTCTTTGGTCAGCAGTGCTGGCTTCTTGTTGATCAAGAAACCATCCGCTCCTATCTTACCGCTACGTGACTAGGGCCCAGCCCCAACATGTTACATTTTTTTAACCTCAGCAAGTGGTTAGAAACCTGCCTAGACCCGGTCTGACCAACCCATAGACCGTCTAACGAAAGGTAGCAAAGGGGAGCGGCAGAACCAAGGAAGGTTTGGCACCACCAACAAAACACCATTGGGTCATTCGAGACTCGAAGTGGGAAGCAGGTCCCACGACAAGGCCTTACCAAAAGAAGACAACCCAAGAAACCGAAAGGGCCAAAGAGCAATTTCTCAATCGATAAAGCAGAAAGACAACTGGCTTGCGACATGGCCAAGGAGACCTTTAGCGAATCAACTCATGGGTTAGCAAAGGTAGCAACCAGCCTTCTGGGGCTTTTCCCCCACGCCCCAGTAAGGGTAAGGTACCAGCACAAGCACCAAAGAAGGAAACCCACCTGCCCATACCATAAATGAAGTGGAAGGCGACGAGGAAAAATCCAACCAAACAGGAGCAGCAGGACCACCAGTTGAATCACCAGACGACGGTTCAGAAAGCCCATCAGGCGACAGTTCCAGTAGCAAGGAGTCTGAATACATTATGTTCGAAGTAGAGTCCGCCACCCCGCCCAGCCCCTGTCCTGGGCGAGAAGGACCAAAGGTCAAGCTCGCACTGCCGCCCATGTTCTCCGGCGAAAAGGAAGACCTAAAACCTGAAGCCTTTGATCGATATGTAAAGGCCACCTTTCAATACCTGGCCCTGCATGGCGTAGATAAGACCAAGAAAGGAAGTGGAGCATACTTTGGAAGTTTCTGTAGGGGAAACGCAGAAGAAGCATACCACCAAGCAATATACCACTACGAAAGCAAGGAGAAGATACGAGGAACAACCTTGATAAGGTACCTAAGAGCCAGATTCCAGTCCTCACGAAACATGGGAGAGCTATGTAAGAAGTGCAAGGAAATCCAACTAGAGCAAAACGGAAAAATGGAAAGAGTAGAAATGGTCACAACGGATCTGCTAATATACTATGTGTAACGACCCAGCATGCAGGGGGTATGGCAGACGGAACCTATACCCATACAAAGAGCCAGGAGGCGAACGGGTAGGAACTGGCAGGCAGGTAAGTACTTGACCTACGGAGACCCGATAGCCCGGGCTCTGAGAATGAACCGAATTGGCTGGTCAGGGACTTAGGTACCGGGATACACGCGGGAGAGGTGTCAGCATACTTAGGGACGTCTGAAGGGGCGTTTGCTCAGCTAGGCTGGGTAACTGGAGAATGGTCAGAAGCGTCTATCTGTGGCAATGGGATAAACAGGGTAACAGGGAAAAGTTATCTTGTCCACCGAACAGGTTGCCCTACCCTCAGGATCAGGTTACCCTGCCTTGGGGCTTGGGTTATCCTGCCCAAGGGCCTGAGTTACCCTACCTTTCAATACCAAGTCCCATGGGGAGTTCGGGAAAAATCCCCGGAATGTTTGTCACGCGAAGCCATACATGATACTGGAATCTGGGGTTCCGGGGGATGCTATTGGGCACGCTACATAGCTTGGAGAAAGCTGCAAATTGAAGACATTATTCCTATTATGCCCCTCCGGCCCCGCCTTGAGGCCCGGACAAACATGGGCAAACGGTTGTGTAGTTGTGTGCAGTCTAGCAAAGAGGAGTCATTGGAGATATGCTTGCAACACTGTATACATCGCTGCCGCACGGTCGACCATACACTGTTTGCAGGACATATAAGGGGGAATAGGGTGGAAGGTGGAGTACCTCCTCCAAGTTGTGAGGAGTAAAGTAGACCAAAACTGACAGAGTTAGCGGGTGGTAACCGTGGGGGTCCCGAAGGTACTCCCAGGTGGTGCCGGGGAGACTGGGAGAGTTTTACATCTGCCAAGACTGAACGTGCACCCAACGCTATAGGCTCTGAAAGGGAAGTACAGAGACACTAAAAGGATGATTCCTACCACAGGTAAGGTAGATCTGAGGTAGTGGTCATGGGTAGCGCCTATTGGATCACTGCCGGACTACCGTGCCCTGCCGAAGACACCGGAAGCCCAAGACCCGTAAATAGTAAATAGATAAAGTGCTCACGGTAGCCTCCAGAGTCAAGTAGGGATCAATAGATATGGGAAGGGTGTCATAGATAGTCTAGTTCATGAGATGCCTTGACTGTTAGCAACTGGCAAGACACCGATACGTAGAGGTTTTCACTCCGGCGGGCAAAATGGAAGTGCACCGCAAAAATGATAACCGCATAAGGTGAATGCGGACTAGAGTGTGTCGACACATGCATGCCCCAAGGGTGTGCCAGGAGACGTGTCGGACCACCCTTAACGGAGAAGGGTGTACTCGCATGGGTGAAGTAAACTGTTGGGGCAGGTTGTGGCATAAGATGAAACTACCTGAAAATCTATGCGAGAACTCTCCTACTCGAACAATCAATCCTCTCGAGACCTTAATTGAGTGAAGCGTCAGCCTTAACGATATTAAGTTATACCCTTTACTTTACTCTTACCCCTGTGTGAACCCTTGGCGATAAGTTTGAAGTTGTGCCGTGCAGTCGCAACCTTGGGATCCATCTTCCCAGGGGTGCCCCCATTACAGTATATCATTAAGCGAGTCCTCGCTTAACTCCTATCCTGATTAATTGTTTCTGACCTTCGCTACTGACCTTCCGTGAATACTGGTAACCTTCTCTAGAACAAGTAGCCAAGGGTGGAAAGCGCAATGGCTAGTACCAAACTACGAACCAGGAAGGAATCCAACTTGGATTCAGACCTTGAGCTTGATGAGAACACCGCCAACACATTTCGTGCGTCGGTTTTTGCGGCTCTTCAGGGTATCGACTGGGACGACCACCAGCTACTCTTGGAGGCCCCTCCTATTCAGTTACCTGCTGCATCTCTTGACCTCCTGATTAGAGACCCTCGCTCCGGCCCTCTCATTTTTCCAAGACCCTACCCTTTTCCACAACATGCTTCCTCCCCCACCGCATGGAGTTCTCTTTTGCGAGTTCTGCTGCGAATTCGTCGAACCTTACATCGTCAGGGAAGTAGCCAAGTCAATTGAGAAAGTGAAGTGGGAACTAAAGAACTGGAACAACCAGTAGCAGCAGGTGTTCTCAACACAGACCACTATGGCAGTGGTGGAATAGATGCAGGTACAGCAGGAGGCATACCTGCGGATGATAATGGATCAGCAGGCATTAAAGACTCGGATGGCAGCCTTGGAAAAGGCTTTCGTGAGAGGGTATAGTATTGATGCTGAGAATGTTGTACTGATGTTAGAGGCGGCGCCCCCACTCCTGCTCGTCCATACCAAGGCCGAGAATTTGGGCATGGAGTTCGCCATGAGAGGCAGAGACGACCAGTGGATGGCACACTTGAGCCAAATCGGTATACGGATGTTGGAAAGCCTGAATCCTGCGGGCTCTAGTTGTACCTCCTCCTTCTCAAGAGCATCTACAGGATCCCTGTCGGTCCCACCCTCAATTGCCCGCCATAGGTCGGGCAGCCCAACGGTCAGGCCAACTGATGGATGTCGAGTAAGGAACAGGACGTCCAAAGCGAAGTGTATCACAGCACCAGAAACACCTGACCCTACTCCTTGTCCGACCCCGGCTCCAAACGTTTCCCCTGCAACAGCTTCAGTTGTAACTCCCATACCTCCCATCGCCGTCCCACGACCCACACCTCTGCCAGTTTCGTTGCCCGCTCCAGATACCCTCCCTGCCACAGCATTCCCACCAGCAGTATTGGCTACCCCAGGGTTTCGGCCACTGCGCGCAACGTCACCTGGATTCTTCGAACAGGTAAGACGCCAGGAGGAGCGAACACCCATGGCTCCAACATGAGGGACTCCAATCCCCGGACCTGGGACGCCTGCTCGCTGCGTTTCTTGGGCACCGGTCGCCCCCACGGCACCCTCGGAGCCCACTGTTCCCGCCGGTCTCCCCACCATCACAAGTGGCGATTTGGGCGGCCAAGACAAGTTCTGTCTATCCGGTTGTAAGTTGGAAGAGACCCGCGTGGGGTGGATTCATTACCACTCCTATGGGTGTAGGAAGGGACTGTGGACCCTGGTGAGGCTTGGAAGGAGGTAGAAAGAAGGAGACGGACGACCGACATGTGGGTACTGTGGGTCCTGGAGGCACGCTGGCCCCGCCATACAACCCTTGAGTTGTCCAGAGTTGTAGTCTTTTCTGTGGAGAACACAGACGGCACCCAACCCAACTCCCGAGAGTGGGTAACGCCCTGTTCCACCACCGGCATCAGGACCATCAGGGGCTAACCCCCCGGAGGATGGTAACCAGGATGGCCTGGGGGAATGATTTGATGGGTACAATAGACCCCGGCAATCCCAAGGCGGGAACACTGGAGGTAGTGGGGATGGAAATGCCCCACCTGGGGGTGGCACGGTGGGAGCAGGTGGAGATCCAGGGGACTCGGACCATGACCGCTCGCATAATGATGACGACGGAGATTCTCTCCCGGATTTGACCCCCTTCCTTGGTGCTCGCAAGGATCACTAGAGCAAGGAGAAGAAGCGACGGTGGGATCGCTGGGACAAGCGGCTGGCAAGAGCCCTGAGGGGTACTGGTGCGGCTTCTAGGCCAACACCATGACACCGGCAGAAGAAGCCGGAGAAGCTGAGTGGTGTCCCTCCATTAAAGGGCAAAGTTACAGAACTCGGGAGCTTCTTGACCTTGGTAGAGGTCAAATTTGAATACTTTACGGATTGCAAGTTAACCGACATGGATTAGGTAAACCTGGTGGTACCTCTTCTTGAAGACTCCGCCTGGGCATGGTAGCCGGGGTTGCATGGACATATTAACAAGGAAGCCACCAAGCGTACAGGCATCCCTGTCAAAGACAGCAACCCCTTACAGACATGGAAAGGGTTCTGAGAATGGCTGGAACGAAGGTTTGGCGGAGACCAGGGCGAGCGAGATCGATCCCTTCTTGAGTGGCGAGACCTTGTCATGAAGCCCCATCACACCGATGAGTACCTGGATAAGATAATTGATTATATGTACAAGCTTAGCTATACAGATCCAGTACAAGGACGAGACCAGGTTCATTCAGGCATCACACAAGAGGTTTGGACTGCGTCGGCACTTAAGGAGCCCCATCCGACTGACCTGAATGAGTACCTTGATCTTCTCCCGAAGGTTGGGCACACGCTAGAGGACAACAACCGGTTCAGCAACCGCGTCATCCACCCAGCCCTCCAGTCTCAACCCGCTAAGGGGAAGGAGGATAGACTCTTGACATCGGGCAGGTTCAAGAAGAAGAAGAAAGGTTCCGGCAGACCAAATCAGAGGTCTGCCAAAGCTACTAATTTCAATGCGGGGAAATAGGCAAAGCCGGCCACTTCTGAGTATACAATAGCGGATAAGGAAACCCCGTCGACTTTGACCGAACATCGGAGAAAGCACAACTAGTGCACCAAGTGTGGACAATGTGGTCACTTGTGGAGGAAGTGTACCGCCACGTCCCCAGTCTTTAGTTCATCCAAAGAGGCTCGTGGGTTGAAACAGTCAGCCCGAGTAAGCGATCCCACAGGGACAGACAAGTGGCTGAAGCGCATTGAAGCGCCACCTCCAGCTTCCTTGTCAAAGATGCTTGAAGTCCGCCAGGCATCACCTCCCATCATGGAGGTTGATACGGATGGATCAGAATAGGTAAGAACCCATTCTGTTTCAGGTATAACCTTATTAACCCATAGTCATAGACCCTTGAGCAATCAATGGATATGAGCCACTGATCTGGCTTTCGAGAGGGGTAAGTACCCTTCTACCGCATAGACGACTCTGATACTGACTACACCCAGGTGGTGAGGGCAGGTAGATGTTGTGGGCCGTGCGCGGTGGACTAGGCTATCTCTTCTTTGTTGGGTTTCTGGTTATTTCCTTTGTTCTAGTTGTACATATTTCTTTCAGGATTTCCTTAGCTGGATGGGCAAGTTATAGGACATTACTTCGGTTCAGGCTGGGTGAGGTCCTGCTCGAGAGGACGCTCGACATTGCGGAACCAAGGCTGCTTCGCTTGGAACCAGTCCGACAGCGGACTTCTACCCGCCTCGGGAAAAAATAGTTATGTTTAGCGCAAGCGCAATTGGTTCAGGCTGGACTTGATCAAATAAATGATGCTATTTCCAAGTTTACCTGAGGAGGGTTCAGTACCCGAAATCATGCTGGCGCGATAGTAAACACGCTAGCTATTGATAACAAGACGAATCCCGATCCCTTAACATTTACCAACCTGTTGTGGCCGCTCTTGTGTTGAAAGGCAAGTGACTACAGGGAATTGCCAAGCCAAGATGACTAAGTCACCAAGACCACCGAAGAGGCAAAAGCGTGACCAGTTGCCTCGTCATACTAAGTCTATCAACCTGCGGGTCAAGTTAGACGGGAAGATAGGAGCTAGACAGGGTAGTCGGGAAGCACTCCTGCTGCTCGATAGTGGAGGTACTGGTCCACTGCTTAGCAGCCGATAGGTTAAGCAGACTCCGGCCCTATGTGTACGACGAAAGGTACATGTGCCCATAAGCGACGCTAGCATTAATCACATTCCTGGGTCAAGTCTACACTATATCAAGTCATTAGAGACGAGGATGGGTGACCACCACAATGAGATGCGCTTTGAAGTCGCAGATATGCCCAACACCAGGGTGGATGGGTACCTACCTGTGTCTTGGTTGAAAGACCATAACCCTGACATAGATTGGAAGACCGGATCACTAACCTGGCGCTCAGATTTCTGCAAGGCTAACTGCCTGGCAGAGCAGGGGCGGTTAGTGTTCATGACTGATAAAGAGTTACTAGCCGAAGACCTTGGTAATGTACGCCTATTGGGAATTGTACTATTCTCCAATGAGGAAGGTGCCGACATTACGGTTAAGCTACTGCCCGAGTATAAGGGCTATGGGGATATCTTCAGTCAAGAACGGATCGAGGTGTTACCGGAGTACTCGAAGTATGACGATACCATCGAGTTGCAACCCGGAACTCACCCTCCGTTTGGGCCTATCTATCCATTATCGGAAAAGGAGCTGCAGGCACTCCGGGAATATCTTAATGACATCCTGTGAATGGGAAAGCTACGGCGATCCAGTTCCTCAGCAGTAACCCCTATCCTCTTCGTGGCAAAACCAGATGGTACATTAAGCCTGGTAATAGATTACTGAGAGCTGAACAAAATCACGGTAACGAGCAAGTATCCTCTACCTTTGAGGAATGAACTGCAAGATAGGTTAGGAAAAGCCGTTGTGTTCACCAAGTTGGACTTAAAGAACTACTACTCCCTTCAGAGGATGGCAGAAGGTCAGGAATGGAAGATGGCCTTCCGGTGCAGATATGCACTATATGAATACACAGTCACGTGGTTTGGGTTGTACAATGCCCTGGCAACTTTCCAAAGCATGATAAAGGAGGTCTTTCGGGATCTCATAGACGAAGGAGTCATCACATACATGGATGCCATCCTGATCTATTCTGAAACTATGAAAGAGCACGTCGCAATGGTGAGGCGTGTGATAGAGAAATTGCGGAAAGCTAGACTATGTGTAAGCATGAAGAAGTCCAGTTTGGGACCACCGCGAGGTTGAATTCAGTAGATACAAGATCTGCAATATGGGGATCTCTATGTTGTAGGGGAAGGTGCAGACAATCAGGGATTGGGCACCTCCAACCTGCGTCATTGACGTTCAAAGCTTTATCGGCATTGCCAACTTCTATCGTCGGTTCATAGAAGGGTTCAGCAAGATAGCGAAACCTCTGATGGACTTGACAAAGCAGGATGTCCGATGGGAATGGACACCTGCGTGTGAGCAGGCCTTCAACCATTTCAAGAAAGCGTTCACGTCCAAACCTAACCTAGCACGTTTTGACCCTTAACGGCCAACCCGGCTGGAAACTGACACTTGGCACTTTGCATTAGTAGCCATTCTCTCCCAGTTCTGTCAAGATGAGAGATGGCATCCAGTGGCCTATCATAGTAGGAAGTTTCACAGAGCGGAGATTAATTATGATAGCCATGACCAGGAAATGATGGCCATCAGGGCGGAGTTCAAAGAACGGGATTATTTGCTGCGCTCGGTAACGGACCAGGTGGTGATCTATGCGGATAATAAGAATTCAGAGTACTTCAATAGTACCAAGGTCCTGAACCGAAGGCAGCAGCGCTGGGCTGAGTTCCTGCAACCATTTAACTTCAAGCTGGTTTACTCAGAAGGACCGTTGAATGAGAAGGCAGATGCTTTGTCGCGGCGTAGGGACAACCGCCCTGAAGAGGGAAGTGATTTTCCGCCATAGGCGTTTTTTTGCCCCGGACAGTGGGTTGGGAGCCAGGAACGGGACATCTTACGACGACAAGTGTTGCAGGTGTGCCAAGGATTTCTGCCCCAGTCGTCCTTTTTGGATCAACTGTGGGTGGCGATAACCGAAGACCAGGAGTACTTAAGAATCCTGAAGGCAACAGCTGCTGGGGACAAAGAGGTTGACCGACATTTCACAATGGAAAAGGGCTTACTTCTGCACCAGAACAGGTGGTATGTTCTCAAGGGTCAGAACCTAAAGCAGACAATCAGGAAGGCAGAACATGACTCCCAAATCACGGGACACTGCGGGACTTGCAAGACTATAGGCAGGGTTAGGGCTAACTTCTATTGGCCTAAGATGGATGACCACGTCACCGACTACATGCAGAGAGGCGGTGCGTGCCAAAGAAACAAATCCATCAGGCACAAGAGGTTCGGGCTGCGGGAACCTATTGATGTTCCTATGCGGCCATGAACAGCGATTTCAATGGATTTCATGGGAGCGCTGCCGGAGTCCAAAAGGTACACCAAGATCTGGGTCGTCGTGGACAGATTCTCGAAAATGGCCTATTTCATACCCCTGACCACGGAGGTACCTATCAAGGAGCTTGCCTTGATATTCCTGAACGAAGTCTGATGCCTTCATGGGCTCCCTGAGTCAATCATCTCCGACCCGGATAGCCGATTCACATCCAAGTTCTAGATGAGTCCAATGCATTTGTTGCAAGTGAAACCAAATGTTTCGACTGCATTCCACCCTGAGACTGGTGGGCAGACCGAGAGGGTTAATCAGACATTGAAGCAGTTGTAACGGGGGCACCCCTAGGAAGATGGATCCCAAGGTTGCGACCGCACCAAACAACTTCAAACTTATCGCCAAAAGTTCACACAGATGTAAGAGTAAAGTAGACGGTAAAACTTAATATCGTTAAGCCTGACGCTTCACTCAATTAAGGTCTCGAGAGGATTGATTGTTGGAGTAGGAGAGTTCTCGCATAGACTTTCAGGTAGTTTTATCTTATGCCAGAAACTCCCCCATCAGTTTACTCCAACTATTCGAGCACACCCTTCTCCGCTAAGGGCGGTCCGACACGTCTCCTGACACCCCCTTCGGGCATGTATGTGTCGACCCGCTCTAGTCGGCGTTCACCATATGTGCATATCGTTTCTGCGGCGCATTTCCATTCTGCCCGCCGGAGTGAAAACCTCTGCGCATCGGGGACTTGCCAGTGGCTAACTGTCAAGACCCCTTGCTGAACTAGACTATCTATGACACCCTTCCCATGCGCGTTGATTTCTTCTTGACGCCGGAAGCTACCGTGAGCGGTTTATCTATCTACTATTTACGAGTCTCGGGCTTCCGGTGTCTTCCGCAGGGTACGGTGGTCCAGGAGTGATCCAATGGGCGCTACCCATGACCACTACCTCGGATACACCTTACCTGCGGTAGGAATCATGCTTTTAGTGTCTCTGCACTTCCCTCTCAGAGCCTATGGCGTTGGGGACATCCTTGGGCGTGGTAGGTGCAAAACGTTCCCAGTCGTCCCGGCACCACCCGGGACTACCTTCGGGACCCCCACGGTTAACTCCCGTTAACTCCGTCAGTTTTGGTCCGTTTTACTCCGAACAACTTGGAGGAGGTACTCCACCTTCCACCCTATGCCCCCTTATATATCCTGCGAACAGCTTACGGTCGACCGGACGGCAGCAACGTATACGGTGTTGCAAGCAGGTCTCCAAAGATCCTTCTTTGCTAGACTGCACACAACTACGCAACCGTTTGCCCATGACGTCCGGGCCTCAAGGCGGGGCCGGAGGGGCATGATAGGAATAATGTCTTCAATTTACAGCTTCTTCGTAGCTGCGTAGCTCGCCCAATAGCATCTCCCGGAACCCCAGATTCCAGTATTATGCATGGTTTCGTGTGACAAACATTCCAGTCATTTTTCCCAAACTCCCTGAGGGACTTCGTATTGGCAGGTAGGGTAACTCAGGCCCTTGAACAGGGTAATCCAAGCCTCAAGGCAGGGTAACCCTGTTCTGAGGGTAGGGTAATCTTGTCCGGTGGACAAGTGGATTTTCTCCTGTTACCCTATCTATCCCACTTCCGGGGATAGACACACTCGGCCTTTCTCTAGTTACCCAGCCTAGCTGTGTATTGGCCCTTCATAGGTCCCTAAGTACGCTGACACCAACCTTGGGCGTAGCCATGTACCTAAATACTTGTGTCCACTAAGTCTGCTCATCTCGGAGCCCGGGCCATCGGGTCTCCGTAGGTCAAGTACTCACTTGCCTGCCGGTTCCTACCAGTTCGCCTCCGAGCTACCTGTATGGGTGTAGGTTCCGGCTGCCATAGCTCACGTATGCTGGGTCGTTACATCACTCCCCTCTTCTCTACGGTCCGTCCCGGACCGTTTAGCGTCGTCTTTTGTTTCCACGACTCGATTCCCCCAAGACCCGATGGTCCCTGGGCTTGGACGGATATCTTTGGTGGAAATCTAGCATGGCCTGTAAGCCTGTCCCTTCTAGCATCTCATAGGGCTCCCATGAGTTCTCCTCAGCTCCATAGCCTTCCCATGAAACCAGGTACTGGACAAAGCGCGACGGAAACTTCGCCTTTGTTCCACCATACCAGCGACTGTCCACAACAGCTTCGATGACGTAACTGGGCTCATTGTCCACGAGCTCTGGGGTAGGGATCTCCTTGATCCTACCCGATTCCGGATCCTCGCGATAGGGTTCCAGCAGCGTGACATTGAAAACCGGGTGGATGCTCCATCGGGTGGGCAATTGGAGTTCGTATGCTCGGGTACCCACCCGACGTTTGACCACGAAAGGGCCAAACATCCGGTGGTCCAGCTTCTCCATGGGACGCTTGGTGCGGATGTTCTTCCGGTTCAACATCACGCGGTCCGCTTTCTTAGCCCGCCCAGCAGCCACATCTTCCAAGGTAACATAGTCCGGGGATGGCAGCCGTTTCTGGTCATGCCATTTCCGCTGCCTTTCCTGTGCCCGTTTAATCGTTTCTCGAATCTGTTGCCAGGTTCCTTCCCATTCCTTAACCAAGAGTTCACTACTTGGGTGTATCCCTTGGTTGTCAGACACAACACCCGACCAGTTTGTTCGTGGGTTGAACCCATAGTTGATCTCAAATGGTGACAACCTGGTGGATTCTGATGTTGAGGTGTTATACGCATACTCCGCAAGGGGTAGCAGCGAGACCCAGTCATCCTGTTGATAGGAGCAGTAACTACGCAGGTACTGCTCCAGTGTCTGATTAACCCTCTCGGTTTGCCCATCAGTCTCTGGGTGGAATGCAGTCGAAACGTTTAGTTTCACTTGCAGCAAGTGCATCAGACTCATCCAGAACTTGGATGTGAATCGGCTATCTCGGTCGGAGATGATTGACTCTGGCAGTCCATGAAGGCGCCAAACCTCCTTCAGGAATATCAAGGCAAGCTCCTTGATAGGTACCTCAGTGGTCAGGGGTATGAAATGGGCCATTTTCGAAAATCTGTCTACTATGACCCAGATCTTGGTATACCCTTCGGACTCTGGCAGCGCGACAATGAAATCCATTGAAATTGCTGTCCAAGGCCGCATAGGAACATCGATAGGTTCCAGCAGCCCGAACTTCTTGTGCCTGATGGATTTATTTCTTTGGCATGCATCACATGTCCGCACATAGTCAGTGATGTGCTCATCCATCTTAGGCCAGTAGAAGTTAGCCCTCACCCTGCCAATGGTTTTGTAAGTCCCGAAGTGTCCCGCGATTCGGGAGTCATGTTCTGCCTTCATGATTGTCTGCTTCAGATTCTGACCCTTGGGAACATACCACCTGTTCTTGTACAGGAGTAAGCCCTTTTCCGTCGTGAAATGTCGGTCGACCTCTTTGTCACCTGCAGCTGTTGCCTTCAGGATCCTTAAGTACTCCTGGTCTTCAGTTATCGCTACCCGCAACTGATCCAAAAAGGAAGACTTGAGCCGAAATCCCTGGCACACTTGCAACACCTGTGGTCGCAAGATGTCCCGTTCCTGGCTCCCAACCCACTGTCCGGGGCGAAAAAACGACTGTGGCGGAAAATCACTCCCCCCTTCAGGGCGGTAGTCCCTACGCCGCGACAAAGCATCCGCCTTCTCATTCAACCGTCCTTCTCGGTAAACCACCTTGAAGTTAAACGGTTGCAGGAATTCAGCCCAGCGGTGCTGCCTTCGGTTAAGGACCTTGGTACTATTAAAGTACTCCAAGTTCTTATGATCCGTATAGATCACCAATTGGTCAGTTACTGAGCGCAGCAGATGATCCCATTCCTTGAATGCCGCCACGATGGCAGTCATTTCCTTATCATGGACATCATAATTGATCTCTGCTGGGTGAAACTTCCTACTATGGTAGGCCACCGGATGCCATCTCTCATCCTCACATAACTGGGAGAGAACGGCTCCTAATGCAAAGTCACTAGCGTCGGTTTCTAGCCGTGTTGGCCGTTCAGGGTCAAAATGTGCTAGGATAGGTTTGGACGTGAACGCTTCCTTTAAATGATTGAAGGCCTGCTCACATGCAGGTGTCCATTCCCATCGGACATCCTTCTTTGTCAAGTCCGTGAGGGGTTTCGCTATCTTGCTGAACCCTTCTATGAACCGACGATAGAAGTTGGCAAAGCCCATAAAGCTTTGAACGTCGACGACGCATGTCGGAGGTGCCCAGTCTTTGATTGTCTGCACCTTTTCCGACAACATAGAGATCCCCATATCGGAGATCCTATATCCGAGGAATTCAACCTCCCGTTGGTGGAAACTGGACTTCTTCATACTTACACATAGTCTAGCTTTCCGCAATTTCTCCATTACACGCCTTACCATCGCGACGTGCTCTTCCATAGTTTCGGAGTAGATCAGGATGTCATCCATATACGCGATGACTCCTTCATCCATGAGATCTCGAAAGACCTCATTTATCATGCTCTGGAAAGTTGCCGGGGCATTACATAACCCAAACGGCATGACCGTGTATTCATACAGTCCATATCTGCACCGGAAGGCCGTCTTCCATTCCTCACCTTCTGCCATCCTCAGAAGATAGTAGCCGTTTTTCAAGTCCAACTTAGTGAACACAACGGCTTTTCCTAACCTATCTCGCAGTTCATTCATCAGCGGTAGAGGGTACTTGCTCTTCACCGTGATTTTGTTCAGCCCTCGGTAATCTATTACCAGTCTTAATGTACCATCTGGTTTTGGCACAAAGAGGATAGGGGCTGCTGCTGAGGAACTGGATCGCCGTAGCTTCCCCGTTCGCAGCATGTCATTGAGATATTCCCGGAGTGCCTTAAGCTCCTTTTCCGATAACGGATAGATAGGCCCAAACGGAGGTTGAGTCCCGGGTAGCAACTCGATCGTGTGGTCATACTTTGAGTGCTCCGGCAAGGCCTCAATCCGTTCTTGACTGAAGATGTCCCCGTAGTCCTTATACTCAGGGAGTAGCTTGACAGTAATGTCAGCACCTTCCTCATCGGAGAATTGTACAATTCCCAACAGGTACACATTACTAGGGTCTTCAGCTAGCAACTCTTCATCGGTCATGAACACTAACCGCCCCTGCTCTGCCAGGCAATTAGCCTTGCAGAAATCTGAGCGCCAGGTTAGTGATCCTGTCTTCCAATCTATGTCGGGATTATGGTCCTTCAACCAAGACATAGGTAGGTACCCGTCCACCTTGGTGTCGGGCATGTCCGCGACTTCAAACCGCATTTCGTTATGGTGGTCGCCTATTCTCATGTCCAATGATTTGGTATAGTGCAGACCTGACCCCGGAATGTGATTACCGCTTGCGTCGCTTATCGGCACATGTACCTTTCGTCGTACACATGGTGCCTGCGTTTGTTTAACCCATCGGCTACTAAGCACTGGCCCAGTAGCTCCACTGTCGAGTAGCAGGAGCGCCTCAGCGCTTACCTGTCTAGCTCCAATCTTCCAGTCTAGCCTTACCCTCAGGTGGATAGACTTGGTATGGCGAGGCAAGTTATCACGCTTCTGCCTCTTCACTTGTCTTAGGGACTTAGTCATCTTGGCTTACTAATTCTGATCTCTTGCCTTTCGACACAAGAGCGGCCACAACGGGTCGGTAAACGTTAAGGGATTGGGAATCGTGTTATCAATAGCTAGGGTGTTTACTATCACGCCAGCATGATTTCGGGTACTAAACCCTCCTCAGGTAAACTTGATCATAGTATCATTTATTCAATCAAGTCCAGCCTGAACTAATCCCGCTTGTACTAACCATAACAAATTTTCCCGAGGTGGGTAGAGGTCCGCTCTTGGACCGGTTCCAAGCGAAGCAACCTTGCTTCCCCAATGTCGAGCGTCTCCGCGAGCGAGATCTCTCCCAGCCTCAACCGAAAATAATACCCTATGACTTGTCCGTCCCAGTAAAGAAATCCTGAAAGAAATACAAATAACTAGAACAAAGGAAATAACCTGAAAACCCACAAAGGAGAGATCACCCTGTCCACCGCATACGGCCTTCAACATCTATCTGCCCACACCACCTGGGTGTAGTCAGCATCAGGGTCGTTCATGCAGTAGAGGGGTACTTACCCATCCCAGAAGCCACTTCCGGGGCTCCTTTTCATCCATCCCGCAGGGGTCTATGGATACAGGTTATTAAGGTTCTACCTTACACAGAATGGGGTCTTACCTATTCTGAGCCGTCAGTATCAACCTCCATAATCTGAGGTGATGCCTGTCGGACTTCAAGTATCTTTGACGAGGTAGCCGGAGGTGGCGCTTCAATGCGCTTTAGTCGCTTGTCCGTACCTGAGGGCTCGCTTACCGGGGCTGACCGTTTCAACCCACGAGCCTGTTTGGACGAACTAACGACTGGGGACGTCGCGGTGCACTTTCTCCAAAAGTGACCCGTTTGTCCACACTTGGTGCACTGGTTGTGCTTTCTCCGACGTTCGGTCAAAGTCGACGGGATTTCCTTATGCGCCAGGGCATACTCAGAAGTCCCCGGCTTTGCCTGTTTCCCCGCATTGAAATTAGTAGGTTTGGCAGACCGCTGGTTCTGTCTGCCCGAACCTTTATCCTTCTTTTTAAACCTTCCGGAAGTTGAGGACCTATCCTCCTTCTTGTCCGTTGGTTGAGACCGTTGGACAGGGTGGATAACTCGGTTGCTGAACCGGGTGTTGTCTTCCAGTGTGTGTCCAACCTTCCGAAGAAGATCAAGGTAGTCGTTCAAGTCGGTGGGATGGGGCTCCTTCAGTGCCCACGCGTTCCTCACTTCTTGAGTAATGCCCGACCGTACCTTATCTCGTACCTGCACAGGGTCTGTATAGCTAAGCTTATACATATAGTCAATTATCTTGTCCAGGTACTCATCGATGTGATGTGGCTTCATCACTAGGTCTCGCCACTCAAGGAGGGATCGGTCTCGTTCCGCTTGGTCACCGCCGAAACTCCGTTCAAGCCGTTCCCGGAATCCTTTCCACGTTCTTAACGGGTTACTGTTATTAACTGGAACTCCGGTACGCTTGGCTGCCTCCTTATTGATGTGGGAGTGCAGCCCAAGATACCATGTTCGGGCAGTATCTTCTAGAAGGGGGATCACCAGGTTTACCTTGTCCATATCGGTCAACCTGCACCCAGCAAAGTACTCGAACTTAACCTCTACCAGCGTCAAGAAGCTGGCGAGTTCGGTGACCTTTCCCTTAAACGCCGGAATGCCGCTCAGCTTTTCCGGCTTCTTCTGCCGTTGTCTAGATGATGGTCGTGCAGCCGCCCTGCTCCGTAGTTCCCTTGACAGCTTCTTAGCACGGCGGTCCCACCGTCGTTTCTTCTCGTCGCTCCAGTCATCCTTGCGAGCGCCAAGAAAAGGGGTCAAGTCGGGGAGAGAATCGGCATCATCATCATCCGAGCTATCATGGTCAGAGTCCCCAGGATCTCCACCTGCTCCCGTAGTACCACCGACAGGTGGTCCATTTCCACCTCCACTACCCCCGGTATTTCCACCTGGGGTCTCGCGGGGTCTATCATACCCATCAAACCTTTCCTCCTGGCCATCCTGATTCCCATCCTCGGGGGGGTTAGCCCCTGATGGTACTGATGCCGGTGGTGGAACAGGTCGTTGCCCACTCTCAGGAGTTGGGTTCGGAGCCGCCTGAGTCATCGCCAGAAACGACTGAAGCTCTGGACAACTCAAAGGTTGCATTGGGGGCCCCGCGTGTCTCCATGACCCACAGTACCCACATGTTGGTCGTCCGTCTCCCTCCTTCTGTCTTCTTCGGTGCCTTACCGGGGTCCGTGGTCCCTTCCTGCACCCGTACGTGTGGTAATGAATCCACCCCATACGGGTTTCTTCCGATTTGCAGCCCGACAGACAGTACTCGTCTTGGCTGTCCGACTCACCACTAGTGATCGTGGGGAGGATGGAGGGAAGAGTTGGTTTTGAGGGGGCAGAAGGAATCACGGGTGCCCAAGGAACGGAACGAGCGGGTGTCCCAGGTCCGGGGATCGGAGTCCCTCGTGATGGAGCCATGGGTGCTCGCTCTTCCTGGCGCCTGACCTGTTCAAAGAATCCAGGTGAAGCCGCACGCAGCGGTCGGTACCCTGGGGTAGCCGATACTGTTGGCGGGAAAGCTGCGACAGGGAAGGTATCAGGAGGGGGCAATGAAACTGGTAAAGGTGTGGGTCTTGGGGCAGCAATAGGAGGTACGGGAGTTGCAACCGACGGTGTTGCAGGGGGGTTAATGGGAGCGGGGGTCGGCCGAGGAGTAGGGTCAGGTGTATCTGGTGCTGTGATACCCTTTGGCTTGGACGTCCTTTTCTTAACCCGACGCCCATCGGTTGGTCCAATCGCCGGACTTCCTGAACGACTGCGGGCGATCGAGGAGGGGACAGACAGCGAGCCTGTTGATGCTCTTGTGAAGGACGAGGTATAACTGTATCCTTCCCCCTTGAGGCTTTCCAACATCCGTATGCCCACGGGGCTTAGGTACGCCCTCCACTGTTCATCCCGGGCTCTCATAGCCAGTTCCATCCCGAAGTTCTCCAGCTTCGTGTGGACAAGTGGGAGTGGGGGCGCCGCCTCTATCATCAGTACGTCATTCTCAGCATCAATACTATAACCTCCCGCGAAGGCCCTTTCCAGCGCTGCCATACGATCCTTCAATGCCTTCTGGTCTCTTAACATTCGCAGGTATGCCTCCTGCTGTACCTTCATCCATTCCACCGCTGCCGTAGTAATCTGTTTACGGAACACCTGCTGCTGCTGGGCATTCCAGTTCTTCAGTTCCCGCTTCGCATCCTCAATCGACTTGGATACCTCCCGGACGATGTAAGGTTCGACGAACTCGCGGGAGAACTCGCTAAAGGGTACTCCTTGCGGTGGAGGAGGGAGCATGTTGTGGACGAGGGCGGCGTCTTGGAAGAACGAAAGCGCCGCAGCGCGAGGGTCTGTAATCATAAGATCAACACATTCATCAGGTAGTTGAATAGGGGCGGCCTCCAGGAGCAATTGGTGACCGTCCCATTCAATACCGCGGACGTCCGCGAACACCGAAGCACGAAATGTGTTGGCGGAGTTCTCGTCAAGGTCAAGGTCTGAATCCGAGTTGGATTCCATTCTAGGTCGACGTTCGATACTAGCCATTGCGCTTTCCACCCTGGGCTACTTGTTCGAGACAAGGTTACCAGTATTCACGCAAGGTCAGTGCCGAAGGTCGAAAAACAATTAATCAGGAGAGGAGTTAAGCGAGGAGCTCGCTTAACGATATACTGTAACGGGGGCACCCCTAGGAAGATGGATCCCAAGGTTGCGACCGCACCAAACAACTTCAAACTTATCGCCAAAAGTTCACACAGATGTAAGAGTAAAGTAGACGGTAAAACTTAATATCGTTAAGCCTGACGCTTCACTCAATTAAGGTCTCGAGAGGATTGATTGTTGGAGTAGGAGAGTTCTCGCATAGACTTTCAGGTAGTTTTATCTTATGCCAGAAACTCCCCCATCAGTTTACTCCAACTATTCGAGCACACCCTTCTCCGCTAAGGGCGGTCCGACACGTCTCCTGACACCCCCTTCGGGCATGTATGTGTCGACCCGCTCTAGTCGGCGTTCACCATATGTGCATATCGTTTCTGCGGCGCATTTCCATTCTGCCCGCCGGAGTGAAAACCTCTGCGCATCGGGGACTTGCCAGTGGCTAACTGTCAAGACCCCTTGCTGAACTAGACTATCTATGACACCCTTCCCATGCGCGTTGATTTCTTCTTGACGCCGGAAGCTACCGTGAGCGGTTTATCTATCTACTATTTACGAGTCTCGGGCTTCCGGTGTCTTCCGCAGGGTACGGTGGTCCAGGAGTGATCCAATGGGCGCTACCCATGACCACTACCTCGGATACACCTTACCTGCGGTAGGAATCATGCTTTTAGTGTCTCTGCACTTCCCTCTCAGAGCCTATGGCGTTGGGGACATCCTTGGGCGTGGTAGGTGCAAAACGTTCCCAGTCGTCCCGGCACCACCCGGGACTACCTTCGGGACCCCCACGGTTAACTCCCGTTAACTCCGTCAGTTTTGGTCCGTTTTACTCCGAACAACTTGGAGGAGGTACTCCACCTTCCACCCTATGCCCCCTTATATATCCTGCGAACAGCTTACGGTCGACCGGACGGCAGCAACGTATACGGTGTTGCAAGCGGGTCTCCAAAGATCCTCCTTTGCTAGACTGCACACAACTACGCAACCGTTTGCCCATGACGTCCGGGCCTCAAGGCGGGGCCGGAGGGGCATGATAGGAATAATGTCTTCAATTTACAGCTTCTTCGTAGCTGCGTAGCTCGCCCAATAGCATCTCCCGGAACCCCAGATTCCAGTATTATGTATGGTTTCGTGTGACAAACATTCCAGTCATTTTTCCCAAACTCCCCGAGGGACTTCGTATTGGGAGGTAGGGTAACTCAGGCCCTTGAACAGGGTAATCCAAGCCTCAAGGCAGGGTAACCCTGTTCTGAGGGTAGGGTAATCTTGTCCGGTGGACAAGTGGATTTTCTCCTGTTACCCTGTCTATCCCACTTCCGGGGATAGACACACTCGGCCTTTCTCTAGTTACCCAGCCTAGCTGTGTATTGGCCCTTCATAGGTCCCTAAGTACGCTGACACCAACCTTGGGCGTAGCCATGTACCTAAATACTTGTGTCCACTAAGTCTGCTCATCTTGGAGGCCGGGCCATCGGGTCTCCGTAGGTCAAGTACTCACTTGCCTGCCGGTTCCTACCAGTTCGCCTCCGAGCTACCTGTATGGGTGTAGGTTCCGGCTGCCATAGCTCACATATGCTGGGTCGTTACAGCAGTGCTTGCGTAGTTACTGTTCCTACCAACAAGATCATTGGGTTTCGCTGTTACCCCTTGCGGAGTATGCGTACCACATCTCGACATCAGAATCCACCAGGTTGTCACCTTTTGAAATCAACTATGGGTTTAACCCAAGGACAAACTAGTCGGGTATCGTGTCTGATAACCAATGCATACACACTAGTAGTGAGCTCTTGGTTAAGAAATGGGAATGAACCTGGGCAGAGATTCGAGAAACGATCCATCGGGCACAGGCAAGGGAACGGAAATGGCATGACCAGAAACGGTTGCCATCACGGGACTACGTTACCCGGGAGGATGTGGCTGCTGGACGGGCAAAGAAAGCGGACCATGTGATGTTGAACGTAAAAAACATCCTCATGAAGCGTCCAATGGAGAAGCTGGACCACCGGATGTTTGGGCCTTTTGTGGTCAAACGTAGAGTGGGTAACCGGGCCTATGAACACCAACTGCCCACTAGATGGAGTATCCACCTGATTTGCAAGGTCACCTTGCTCGAACCCTATCGTGAGGATCCGGAAGCAGGTAGGATAAAGTAAGCCCCTACCCTGCAACTTGTAGACAACGAGCCCAGTTACATTATTGAACCTGTTGTGAACAGCTGGTGGTAGGGAGGAGCGAAGGGGAAGTTTCCGTCACGCTTCATCCAGTACCTAGTTTCATGGGAAGGCTACGGGGCTGAGGAGAACTCATGGGAGCCCTATGAGATGCTAGAAGCGACAGGCTTACAGGCCATTCGGGATTTCCACCAAAGATATTCGTCCAAGCCCAGGGACCATGGAGTCTTGGTAGAATTGACTCGTGGAAATAAGAGGCGATGCTGACGGTCCGGGACGAACCGTAGAGAAGAGGGGAGTGATGTAACAACCCAGCATACATGACCTATGGCAGACGGAACCTATACCTATACAGGGAGCCAGGAGGCGAACTGGTAGGCACCGGCAGGCAAGTAAGTACTTGACCTACGGAAGACCCAATGGCCCGGGCTCCGAGAGTGAACAGAATTGGCTGGTCAGGGACTTAGGTACCTGGATACACCCGGGAGTGGTGTCAGCATACTCAGGGACGCCTGCAGGGGCAGTTGCTCAGCTAGGCCGGGTAACTGGGGAAAGGTCACCAGCGTCTAACTCTGGCAACCGGATAGACAGGGTAACAGGGAAAAGTTATCTTGTCCACCGAACAGGTTACCCTACCCTCAGGATCATGTTGCCCTACCTTGGGGCTTGGGTTACCCTGCCCCATGGCCTGAGTTACCCTACCTTTCAATACGAAGTCCCACAGGGAGATCGGGAAAAATGACAGGAATGTTTGTCACGCGAAGTCAGGCATGATACTGGAATCTGGGGTTCTGGGGGATGCTATTGGGCGAGCTACGCAGCTTCGAGAAAGCTGTAAATTGAAGGCATTATTCCTATCATGCCCCTCCAGCCCCGCCTTGAGGCCCGGACGGCATGGGCAAACGGTTGTGTAGTTGTGTGCAGTCTAGCAAAGAGGAATCTTTGCAGACATGCTAGCAACACCGTCCACATCGCTGCCGTCTGGTTGACCGTAAGCTGTTCGCAGTATATATTAGGGGGCATAGGGAGGAAAGTGGAGTACCTCCTCCAAGTGGTTCGGAGTAAAACGGACCAAAACTGACAGAGTTAACCGGTGTTAACCGTGGGGGTCCTGAAGGTAGTCGCGGGTGGTGCTGCGGCGACTGCCAGAGTTTTACACCTACCAAGCCCGAACGTACACCCAACGCTATAGGCTTTGAAAAGGAAGTGCAGAGACACTGAAAGCATGATTCCTACCACAGGTAATGTAGATCCGAGGTAGTGGTGATCGGTAGCGCCCATTGGATCACTTCCGGACAACTATGCCCTGCGGAAGACACTGGGAGCCCGAGACCCGTAAATAGGAAATAGATAAACCGCTCCAGGTAGCCTGCGGAGTCAAGTAGGGATCAATGTATTTGGGAAGGGTGTCATAGATAGTCTAGTTCATGAGGTCCCTTGACTGTTAGCCACTGGCCAGACACCGATGCGCAGAGGTTTTCCCTGCGGCGGGCAAAATGGAAATGCACGGCAGAGACGATAACCACATCAGGTGAATGCCAACTAGAGTGTGTCGACACATGCATGCCCGAAGGGTGTGCCAGGGGACATGTCGGACCACCCTTAGCGGAGAAGGGTGTACGCAAATAGTTGGAGTAAACTGATGGGGGAGTTTCTGGCATAAGATAAAACTACCTGAAAAGCTATGCGAGAACTCTCCCACTCCAACAATCAATCCTCTTGAGACCTTAATTGAGTGAACCGTCAGGCTTAATGATATTAAGTGTTACTATTTACTTCACTCTTACATCGGTCTGAACCTTTGGTGATAAGTTTGAAGTTGTTCGGTGCGGTCTCAACCTTGGGATCCATCTTCCTAGGGGTGCCCCCGTTACACTATGGACGATTGCCTACTGGAACAGTATCTCAATACACGCTATGATAGGGACTGTATGAAGCAATGCATCCCCCACTACCCCAGGGGATGGAACCCATAGAAGAAGATGCTAACTCTTTTGACAAGATAGTAAAACGGGCAGAACGCAAGGACACCATCCTGAATAAAACCGGAGTTTACCGAAAGCATACACTGCAGCACAAGAACAGTAAAGGATCATCACTGCGTGACGACAAAAGAAAAGAAAAACGATACCAAAAAGGGTCGCAAGACCGGAAAGATGAAAAGCAGAAATGACATGATGAAGAGAGATGTTGCGAATGCAGGAAAAGGGGAGACTATACAAAAGACTGGTTGGCCAAAAGGGGAAAAGGAAAAAAACCACAAAGGGGTATGCAAGAAGGAACCACATGGAAGCCAGCAAATATGATGAAGGTAAAATTAACTTGATGGAAATGGAAAGCCTCCGAACGCAACCAGTGCTGGCAATTAGGTCCTGTGACAAGCTAGAGGGAACAATCTACATTGAGGGCCATCCAGCAAAGGTTCTATTCGATACTGGAACCAGAGGTTGTGACATTATCAGCTCTATCTTTATCTCCACCCATGGCATTCCTACTAAACCCCTACCCCAACCAACCACAGTCAACATGGCAATGAAAGGTACCTACTCCTCAAGACAAACGAAATGTCGGTTGACCATCGGAATCGGAAAAAAGAAATAGACACAGCAGGGGATGTTGGTAGGCAACTTGGCAAAATACGATACCCTGATTAGAATACCATTCCTGAAAAGAGGCAACTCCCTTATCAGGTGTGCAGATACAGCAGTTGTAACGACCCAGCATACATGAGCTATGGCAAATGGAACCTATAGCCATACAGGTAGCCAGGAGGCGAACTAATAGGAACTGGCAGGCAAGTAAGTACTTGACGTATGGAGACCCGATGGCCCGGGCTCCGAGAATGAATAGAATTGCCTGGTCAGGGCACTTAGGGTCTTATGAAGGGGCAGTTGCTCAGCTAGGCCGGGTAACTGAAGAAAGGTCTATCCCCGGCGACGGGATAGGTAGGGTAACAGGGAAACGTTAACTTGTCCGCTGGACAAGGTTACCCTACTCTCGGGATCAGGTTACCCTGCCCAGAGTCCTGAGTTACCCTACCTTTCAATACGAAGTCTCTGGGGGAGTTTGGGAAAATTGACCGCAATGTTGGTCACGCGAAGCCATGCATGATACGGGAATCTAGGGTGCCGGGGGATGCTATTGGGCGAGCTACATAGCTTCGAGGAAGCTGTAAATTGGAGACATTATTCCCATCATACCCCTCCGGCCCCGCCATGAGGCCCGGACATCATGGGCAAATGGTTGTGTAGTTGTGTGCAGTCGAGCAAAGTGGAATCTTTGCAGGCATGCTTGCAACACCGTGTACGTTGCTGCCGTCCGGTCGACTGTAAGCAGTTCGCAGGTGATACAAGGGGGCATAGGATCGAAGGTGGAGTACCTCCTCCAAGTTGTTCGGAGTAAAACGGACCAGAACTGACGGAGTTAACGGGTGTTAACCATGGGGGTCCCGAAGGTAGTCCCGGGTGGTGCCTGGGCGACCGCGAGAGTTTTACACCTACCAAGCCCGAACATGCTCCCAACGTTATAGGCTCTGAAAGGGAAGTGTAGAGACACTAAAAGCATGATTCCTACTAAGGGAAAGGTAGATCCAAGGTAGTGGTCATGGGTAGCGCCCATTGGATCACTACCGGACTATCACGCCCTGCGGAAGACACCGGAAGCCCGCGACCCGTAAAAGAGTAACTAGATAAACCGCTCATGGTAGCCTCCAGAGACAAGTAGAGACCAATGCATATGGGAAGGGTGTCATAGGTAGTCTAGTTCATGAGGTGTCTTGACTGTTAGCCACTGGCAAGACACCGATGTGCAGAGGTTCTCACTCCGGCGGGCAAAATGGAAATGCCACGCAGAAACGATAGCCGCATAAGGTGAACGCCGACCAGAGTGTGTCAGCACATGCACGCCCGAAGGGTGTGCCAGGAGACGTGTTGGACCAGCCTTAGCGGAGAAGGGTGTACTCAAATAGTTGGAGTAAACTGATGGGGGGAGTTTCTGGCATAAGACAGAACCACCTGAAAGTCTATGCGAGAACTCTCCTACTCCAACAATCAATCCTCTCGAGACCTTAATTGAGTGAAGCGTCAGGCTTAACGATATTAAGTTTTNGAGAACTCTCCTACTCCAACAATCAATCCTCTCGAGACCTTAATTGAGTGAAGCGTCAGGCTTAACGATATTAAGTTTTACCGTCTACTTTACTCTTTCATCTCTGTGAACTTTTGGCGATAAGTTTGAAGTTGTTTGATGCGGTCGCAATCTTGAGATCCATCTTCCTAGGGGTGCCCCCGTTACAGCAGCGGAGTTTCCCAATAAGAAACTGTGAGTACTATGCAAAACAACCAGTCTGGAATTCCGAGCCGCTCTCAGTGATTGAACCTTAGTAATATTGTTGGAAGAATACAAGCATGTATTCCCGGACAAGGTCCCTGAAACACTGCCCCCTGTACGAAATATTAACCATCACACTGCGCTAAAGGAGCCAACAGATCCAAAAAACTAACTGACATACTCAATCCCAGAACTATACGAGTGGAAACTCATGAACTGGATAAATGAGAAATTACGAGCGGGAGTAATTGTACGACAGGAAGTCCCTGGAGCGGCACCTATATTTGTACAACCCAAGTGAAATGGAAGGATCCGCCCCCTGGTAGGCTTGGAAATTCGAAATGACAACACGATCATGGATAGTCCATCGATCCCCAACCAACAGCAGATCCTCAACTGCATTGGACAAGCACAATTCAGGAGTAAGATTGACCCAAGGAATGCATACTTCCAAACATGAGTGGACAAGAACAGGGTTAAGTTCAACTTATTCAAAACCCCGCTTGCAGGATTTGTTAGCAAGGTAATGCTACAAGGAGATAAGAATGCACCTGCAACCTTTATGCGAATAATGGAAGACCTCCGGAGTGAACTCCCACATCATTTTGTATGGGTATACATTGATGATATTCTCATATTCTCAGATACACCAGAGAACCATGAAATACACATATGCCAAGTCTGTCACTGACTCCGAAAGGCCAAATTCTATGGAAGTAAGAAAAGGTCAGTACTGTTTCCAGACAAGCTAGAAGTACTAGGACAGATAGTGGACAACGAAGGAATCCATCTGTCTCCCCAAAAAAACACCCTCCATTGCAGGTTAGGAGACAACCTAAAACAAGAAAGAATTGCAACATTTTCTAGGCATAGTGAATTATGTGGCCCAGTTCCTCCCACACCATGCTACTCTGACAGTACCATTAATGGACTTAACAGAAAACAAGGAATTCATGTGAATGGGGACCCAACAGACCGCATTTGAGATGGCAAAAAAGCGAATTGTTGATTACCAGGTCATGCGACCAATAGACATAGGAAGCAATGAACCAATTGTGTTAGTTACAGACATCTCAGATTCAGGAATAGGGGCATGGGTTGGACAAGGACCAACATATGAGACAGCTTGACCAGTCGCGTTACATAGCAGGAAATTCATCAACGCATGGATGAATTATGGAACTACCAATAAAGAGGCCTTAGTGATAGTGGAAGCGCTTAATGGGTTCCATATTGTACTAAGGGAAAATACCTTCACAATAGTGATGGACCAGCAACTCCTGACACATATACGAACCGCAAAGAACCAAAGCAGAGAACAAGTTTGATGGCTCAGTGGCCGGAGAAAATACGATAAGAAGATGGTTCACGCACCAGGAAGCACGAACTATTTAGCTAATGCTTTTTCCCAAATATACGAGGAAGGATCAGACTTGAACCCAGCCTGTGTCCAAGACTCTACCAAGGAATCAGATGACATCTCACATAACACGGTCTAGGGGCAAGAATCAAACACAAGGGAGCCCGAGTAAAATAACTCCACTACCTCTGCTCCTTACTCATACACTGAGTACCCTAACGAGGCCCCTGCACTCTCGGGAAGCCCCTGGTCAATCACTGCGGGAAATGATTGGGGGGACAAGTGCACCCTGCGAAGCACAATGGCCGAAGAACTCCAACATAGCAAACTCCATCAATTGCACAGTGGCATGGACCATTGCTCATATCATCAAACCCAGATTAAATCCACCAACAGCCACCCCAGAGGGTATAGAAACCCGACTCCTCGCCCTCCTAGTGCAGGTCCGAGTCCCACAAGCACGGAAATTGACACAAGGACTCTGGAGTCTCCTGTCATAAATGACTGCGAATTGCAACAAACAATTGGCAGTAGACAAAATAGCGCTGGGGAAGCTCTGTCCACCCTTGTCCAGCCAACACCCAGGTCCTATGCACTCCCAGCACTGTTGAACCCCAAAGCCTTGACATTCGGAACGCCTGAACCAGATAGTCCGCCACCTATCGGACAAGCAGAACCGATGGAAAACCTTGCCTATGAACTGATAGTGGCATTTCGGATGCCAGGACCAGGCAACCCACCACCGATCAGACATGCGGAACCAATAGAAAGCCTGCGCCATGAGACAATAGTCTCCGTGATGCCCATGACAATGGATGACTATCAGCGTGGGCTATACGATATTTCAGAAAACAATGAAGAGGATAACCAAGTTAGGATGACCAGAGAAAGCGAAATTGAAGCGGATCGAGACACGAGACAAACAGTCAATAAAATGATTGGGACATTCCCAGCACACATGATTGCAGCATACTGGAAAGAGCCAATATGGAAAAAGGTTAATGAAAGCAGCGGCTCCACAGGAGATTTGTCCTCCTACATAGTCACAAATCCAATACTATTCGCGAAACCTCAATATTGGGAGGAATGCCTGTATATTCACAAGGTTCCCGTATTCAGAACTACGACACTGGGAGAGTACGCTATATCTGAGATCTAGAACAAAGGCCATCATGGTAGGGAACAGAACTTGCGGTAGACTACTGAGTACCTATTGTGGCCTGAGTTGCGCCAGGATTTCTGATTATACGTGGCGCAATACCACACCTGTTAAACAAACGAAGAACCCACAAAGTTACCAGGAGAAAAGGCCCGGACGATTATCCTACCAGCCGAGATTTATGAATCAATAGCCATTGACTTTGCAGGACCATTCCACCATTCATGGAGATATGACATGATGCTAGTGGCCATAGATAGGTTCTCAGGATTTACATGGCTCATACCAGCAAACAAGCAAGTAACGGCAATAACAACCTGGGAACTGCTCTGCAACAAAATGTTTATACCCCATGGTTACCCGACATCGCTAGCAAGCGATGCGGACCCACGATTTAACTCACATGTGTAGAAACAGCAATGTCGATTGCTAGCCATTGAGTACATCAAGGCGGCACCAGGCCACCATGAAACGAGGGGACGAGTCGAAAGGAAAATTCGAGAATCAAAAGCTGCCCTGCGAAATGTAGTTAATCCAAGACAGAACAATTGGTTCAATGCCATACCAGAAACGGCACCATACATGAATGCAGGATGGTCAGAAACCCTTGGTAGGTTACTGTATGAAGCTATTTATGGAAAAAACTACCCACTGCTCCTACTAGCAAATTTCAAGAACTCTGCAGTGCCGGCCGCCAATACATTGTTAAACTAACACCAAGCCATCCAGAACACGGCATTCAAGGCTATCAAGCTAGATTGCTTTAGGAGCACGAGAATGGCACCAAAAGGACACATGCACTATACGCTACTAGGGATGGGTAACCAGTTATTAGTTTATAGAAACCTTTTCCCAACGGAATCGGGATGAAGCCAGAAATTGCAAGCACACTGGCGTGGACCGTTCAAAATAATTGAATATGATGAATATACAGAAAATTACAGTGTAGAAATAGATGGCGGAATGTGGAGAAACCGACAAGCATCATTCCACGCATCCAGCATCGAATGATACCTCCCCAACGATGGTACCTCCTTTCCCGGAAGAAGCCATACAAAACCACCACCCATCATGATTACCGAGAAACCTGAATAGGAAGTGGATGCTATTGGAGACCACGACCAATTTCTAGTTAAATGGGTGGGATACCTGGAAGTGGAAAACAGTTGGGAACCCATTGAAGAATTAGGAAATGAGATGGAACCAGTAAACCAATGGTGGAAGGACAACAAACTGGAGGATGAGCTACCCCTTACGATAAAACATGTGACCATGGCCTGGAGCCCAACCCTGCCGTAAATACACCACCTCAGCCTCAACAGCGATGAAGAAATGCAAGAGGGATTTTGGTCAGCCTATTTTGCACGTGATTTCGAAAGCAGCGAAGACGAGAATCGGGTCATGGAAGCGGAAGCAGCATCCCTAGCGCAGCCAGCCAAAGCCAAGTACTGAGAATAACAAAGAAAGAAACAGACTATCCAAAAGCGTTACAAAGTCAAACTAGGAGCAAGTACCATAGAGAATACACTATCAGCTAATGGGACGGTTGGTGAACCGTGATATTATCCCAATACGATACCTGACAGAATGATTATTGATACATATTTGCAACAAATGCCTCAAAATAACAACTGAATCAACAGGACAGATATGGGGAGAAACACTATCAGATGTGTTCCGCTTTGGTGGTGGTTGCTACCTGAGTACAGAAAAATTTGATCTTTGCGTGGAAATAGAAGAAACCAAGATTAAATACCACCCCTTCTCCTGAACACCTAAGCAAGGTCAACACTTAAGCGAGGTCAAGACAGAGACATAAATGCCGCCCACTGTCCCTCAGACCCGTTCCAAGAGAAAAACCTGCACTATCAGACCTCCAAACCGAAAGAAAAACCTCTACCCTCTTACAAAACCTTATCCTCCCAGAAACCTTTACCCTTTGACAAAGCTAAGAAATGTCGATCTACGAAGAAATAAGCATCAAGGGACGACGGATCATCATCCAAGAATTACTGCATGGTAGAACCATTCCACTAGAGGCAGACTGGGAGCTATTTTTCCTCGATTACCTCTACGATTGCAGACAGATCGATATCGAGACATAGAACAAGGAGCACCAGACAGTCTGGCTCTGGGTAGATCTACTACATTACAAGGAATCAGGTTGCTTTTTGCACAAAGTGCCCTGCCAGGAGTGTGTGGAGCCGTGGCTGGAAGAGGCAGAATGAATATGGCAGGACGACATGAGCTTGTTGCAAGATAGTGATGACGATGAGGATGGGTCCTATGGGGACTTGCAGGAAAATAGCGGATTTACCAAGCATTAGGATTTCGTTAGGTTATTTTATTTAGTAAAATGGTTATTTTATTTTAGAAGTGTAACCAGTACGGGTAGTAGGTTAGTTTATGTAGGGTTTCACAAGTATTGCTTGATACCTGTATTGTTTCGCGTGCTATCAGTTGATACACACAAGGTTTTATGTTTGGTTCCACAGTATCGCTTGATACTTGTATTGTTTGGTGTGCTAGCAGTTGATATATACCTTGTTGTATGTTTGGTTTCACAGTATTGCTTAATAGTTGTATTATTTCTTGCGCTATCAGTTAATACAAAGAATGTTTTACGTTTGGTTTCACAGTATCGCTTGATACTTGAATTGTTTTCTGTGCTATCAGTTGATAGACACAAAGTTTTGCAATATGACTCATACTGGATATAAGCGATATGCGGTATTTGACAACCGCTGGTTTCCACAATGGAAAGAGCAGACTCCGACAGACAGTATTCTTAATATACTTCGTTGAATAGTTACTTCTTTGATCTTCTATTACATCCCGTTCGAAGACTCCTTTAGTGTGCAGCGCTTGCTTCTTGTTGGTCAAGAAGCCATCTGCTCCTGTTGTACCCCTACATGACTAGGGCCCGGCCCGAACACGTTACGAAAATGAAATCTTCATGGACCTGCTTCCAACATTGTTTGTGTCATGGCTATCTGGTCGACAATACGGTGTTTCTAAGATACATATAGAGGCATAGGATAGAAGGTGGAGTACCCCCTCCAAATTGGTCCGTGCAAAATGGATCAAGACTGTCAGGGTTAGCGCGAGTTATCCGCGTGGGTCGCATAGGTAGTCCTGTATACTGCTGGGGTAATCTGGAGAGTTTTATAGCTATTAAACCTGAATGTATCTCCAATGCCGTGGACTTTGTAAGAGAAATGTGCAGGCACTCATATCATGGCTCCTACCATAGGTAAGATGGATCTGAGATAGTAGTTGTGAGTAGCACGCATTGGAGTACTACCCAACCACCAAACACTATGGAAGACACCCCATGTTGCGGAGTTGTTAACAGCAGATAGGTAAACCATTCACATCAGCTTCCAGGATAATGTGAGCATCAATGTGTGTGGGAAGGGTGTCAAAGACAGTCCAGGTCATCCGATATCTGACTGTTACCCACTGGTAAGGTACTAGTGTGAAGATGTTTTTACTAGCGGGGGCAAAATCGAGATGCACCGCAGAAACGATAATTGTATGAGATCAATGTCAACTAGAGTCTGTCAATACATGCACACCTGAAGGGTGTGCAAGCAGACATATCAGACCACCCTTAGCCGAGAAGGGTGTGTGCAAATAGTTGGAGCAACCTAATGGAGGAGTTTCTGGCATTAGATAAAACTACTCCAACTTCTATGTAAGAACTCTCCTACTGCAACAACCAATCCTCTCAACACCTTAATTGAGGGAAGTATCAGGCTTATTGATATTAAGTCTTACCGTTTACTTTACTATTACATTCGTATGAACATTTGGTGTTAAGTTTGATGTCATTCGGTAAAGTTGCAACCTTGGGATCCATCATCCTGGTGGTACCTCTGTTACACTAGATCCGTAAAGAACATACAAACCTTTATCCAATTTGGAAACCTCTACCATAAATTCATCAAGAACTTCTCAGGAACTTGTAACCCCATGACAGAATTCCGGAAAAGTAACCTGCAGGGGTTTGCTTGGGGGACAGAGCAGGAGATGGGTGTCAAGTTCCTAAAAGAACAGTTGCTGAAGGCCGCTATTTTGGACCACTTCTACCCAGACCAGAATACCATAGTGGAAATGGATGCTGGTGGTTTCGCAGTACGATACATGCTGTCCCAGAATATTAGAAAAAGATTATACCCAACCATGCTTCACACACGAAAGCTCAAACTGGCTGAACACAACTACCATATCTATGACACAGAGTTGCTAGCCATAGTTGAAGCCTTCCAAGATTGCTATTACCACCTTGTAGGAACTAAAGAACCAATTCTGGTATTCACCAATCAGCAGAATGCGCTAAACTTTCTCGTGACCAAGGCCTTGAGTGCTAGGCAAATCAAGTAGGCACTAAAGTTAGTGGATTTCAACTGCAAATTGTGTACCAACCAGGGTCAACTGATAGAAAGCTGGACACATTAAGCAGGTGGCCGGAGTACTACTACAAGGGGGGAGCTACACTAAGTGACAAACTCCCCATACCAAACCCTGCACACTGTAACCATGTCATGGTTATACTGGTAGAAAAAGTGGGAGAGCAGGATCCTGTTCAGAGGACACCTGAAACAACATCTTCCAGAGCTATGAGGTTACACCCCAAAGCTCAGACCATGACATGGGGCTCAAGCGAAGCAGCAGGCCATGATATCTGCACTGTGGAAGGTATAGTAATACCTGCTTACAGACAAGAAGCAGCAGCCACTGGAATAGCCTTTGCATTACTAGCGGGACCCGCGGAACGGGTAGCCCCCTGGAGTAGACATGCTCCACACTGTGGGATCATAGTTGGAGCAGATGTCATAGACAGAGACTAGCAGGGAGAAGTAGAAGTACTGCTATTGAACCTAAAGTACAAGGACTACCAGAGGGGAAAAGGAGAATGAGTCGCTTAGCTTGTAAGAGATAGAATTCATGATGGAACACTCCAAGATGAAATGGAGTTAGATAATACCAAGTAAGATTAGGGGGGTTTCGGGAGCAGAAGGACCAGGGTGGTTGAAACCAAAACTGAGACAATGCAGCCAAACGAGGAAATGAGAGAAAACTAATACTTCGACAAGTTCCATCAAGGGATACACCAGGCCCTGACAATAGAATGGACTATGCTCTGAAATATGGTATTTATTAAAGCCATGGCATGAAGGTACAATGCCCAATTCCTACAACAGGTAGAAAGGGAGGAGTGACAGACCATGACTGCAGGATGGGAAAAGAGGAGTTCGAAAGGCTCCGATATGAGGGAAAGGAAATGCTGATGCATTGGACTCTAGCAGATGGCCTCCTATACTATAAATGATGGTGGTTTGTTTTATGTAATGACCCAGCATACATGAGCTGTGGCAGCCAGAACCTACACCCATGCAGGGAGTACAGGGGCGAACTGGGAGGGACTGGCAGGCAAGTGAGTACTGGACCCGTAGAGACCCAATGGCCTGTGCTCCAAGATGAACAGGAATGGCTGTCAAGGTACTTAGGTACTTGCCGACATCCGGGAGCGGTATCAGGGTACTTAGGGACCTCTGAAGAGCCAGTTACTCTTCTAGGTCAGGTAACTAGAGAAAGGTCAGAAGTGTCTATTGCTGGCGACGGAATTGACAGGGTAACAAAGTAAAGTCATCTTCTCTGTCAGACAAGGTTACCCTACCCTTGGGATCAGGTTACCTGGTCTAATATCCAGAGTTACCCTACCTTTGAATACAAAGTCCCTGGGGGAGTTCCAGAAAAATGACCGCAATGTTTGTTATACAAATCCATATGTGATAAGGAATCTGGGTTTGGGGAGATGCTATTGAACAAGGTACACAGCTCCGAAGAAGCTGTAAATTGGAGACATTATTCCTATCATGCCTCTCCGGACCCGCCTTGAGGCCCGGACATCAAGGGCAAATGGTTGCGCTGTTGTATGCAGTCAGGTAAAGAGGTCCCTTTGGAGACCTGCTAGCAATACTGGATGCGTTGCTGCTATCCAGTCGACCATAAGCTGTTTGCAGGATATACAAGCCGGCATAGAGTAGAAGGTAGAGTACCTCCTCCAAGTTGTTGGGAGTAAAACAGACCAAGACTGACCGAGTTAACGGGAGTTAACCATGCGGGTCCCAGAGGTAGTCCCAGGTGGTGCCAGGATGACTGGCAGAATTTTACACCTACCAAGCCTGAATCTGTCCCCCATGCTACTGGCTCTGTAAGGCAATTTCAGAGACACTAAAAGCATGATTCCTACCACAGGTAAGGTGGATCTGAGGTAGTGGTCATGTGTAGCACCTATTACATCACACCCAGATCACGGTATTCAGCCGAAGACACTGGAAGCCTCAGAATCATAAATGGTAGGTAGATACACTGCTCTCGCTAGCTTCAGGTATCATGTAGAAATCAGTGCATATGGGAAAGATGTCATAGATAGTCCAGTTCATCAGGTGTCCTGACCGTTAGCCACTGGCAAGGCACCGATGCAAAGAAGCTTTCTTTCCAGCAGGCAAAATGGAAATGTTCTGCAGAAACTATAACCATATAAGGTGAACGCCAAGTGGAGTGTGTCGACAGATGCATTCCCAAAGGGTGTACCAGGAGACGTATTGAACCACTCTTACTAGAGAAGGGTCTGCTCGAATAGTTGGAGCAAACTGATAGGGGAGTTTCTGGTATAAGATAAAACCACTTGAACGTCACTGTGAGAACTCTTCTACCCCAACAATCAAACCTCTCAAGACATTAATTGAGTGAAGTGTCAAGCTTAACGATATGAAGTTTTATTGCTTACTTTACTCTTACATTTGTGTGAACTTTGATGACAAGTTTGAAGTTATTCGGTATGATCGCAACCTGGGGATCCATCTTCCTAGCAGTGGCCCTGTTAAATTTTAAAAGATAAAGCTCTACAGATACTGCTTGCACAAAGTGGCTATGATTTCAAGATTAGGGAACATTTCGGCCAGGAACAGATAGTAGAAAGCATAACTGGGGACTTCTACTAAAAGGTACTTGCTGAATAGATAAATGACTATATACGGTCCTCCAATGAGTGCCACCATAACGCAGCACCATGGCACACAAAATATGGATTTCTGCTGTCTTTGGAAATACTACATATAGCATCAACACCAATCTCGACCAACTTCATGACCCCGTTGCTGGCGTCAGACAGGAATACCCACATCATGGTAGTGGTCAACTGCTTTACCAAAATGGCACACTTGGTAGAGCTGCAGTAGAATACAATGGTCAAGGATGTAGACCAGGTTTTTCTCTATAACGTGTGGAAGCTATATGGGCTACCAACTGGAGTTATCTCAGATATGGATGTAAAGTTCATTGCAGAATTCCGGGAAAGTCTCTCGCAGCCCTGGGGGACTAAGCAGAAGTTGTCAACCACATACCATGCTCAGACAGATAGAAAGACAGAAAGAACCAACCAAGTACTGGAAGGTTATCTCTGAAGTTTCATCAACTGCAATAAGGCTTATTGTTACCAACTGCTTCCACTAGCAGAATAGGACTATAATAATTCCATTATAAGTGTACACAGACTAACACGATTCTACGCAAACCATAGGTATGACCTGCAAACGGAATGGGTGAAGGAGCAAGAAGCTCAAAACCCAGGGGCCACTACTTATACCCACTAGATGAAGAAAATATATAGTGAGGTGATAGCAACACTAAAGGCAACCAGAAAAGCAATAGAGCATTATCATGACAAGAAAGCTAGGCTACAGCCTAGCTTTCAGGTAGGTGACTTGGTCATGCTAAACACTAAGAATATCCATACCAAGTGACTCTCCTAAAAGTATAGGCCCTAGTTGTAGGGGCTGTTCAAAGTCCAGGAGCTACATGACAAATGAACGTTTAAGCTAGAAATCTTAGAATATTAGAAGATTGACCCTGTCTTTTATGTATCATTTATAGAGCACTATTAGACCTCGGTTTGGCTGGCTTGAGAGCAATGTTCTGAGTCACTAGAAGGGATATATAGTGACCTGGAATGGGAGGTTGAAAAGGTAGTAAAGAGTGAGGCTACCTCTTATACTCATAGGATTCACAGATGCAATAAGAGGACCTGTGAACTACAATGCTTTGTGAAATGGCAGGGCTATTCAGACGTTGAAAACAGCTAGGAGATGCTGAAACACTTGGTGCATGTGGCACGGTTGATAGAAGAGTTTCAGAGAAACAATATGGAAATGCCATGGATATAGAGCAAGGATGATAAGGAAAGGTTTTCCTAGACATGGCCAAGTAAAGACACAATGGTTTTTTAGCCTATATTGTGAAGTCTTGAAAGCAATTTAATTTGTATTGTAACTAGTACTGCTACTAGGTTAGTTTTATGTTTGGTTTCAGAAGTATCGTTTGATACTTCTGTTGTTTTGTGTGCTGTTGGTTGATACACACGTTTTTTTATGTTTGGTTTCACAGTATCATTTGATACTTGTATTGTTTTGTGTGCTATCAGTTGATACACAAAATGTTTTGGAATATCGCTCAAACTGGAGATCAGCAATATGCCATATTTAAAAGACCGCTGATTCCCGCAGTGGAAACAGCAGACTTGGACAGACAGTATTCTTAATATGCTTGGTCGAGTGGTTACTTCTTTGATCTCCTCTTACACCCCAGTTGAAGATTGCTTTAGTGAGCAGTGGTTGCTTCTTGTTGGGCAAAAAGCCATCTGCTCCTATCATACTGCTATGTGACTAGGGCCTGGCCCAAAAAAGTTACATTTCTTTAACCACAGCAAGTGGTTAAGAAGCCTGCCCGGACCTGGTCTGGTCAAGCTTCGAAAGTCCATCAAAGAAGAATCCAGTAGTGGGGAGTGGGTGAGCCATGGAAGGTTCAGCTCTTCCAATGCGACACCATTGAGTTACTAGAGACTTGAAGTGGGAAGCAGGTCCCACCAGAAGGCCTTACCAAAAGAAGGCAACCCAAGGGACTGAAAGGGCCAAGGAGCGATTTCTTAATTGACCAAGTAGAGAGACAATTAGCCCACGATTTGGCTAGCCAGACCTTTAGCGAATCAACCGATGAGTTAGCAAAGGCAACAACCAGCCTTCCTGGGCTCTTTCCCCTCAGCCCCAGCAAAGGCAAGGCACCAGGGCAACCACCAAAGAAAGACATCCTACCTGTTAGCACACCTAAGAAGGAAGACGATGATGAAGAAACATCTGATCAGTCGGCTGTAAAGGAACTGCCCGACGAGCCCCCCAGCAACTCTTCTGAAAGCTCGTCAGACGACAGCTCCAGCAACGAAGTGTCAGAACACAATATGTCCAAAGGAGAGCCGGCGGCGCTGCCCAGCCCCCGGGCTGGGCGAACAGGACTAAAAATCAAACTCTGGCTGCCGCCTACCTTCTTGGGTGAAAAGGAAGATCTAAAACCTGCAGCATTTGACCGATGGATAGCAACCACTTCTTAATAACTTGCCCTGCACAGAGTGGAAAAAGCCAAAGAAGGAAGCGGAGTGTACTTTGGAAGTTTCTGTACCAGAAAGGCAGAGGAAGCATACCACCAAGCAAGGAACCACCCCGAGAGGGGGGCAAAAACCTGTGGAAAGACCTGGATAAAATACGCGAGAGATAGATTCCAATCCTCGTAAAACACAGAAGAACTATGGAAACAGTTAAAGGGCATCCAGCAAATACGAAACTGGAAAACAGAAGGAATAACCCTAGTTGCGATGGATCTCCTAATGTATCATGGAGAATTACCGACTGGGACAATATCTCAGTACCCGCTGTGACAAAGACTACATGAAGCAATGCATCCCAGACTACGCCAGGAGGTAGACCCTATAGAAGAAGAGGGAGACTCCGGTGACAAGATAGTAAAACAGCCTGAACGCAAGGACACTATCCTGTATGAAACTGGAGTTTACTGAACCCACATACTGCAGCAGAGAAACAGTAAGGATCATCATCGCGGGACAATGCGAGGAAGGATAAACCACACCAGAAAGGTTGCCAAGACAAGAAATATTAGAAGCAGAAGCGACGCAATGAAGGCACAAGTTTCGAATGCGCGAAAAAGGGGCACTATGCAAAGCACTGCTATGCCAAAAAGGGAAAAGGAAAAACAGCTAAGGGAGAGGCTAGCACGAACCACATGGAAGCAACTGAATACAACGCGGTGGAAATTAATTCAGTCGAAATGAAAGGCCTCCGAACCCAACGAGCAGTAGCAACACGGGCCCGTGATGCAATAGAAGGAAGGATTTACATGGAGGGCCATCCAGAAAGGGTACTGTGTGATACAGGAACCATCAGTTGTGACATTATCCATACTGCCTGTATCTCAACTCACGGCACACAAATGAAACCCCTACCCCTACCAACAACAGTCAATATGGCAATGAAAGGTTCCCGCGCTTCAAGCTAGAAGAAATGTGGTCTGACCATAGGAATCGGGAAGAAGAAACGGACAAATCAGAAGATGTTGGTAGGAAACTTGGCCAAGTACGCCACCCTGATTGGAATACCATTCCTGCAAGGACACAACGCCCTTATCGGATGTGGGGACACTACAGAAGAGTTTCCCGATAACAAACTGCCAGTACTATGCAAACCAACAAGCGGGGAAGTCCAAGCCACAGTTACAGGTGCAACCTCCGCAACATAGTTGGAAGAATTCAAGGATGTATTCCTGGACAACGTCCCTGAAACGCTACCCCCTGTGGGTAAGATTAACTATCACATTTGGCTGAAAAACCGAACAGATCCAAAAAACCAACCAACATACTCACTTCCAGAAGCATACAAGGAGAAACTCACGAACTGGAAAAACGAGAAATTATGAGCTGGAGTAATTGTACAACAGGAGGTTCCCGGAGTGGCATCTGTGTTCATACAACCAAAGTCAGATGGTAGGATCCACCCCCTGGTAGACCTGAAAGTAAGAAACGATAACACGATCATGGATAGTCTATCGATCCCCAACCAACAGCAGATCCTGAACTCCATTGGACGCGCAAAATTCTGGAGTAAGATTGACCTAAGTGACATATACTTCCAAACACGAGTGGACAAGAACAGGGTCAAGTTCAACTCAATCAAAACCCTATTCGAAGGATTTGTCAGCAAAGTAAGCCTACAAGGAGACATGAATGCACCAGCAAGATTTGTGCGAACAATGGAAAATCTCCTAAGCGAATTCTTACATCACTTTGTATGGGTATACATTGATTATATTCTCATATTTTTGGATACACCAGAAGAGCATGAAAGGCATATATGGCAGGTATGTAACCGACTCAGAAAGGCAAAATTCTATGCAAGCAACAGGAAGTCAGTACTATTCACGGACAGGCTAGAAGTACTAGGACACATAGTAGATAGTGAAGGAAGTAATGCATCTCCCCAGGAAATATCGTCTATCACATGTTGGGAAACACCCCAAAATAAAAGAAAATTGCAATGCTTTCTAGGAATAGTGAACTATGTGGCCTAGTTCCTCCCACATCATACAACTATGACAGCACCATTAACGGACTTAACACGGAATACCAAATTCATATGGACAACTACCCATCAGACCATATTGGAAATGGTAAAAAAGTGAATTATGGATCACCAAGTCATGTGGCCAATAGATATAAGAAGCAAGAAACCAATTTGGCTAGTAACGGACACCTCTGATTTGGGCATAGGGGCATGAGTAGTACAAGGACCCACCAGGGAGATGGCCCAACCAGCCGCATTACACAGCTGGAAATTCACCAATGCCCAGATGACTTATGGAACCACCGATAAAGAGGCCTTAGCAATAGTAGAAGCACTATATCAGTTCCACAATGTACTAAGGGGAAATTCCTTTACAATAGTTGCAGACCACCAACCTCTGACACACCTACGAATGGCAAAGGACTGCAGCGGAAAGCAAGTCAGATGGCACAGTGCCTGAGAAACGTACGACAGGAAGATAGTCTGCACACCAGGAAGTATGAACTATATAGCTAATGCCCTGCCACGGCTATACGAGGGAGGATCAGAGCTAAACCCACTCTATGTCCACGATCATACAAAGGAAGCAAACTACATCTCAAATAACATAGTCTAGGAGCAAGAATCAAACACAATGGAACACGAGGGAGATATCTCCACTACCTCCACTCGTTACTCATACACTGAATACCCTAACGAGGCCCCTGTACCCCGGGAAAGCCCCTAGTCAATTACAGGTGGAAATGATTGCGGCAACCAGTGTACTATGCAAAGCACACCACCCGAAGAACTCCAATATAGCATGTTGCACTACTCGCACTATTACATGCATCATTGCCCATATCACCAAACCGAGATTAAATTCACAAATAACCATCCCAGATGGTGGAGAAACCCAACTCCTTACCCTCCTAGTGAAGAACCAAGACCTCCAAGTACAGAAATTGCACAAGGCCCTCCGGAGTCCCCCAAAATCAATGACTGGGAACAGGAACAAAGGATCAGTGGAAGACCAAATAGCGCGGGGGGAAGGGCCATCCACCCTTGCCCAGCCGACGCCCAGATGTTATGCAATCCTGGCACTGCTAAACCCGGAAGCCACGGCTTTCCCAATGTCAGAACCAGATAGTCCACCACCTGTCGGACGGGCGGAACCGATAAAGTCCCTTACCCATAAGGCAATAGCGGGATTCCGAATGCCAGGACCAGATACCCCACCACCTATTAGGCGAGTAGAACGATTAGAAAGGCTCAGAAATGAAGCAATAGGTTTAGTGATACCCCAAGGATGAGTGAATATCGATGGGGACTTTACGATGTCTTGGAAGACAGCGAGAAGGATGTCCAACCTGACACAACCGGTGGAAGCGAGAGAGAAGATGAGCGGGATGACTTACAAACAATTAGTGAAATGATCAGGAGATTCAGAGCACTGACGGTTGCCGCATACTGGAGAGAACTAATACGGAAAAAAGTTAGTGGAAGCATAGACCACACAAGATATTTATCCTTCTACAAGGTTGCAAAGGCAATGCTATATGCAAAAACCAGATACGGGGAAGACTGCCTGTATATTTCAAAAGGCCCCGCATGGAGAAATACGACATTAAGGGAGTACATCATTAGTGAAATCCACGACAAAGGCCACCAAGGTTCTGAACGAAACTTATGGTACACTAGCGAGTACCTATTTTGGCCTGAAAATGTGGAAGGACTTCAGAGCATATGTGGCCCAATGCCACAACTGCCAGATAAACAAGAAACCTACAAAGTTGCGGGAAGGAAAGGCTCCGACAATTGTTCTCCCATTAGATATTTTCGAATCGATACCCAATGACTTTGCGGGACCCTTCCATAACTCATGGGATATGACAGTAACGGGGGCACCCCTAAGAAGATGGATCCCAAGGTTGCGACCGCATCAAACAACTTCAAACTTATCGCCAAAAGTTCACACAGATGTAAGAGTAAAGTAGAGGGTAAAACTTAATATGGTTAAGCCTGACGGTTCACTCAATTAAGGTCTCGAGAGGATTGGTTGTTGGGGTAGGAGAGTTCTCGCATAGACTTCCAGGTAGTTTTATCTTATGCCAGAAACTCCCCCCATCAGTTTCCTCCAACTATTTGAGTACACCCTGCTCCGCTAAGGGTGGTCCGACACGTCTCCTGGTACACCCTTCGGGCATGCATGTGCCGAAACACTCTGGTCGGCGTTCACCTTATGTGGTTATTGTTTCCGCGGTGCATTTCCATTTTGCCCGCGGGAGTGAAAACCGTTGCCTATCGGTGTCTTGCCAGTCGCTAACAGTCAAGACACCTCATGGACTAGACTGTATATGACACCGTTCCCATATGCATTGATCTCTACTTGACGCCGGAGGCTACCGTGAGCAGTTTATCTAGTTACTCTTTTACGGGTCGCGGGCTTCTGATGTCTGCCGCAGGGCACGATAGTCCGCGAGTGATCCAACGGGCTCTACCCATGACGACTACCTTGGATCTACCTTTCTTGTACTAGGAATCATGCTTTTAGTGTCTCTGCACTTCCCTTTCAGAGCCTATAGCGTTGGGAGCATGTTCAGGCTTGGTAGGTGTAAAACTCTCCCAGTCGCCCCGGCACCACCTGGGACTACCTTCGGGACCCCTACGGTTAACACCCGTTAACTCCGTCAGTTCTGGTTCGTTTTACTCCGAACAACTTGGAGGAGGTACTCCACCTTCCAGCCTATGCCCTCCTGTATCTCCTCCGAACAGCGTACGGTCGACCGGACGGCAGCGACGTACACGGTGTTGCAAGCATGTCTGCAAAGATTCCACTTTGCTAGACTGCACACAACTACACAACC
>PYWC01000032.1:718032-728721 GCA_003182015.1 Tuber magnatum | reverse complement strand
TATGGACTCCACAGGAGACTTGTCCTCTTACAAGGTTGCAAACGGAATGCTATATACAAAAACCAGATACGGAGACGACTGCCTGCATATCTTGAAAGGCCCCGCATACGGAAACACGACGTTAAAAGAATATGTTATTAGCGAAATTCACAACAAGGGCCACCACAGTGTTGAACGAAACTTACGGTATGCAACAGAGTACCTATTTTGGCCTGAAATGCGGAAAGACTTTAGGGCATATGTAGCCCAATGCCACACATGCCAGGTGAATAAGGAACATACAAAATTGCCAAAAGGAAAGGCCCAAACAATTACCCTGCCATCAGAAATCTTCGAATCAATAGCCATTGATTTTGCAGGACCCTTCCACAACTCATGGGGATACGATACGATTTTGGTTGCGATGGATAGATTTTCAAGGTTCACGTGGCTTATACCTACAACAAAGCAAGTAACAGCCATAGCAACCTAGGAGCTGTTACGCAACAAAATATTTACACTCCATGGCTACCCGACCTCTCTAGTGAGCGATGCGGACCCAAGATTTGAATCAGATGTGTGGAGACAACAGTGTCGATCGTTAGGCATTGAACATATCAAGGCGGCACCAGGCCATCACGAAACCAATCGACAGGTCGAAAGGAAAATCCGCGAATTGAAGACAGCTCTCCGAAATCTAGTCAACGCCAGACAAAACAATTGGTTTGATGCCATACCAGGGACAGCAGCATACCTGAATGCAGGATAGTCAGAAACCCTCAGTATGTCACAATATAAAGCTGTTTTTGGAAAAAACTACCCGCTACTCCCTCTAGCGAATTTCAAGAATTCCACAGTACTGGCCGCCAAGCAATTGTTGACCAGACACCAAGCAATCCGGAACACGGCATTTAATGCTATCAAATTGGCGCGATTTAGGAGCACAAGAATGGCAGTAAAACGGTGCAGGGACCATTCACCGATAGGGAAAGGTGACCTGTTATTGGTTCACAGAAGCCTTTTCGCAACGGAATCAGGACAAAGCACGGAACTGAAACTGCGGTGGCGAGGACCATTCCAGATAATTGAATATGTTGAACACACATAAAACTACATGGTAGAAATAGGCGGCAGAATGTACAGAAACCAGCAAGCAACATTCTACACATCTGCTGTGAAACGATGTCTCTCTAACAACAATACCGCCTTCCCCTGAAGAAGCCACGCAAAACCGCCTCCGATCATGGTTAATAAAATATCAGAATGGGAGGTGGAGGTTATAGGCAACCACGGGAAGCACTCTGACCGCGACCAGTTTCTTGTAAAATGGACGGGATATCTGGAAACAGAAAACAGTGGGAACCCCTAGAAGTGTTAGAAAATGCAATGGAACTGGTAAACCAATAGTGGGAGGACAAGAAACCAGAGGACAAGCTACCGCTTACAATAAACCATGTAATGGGGGCATGGAGCCCAACCCAGCTGGAAATACAACACCTCCGCCCAGACATAGATGAAAAGATACAAGATGGATTTTGGTCAGCCCATTTTGAAAGTGATTTTGAAAGCAGTGATGAGAACAATCAGGTCATGGAAGATGAAGCAGCATAGCTAACTCAGCTCACCGACACTGAGTACTGGGAATAACAAGGAAAGTGACACACTATCCAACAGCCTGATGATGTCAAACTATGAGCAAGTACTGTGGAGACTTCGCCATCAGCTAATGGGACTGTTGGTGAAGAGTGATATTATCCTTAGACGATATCTTACAAACCGACTATTCATACACATCTGCAACAATTGCTTGAAAATAACAAGTGAATCAACGGGATGGATGTGGGGCAAAACAATGTCCTATATATTCCGCTTTGGAAGTGGATGTTACCTGAGCACAGAAAATTGTGAGATGTGCATCGAGATAGAAGAAACCAAAATTAAGTACCATCCACCTTCCCCTGACCACTTAAGCGAGGTCAACATCTAAGCAAGGTCAACACCAAGACATAAATACCACAGGCCATCCCCCAAACTCCACTGAAGAGAAAAATCTTCCTTTCTTTACCTCCAAACCCCAAGCGAAACCTTTACCCGCTTGGAAACCTTTACCCCTTTACATAACTAAGAAACGTCGACCTACAAGGAAATAACCATCAAAGGATGACATATTATTGTTGATGAACTACTGCGCAGTGGAACCATTCCACGGAAGGGATACTGGAAAATATTTTGCATCAACTACGGGGACGATTATGGCTGGATTGATATCGAAACAGAAGATTGTCAGGACCGGACAGTCTGAAATTTCGTTTACCTACCATACTACAAGGAATCAGGTTGCCCTGTGCGCGAACTACCGTGCCAGGAGTGTTTAGAGAAATAGCTAGAAGGGGCAGAAGGGATGTTGCAGGATGATATGAGATTGTTGCCAGACAGCGATAACGATGAGGATAGGTCCTATGGGGACCTTCAGGAGAATAGCCGGTTTACCAACTATTAGGATTTTATTAGGTTATTTTATTTGATGAAATTGTTATTTTATTTTGCAAGTATAACAGGTAAGGGTACTAGGTTGGTTTTATATTTGGTTTCACAAGTATCGTTTGATACTGGTATTGTTTTGTGTGCTGTCAGTTGATACACACATTGTTTTATATTTGGTTCCACAGTATCGTTTGATACCGGTATTGTTTTGTGTGCTATTGGTTGGTACACGCATTGTTTTGTGTTTGGTTTCACAGTATTGTTTGATACTTGTATTGTTTCGTGTGCTATCAGTAGATATACGCAATGTTTTGGAATATCGCTCATACTGGAGATCCGCGTTATGCTGTATTTAAAGACCGCTGATTCCCGCAGTGGAAACAGCAGACTCCGACAGACAGCATTCTTAATATACTGGGTTGAATGGTTACTTCTGTGATCTCCTATTACACCCCAGTTGAAGACTCCTTTAGAAAGCAGCGCTTCCTTCTCGTTGATCAAGTAGCCATCCACTCCTCTCGTACCACTATGTGACTAGGCCCCGGCCTGAACATATTACATGTATACTATTAGGGAAATAGACTATACAGATTCAAGCCAAACTGTTAGAGTGGGAAGTCGTATTACAAATAAGGCAAACTGGCATGGGGTAATGGGCATGTCCTGTGATCAGTGGCAAAAGGTCACATATTCCATCACAGAGTCCACTGGTATATTTAGAGGATGAGATAAGAGCTACTAATACGATGTTGACACAAAATCCGCAGCTACACTACCATTAAAGGTTACTGACTGAGGGGTTTTCACAGGATCCTTAAACAAGTATCCTTAGCTATTCTGGTAAGATCAAATGAATTAATTCAGGGGGTTGGTTGTGGAGACAAAGGCATACAAACCTCACTCAGCTGCACCATCTGATGGATGCCAACCAGGAGGAGGTCAGCTACTCTAATAGCAGTCTCCGGCTGCCTTACAGGCAGCAAGACTGAATTTCAAGTCAGTTGGTGAAGGAAGGCAGAGGAAGTCCTGAAGAGACAACAATACCCAAGGGATTACCATTTATCTGCACCCAGAAGTACGAAAAGATAGTCCCCGCATAGGTGTTACACAAAAGGCGAACTGGCATAGAGTAAGGGGCATGTCACATGATCATTGGCAAAAGGTCATGTGTTCGATCCCAGGGTATGCCGAAGTATTTGGAGAATGAGTTGATTTCTACCAATACGACCGCGGCAAGAAACCCACATTTACGCTACCACCGAAGAGCGCTGACCGAGCGGTTTTCATGGAGTCCTCAAGAGGGGACTCGCGGCTATCCTGCCAAGGTCAAATGAACTAAATCGGGCAGTTGGTTGTGGAGATAAACGCATGCAAAGATCCCTCAGCTGTGCCAATGGATGGATGCCAACTGGGGGGAGGTCGCCTACTCCGATAGGAGTCCCCGGCTGCCATACGGGCAGCAAGACCGAATTTCAAGTCCGTTAGGGACTGAATGCAGAGGCAAATCCTGATGAGGGGACGACGCCCAACGGATGATCGTTCGCCCACGCCCAAAAGCATAACAAGGTAGAGCCAGGTGACAGCCTACTACGTGAAAGGCCAACCTAGAGTACAAGGAGGCCTAACCGCCATTGGTGTGATAAGGCAGGGATGTACTTGCTACGGGTTGACGTAGGCAGATGAGAAATCCGACTGCATTGATAAGTCTGTCGTTGGAGCTGATCACTTCGTATGCAGAGATAGAACCAGTAACCATTTGCCACAGTGAAAGGGTTCAAGTGACTACGATTAGCACGAACACCGTGAAGAGAGGGGTAGGACACCCACTCTGCCGTTCGGAGGAATCAGAGTCAAGCGGGGTAAAGGTTTTCTGGGTCTGCGAAGTTCGCACCGAGGAAGAGCGGGAGGAATAGATAGGCCGCGAACACCCAGATGCGGAATATAAATATCGAGGTGCCTCCTACGCTTTATAGATCATCAGCGATAGAGAAGAGATCTTATCAATGTATTCGTTCTATGATACAAACCTACATTCCCTCTTGGCATTATAAATGAGCCTTCCTGGACATCCCTTCGTCACGTATCGGGCCTTAGTCCCGACTCGCTTGTCTTTAGAGTCGGCTACTGCCTAACAATAGGGCCTGCAACATGGAAGGTTAACCCAGAGGATCAAGAGGCCTAAACACCATTGGTGTGATAAGGAAGCAGCATGCCTCCTGCCAGTTGATGCAGATAGATGATAGATCCTACTATATTGATAAGTCTGTCATCTGAGCTGATAACTCCGTATGTACAGAATGAACCAGTAGCCACTTGGTACAGTCAAAAGGTTCAAGTCACTATGAACATAGTGAACCCCGGGAGAAGATGGGTGTGAATACTCTCTCCGCAGTCCGAGAAATCCAGAGTCAATAATGGTAAAGCTTTCAGGGTCTATGAAGTTTGCACTGACAAAAAGATGAAGACATGGGAGAAGTTTATAGCCTGCAAATACCTAGACACAAAAGATAAATATCGAGCTGCCTTGCATGCTTTTACGGATATTATCAGCAATAGAGAAGAGACCTCATCAATATATTCGCTATATAATATATCTTTCATACTTCCCTTGACCTCGAACAAACGTAAGCCTTCCTAGAATTCACTTTATTATCTGTCAGTCCTTGGTCAGAACTCCCTTTTCCTTATAGTCGGCTACTGTCTAACAGAAGTAAATACCCTTCTTTCATTACAGCCAAGGACTTCAACTTGTTTGGAACCCTTGTGCGCATAGATATAATCAGTTCCACCCAGTATTATGATAATTCTGGTATGATCATAGTTGACAATCAGTGATCTATCAATCTACTGGATATATATAATAAATACCAGGTGGAGAAAGGTTTCATAACACAGCTGCTCCCATTTGATTAGTAGCTTTTGGCTTGACTTGGTGCTCACATGATAACTCTACTTCAACTTCTCTATTAGAAATCTTCTGGCCAAGCTTCTCGAAGTCTCCACAGTTCCTCCACTTTCTTTGTCCAAGATTCTATCCAATATACCCAGTTGCATTTGTCTAATTACCCAAAGGATCACATTCCTTGCTACTAGAGCATTTAGTGGATGGGCAGCTTGCTTAAGTCATTGCGGAATCTCTTCAACATATTAAGAGATACCAGGAAAAAGATCACACAATGAGTAAGTACCTGATTGACTGCTACCTATCAGCTGATTGCATGTATTTGCCCAGGCTAAATCTATTAACTTCTATCTGCCACCATTTGAAAGTAACCAGTTTTGCACAGTAGTTTTGCTAAGATGTTTGAATTTGCCAGATTAGATAAAACAAAGCTGCAAGTCCTATACAATTACTCCAGTACTTCATCCATTTCAAGCTCCAGCAGTATAGATTGTAGGCCATAGAAGCCTATGGTACCAGTTTATTCTGTTATGAATAGTAGTCAAGCAACCTTTAGGCTTTTGTGGTTGACTGGTACAGTCTGCAAGTACTTGATATAGGGTTGGATATATAGGCTCCCCTGGTTCCCAGTCTGATTGAGTAAGTTCTAAAGCTGTACAAGCTTTAATCTTCTTTCTAGTGACAGCATCTCGCTCTCCTAGCTCAATCTCCTGGGGCTTTTTATTTTCTCAGAAGTGTTGAGGTTCCTCCCGGTTTCACTTGTAGGACCTGCTTTACTTTTTGTTCTTGCAGAAGCCAATGGCAACTTGCCCATCTGTGGTGGGTTGTTTCGCCGCATCCTTCTCCAGTTGTGCCTGGAACTCTGCCTTGTTTATTGGTTTGCCAAAGGATAAGATGATCGGTTGAGACCGTGTAGTTAGAACTCCAGTAGAGACAATGTTACAAGAACTAACAATCATGGCAGGACTTGCTAGCATGCCAGCCATGTCAGTGCTTTCAACTGACTCATGCTTATTGGTGCCTAATTCCATCATATTAAGTCTTGCTAAATTCACCTCCATTGAGCTGTTATAATTAGAAAAATACAGTAGACCAGTATTTTTCTTACATTACCCATATACAATGCAACATCTGATATCATACCGAAAGTACCAGTGTCAAAAACCCAGAAAGCCCTAGAACACTCAGCCCTTCGAAACCCTACCTCTGATACAATTACAGTATCATACAGTACCTGCTATGTATAGTACAGTATAACTAGAAGGCTTTCCACAATTTATTAAAGAAGTTATGCCAAGCAAATAAGAAAAATTATTAAGGTTGTACCAAAAGCTTTTTTGTATCAGTATGTGTCACTATGCGGCATGCCAACTCATGGTACCTGTTTTTGTCTGTCAGCAATTTCAAAGAGTTTCAAGTGACCTGAATACTGCAGTACCTAAATCCAGATTGGTCAGAGAGTTTGGGTATGTCCCTATACAAAGCTATTTTTGGAAAGAATTACATACTACTCCCCTTGTCAAACTTCAAGAACTCTGTAGTACCAGCAGCAGATGAACTCTTTAACTGACACCAAGCAATCTAAAATATTGCATTCAATGCAATCAAATTGGTGCATTTCAGAAGAATGAGAATAGCGGCAAAGTGATCAAGGCACCACACTCCGATACGGATAAGAAATCTGTTATTACTGTATGGAAGCCTCTTCACAACTGAATTCAGGTAAAGCAGAAAATTACAACCCTGCTAGCAAGGACCCTGCAAGATAATTGAATTTGATGATCATATAGAAACCAATACAGTAGAAATAGATAGAAGGATATACCAGCACTGGGTAGCAACCTTCCACACCAGCATGGTAATAAGATACAGTCCTAATAATGATACTACCATCCCCAGAAAAAGCCTGGAAAACCAGCCCTAATTGTAGTGAATGGAAAACCACAATGGGAAGGGGAAATGATGCATGACTATAGAAAGCGATATGACCATCACCAGTTCCTGGTGAAGTAGACAGGATACCCCTAGATGGAAAATAACTGAGAACTATTGGAAGGATTAGAAAACACATTGGAACTAGTAAATTAGTAATAAAGTGACAACAAGGCTGTGGAGAAATTACCACCTATGGTAAATCATGTAACAGTAGCCTGTAGCCTAACACTATCCAATATTCAAGGACTTCAACCGAACTTAGATGACAATATACAAAAAAGATTTCGGTCAGCAGACTTTGAAAGCGATTTTGAAAGCAGTGGAGAGGCAACAAGAGTGATAAAAGGAGAAGCCAAGTACTAAGCATAGCAGTGGGAAGAAGAGTACTGGGCTTAGACAAAGACCTACTATCCAATTGTAACGACCCAGCACACATGAGCTATAGCAGCCGGAACCTGCACCCATACAGGTAACCAGGAGGCGAACTGGTAGGGACCGGCAGGCAAGGTAGTACTTAACCTATAGAGACCCGATAGCCAGGGCTCCGAGATGAACAGAATTAGCAGGCCAGATACTTAGGTACTGGGGGACACGCGGGAGTGGTGTCAGTATACTTAAGGACCTTTGAAGGGGCAGTTACTCAGTTAGGCCAGGTAATTGGAGAAAGGTCAGAAGTGTCTATCTCCGGTGACGGAGTAGACAGGGTAACAGGGAAAAGTCATCTTGTCCACCAGACAAGGTTACTCTGCCATCAGGCTGAGGTTGCCCTGCCATGAGGCTCAGGTTACCCTGTCCAAAGTCCTGAGTTACCCTACCTTTCAATATGAAGTCCGTACAGGAGTTGTGGAAAAATGACTGGAATGTTTGTCATGCGAAGCCATGTCTAATACTGGAATCTGCGGTTCCAGAGGATGCTATTAGGCGAGCTACGCAGCTCCGAAGAAGCTGTAAATTGGAGACATTATTCCTATCATACCTCTCCGGCCCCGCCTTGAGGCCCGGATGTTATGGGCAAACAGTTGTGTAGTTGTGCACAGTCTAGCAAAGAGGAGTCTTTACAGGCCTGCCTACAACACCGTATACGTCGCTGCCGTCCGGTTGACCATAAGCTGTTCACAGTATATATAAGGGGGCATAGGGTGGAAGGAGGAGTACCTCCTCCAAGTTGTTCAGAGTAAAACAGACCAAAGCTGATGTAGTTACTAGGTGTTAACCGCGGGGGACACGCAGGTGGTCCTGCGTGGTGCCGCGGCTACTGGGAGAGTTTTACACCTACCAAGCCTGAAAGGGTCCCCAACGCCATAGGCTCTGAAAGGGAAGTGCAGAGACACTAAAAGCATTATTCCTACCCCAGGCAAGGTATTTCCGAGGTAGTAGTTATGGGTAGTATCTGTTGCATGACTCCGGGACTACCATATCCTGTGGAGGATACCGAAAGCCCCCGACTCGTAAATAGCCGATAGATAAACCGCCCCTGGTAGCTTCCAGCGCCAAGAGGAAATCAATTCATATGCGAAGGGTGTCATAGATAGTCTAGTTCATCAGATGTCTTGACTGTTAGCTATGGGGAAGACACCGAGGTGAAGAGGTTTTCACTCCGGTGGGCATAATGGCAATACATCGCAGAAACGATACCCGCATAAGGCAAACATGGAGTAGGGTGTGTCGACACATGCATGCCGGAAGGTGGTGCCAGGAGACGTGTCGTACCCCCCTTAGCGGAGAAGGGTGTGCTCGAATAGTTGAAGTATGCTGATAGGGGAGTTTCTGGCATAAGATAAAACTACCTAGATGTCTATGCGAGAACTCTTCTACTGCAACAATCAATCCTCTCGAGACCTTAATTGAGTCCAGCATCAGGCTTAATGATATTAAGTTTTGCTGTTTGCTTTACTCTTACATTGCGTGACCATTTGGCGATAAGTTTAAGGTTGTTCAGTGTAGTCGCACCCTTGCGATCCATCTTCTTAGGGGAGCGCCCATTACACCAATAGCCTTATAATATCAAACCATGAGCAAGTATCTTGGAGAGTGTACTATCAGCTAATGGAACTGTTGGTGAACCTTGATATTTTCTCTAGGCAATATCTTACACATTGATTATTCATACATATCTACCAGAAATGCCTCAAAATAACCAACGAAGCAATAGGACGAATGCAGGGAACAACCATACGGGACATATTTTAGCCTAGTAGTAGTTGCTACCAGAGCACAGAAAGATGCGAAATATACAAATGCAGGAAGCAAAACAAATATAAATACTGCTCTCTATCTCCTAAACCTCTATACGCGAATAACGAACATGCCTCCCATCAATCTACTGCCTTATGTAAAAATAACCTCTCTCCATCTGAACTACCTTAATGTTGTCAAACTATGAGAAAGTCAATGTCAGACTACACCAGCAGATTGTGTAACTCCTAGTATACTGTAAAACAATTCCACCAAGCATATTCAGGAAAATATTCTACATTGACTACTAGAAGAAATACAGATGAGTCAATATCAAGACTGAGAATTCAAGAGATCAACAGCTACATCCTTGGATAGACTTGTCATACTACTAAAAGTCTGGTTGTTTTGTGCATGAGGCACTGTGCAGGAAATATGTGAAGAGAGGGTTAAAAGGTGCATAATAGATGTTGTAGAACAAGATAGTGATGCTATACAATAGCAATGAGGATGAGGAGAGATACTATAGGGACTTGTACAAAAATAGTAGATTTACTAACTATTAGGAATTGGTTATGTTTCTTTTGTTTGATGAGATTGTTACTTCATTTTTGGAATGTAACTGGTATGTGTACAAGGTTATGTTTTATGTTTGTATTTTATAGTATCCTTTGCTACTTGTATTGTTTTGTATCCTGTTAGTTAATATATCTAATGATTTATGTTTGGGTTTACAGGCATCATTTGATTTTGTTGTAACGGGTACGGGTACTAGGTTAGTTTATGTTAGGTGCCAGAAGTGTCGCTTGATACTTGTATTGTTTCATGTGCTATTGGTTGATACACACATTGTTTTATGCTGGGTTGCACAAGTGTCGCCTGATACTTTTATTGTTTCGTGTGCTATCGGTTGATAAGCAAATTGTTTTATGTTTGGTTTCACATTATTGTTTGATACTTGTATTGTTTCATGTACTATCAGTTCATACATACATTGTTTTACATTTGGTTTCACAGTATCATTTGATACTGGTATTGTTTCATGTACTATCACTGCATATACAAAAGGTTTTCACGCTCCGTCTCCGTTACAACTCCGGTCATTGAAAAAGATTTCCTAATCGGGAACGACTCAACACCAGAGAACTATCACCACAACTGCGGGTCTCGCACCCCCCCTCTGGGGGGTGCTAGACCACTTCTTTTCCTCCCTC
>PYWC01000032.1:704491-716928 GCA_003182015.1 Tuber magnatum | reverse complement strand
AAAAAATATATATATATATATATACAAAAGGTTTTAGAATATCGCTCATACTGGAGATAAGCGATATGCTATGTTTAAAGACTGCTGATTTCCACCATGGAAACAGCAGACTTCGACCGACAGTATTCTTAATATACTTGATTGAACAGTTACCTTGGGATCTCCTATTACAGCCCGTTCGAAGAGTTCTTTAGTAAGTAGCACTTAACTCTTGTTGATCAAGAAGCCATCTGCTCCTATCGTACCACTACATGACTAGGGCCTGGCCCGAACACATTACATTTCTTTGACCTCAGCAGGTTGTTAGACACCTGCATGGACAGGGTCTCATCAACCTATGAAGCGTCCAACAGAAGCTGGCAGTAGTGAGCGGCAGAACCAGCAAGGGTTCAGCTCCGCCAACACAACACCATTGAGTCACTAGAGACTCGAAGTGGGAAGCAGGTCCCACGAGAAGGTCCTACCCAAACAAGGGAATACAAGAAACCAATAGGGCCAATGAGTGACTTCTCACATGGTGAAGCAGAGCGACAACTAGCTCGAGATTTGACCAGGCAGACCTTTAGCGAATCGACGGACTAGTTAGCAAAGGTAGCAACCAGCCTTCCTTGGCTTTTCCCTCCCAGCCCCAGTAAAGGAAAGGTACTGGCACACCTACTAAAGAAAGAAATGTCACCTGCCCATACCGCAAAGGAAAGAAGATAATGAGAAGGAAGAATCAGACCAATCAGTGGTAAAAGGACCACTAGACAAAATACCAGACGACTCTGCTGAAAGATCATCAGATGACTGTTCCAGCAGTGAAGAGTCCAAACACGATATGGCCAATGGAGAATCTGCCATGCCCTCCGGCCCCTAAGAAAGACCCAAGGTCCAGCTCCCACTGGCACTCACATTCTCGCGCGAAAAAGAAGACCTAAAACCTGCCGTGTTTGATCGATGGGTAACAACCCGCTTCCCATACCTCGCCCTGTACACTGTAGATAAGACCCAGGGAGGAAGTGGCCCATACTTCACAAGTTTCCGTATGAGAAAAGCAGCAGGAGCGTACTACCAAGGAATGAACCAGCACGACATCAAGGAAAAGATACGAGGAACAACCCTGATAAGATACCTAAGGAATAGATTCCAGTCCTGGCGAAACATGGAAGAGCTGTATAAGAAGTTTAAGGAAATCCAACAAGGGCGAAAGGGAAAGACAGACAGCATAACACTGGTGGCAACTGATCTGTTGATGTACCATGGACGATTGCCCAGTAGAACAGTATCCCAATACACCCTGCAGCAAAGGCTATAGGAAGCAATGCACCCCCAGCTACAGCAGGAGGTGGAACCTATGAAAGAAGAAGGAGAGTCCTTAGAGGGGATCATCAAACGAGCTGGACGAGAGAAAGCCATCCAGTACGAAACGGGAGTTTGCCGAATGCACATACCACAGCAACAGAGTATCAAAGGATCGTCATCACGTGATAACACAAGCAAGGAACAACCAAAACGCCAAAGTTCACCAGTTAAGAGAGACAACAAGCCGAGGCAACGCGATGAAGGCACTTGTTTTAAATGCAGGAAAAAGAGGTACTAGGCAAAGGACAGCTATTCTAAAACTGGAAAAGGAACAAATAAGCGAGATGCAAGCAGGAACCACATGGAAGCAAGCGAATATGACGAAGTGGAAATTACCCTGGTGGAAATAGAAAGCGTCCGAACACAACCGGCACTAGCAATTATGCTCTGTGATGCACTAGCAGGAACAAACCATATAGAGGGCGACCCAGCAAAGATTCTATTCGATACGGGAACAATCTGTTATGACATTATCAGCACTACCTGTATCTCTGCCCATGGTGTATCTACGCAACCCCTGCCCCAACTAACAACAGTCAACATAGCAATAAAAGGTTCCTGTTCTTCAAGCCACAAGAAATATCGGCTGACCATAGGAATCGGGAACAAGAAATGGACAAATCAGGAGGTGTTAATGTGAAACCTAGCAAAATATGACACCCTGATTGCAATGCCTTTCCTAAAAAGACAAAATGCCCTTATCAAAGGTGGGAACACAGCAGTGGAGTTCCCCAAGGATAAATTGCGCATGCTATGCAAACAAACAAGTGGGGAGTTCCGAGCCCCTGTTTCAGACACAACCTCCGCAACACTGTTGGAGGAATACAATGATGTATTCCCAAACAAAGTCCCTGAAACATTGCGCCCTGTACGAAAAATCAACTATCACATTCGGCTAAAGGATCCAATGGATCTTGAAAACCAGCCAACATACGCAATCCCAGAAGCATACAAGGAGAAACTCATGAACTGGATCAACGAGAATATTACGAACTGGAATGATAGTACGAAAGGAGGTTCCCGTAGTGGTACCTATGTTTGTACAACCAAAGTCCACGGAAAGGATCCGCCTACTGGTAGACTTGAAAATTCGAAACGACAACATGATCATGGATGGTCAATCAATCCCTGACCAATAGCAGCTCCTCAAACACATTGGATAAGCAAAATTCAGGAGTAAGATTGACCCAAGGAATGCATACTTTCAAACATGAGTGGACAAGAACAGGGTTAAGTTCAACTTATTCAAAACCCCGCTTGCAGGATTTGTTAGCAAGGTAATGCTACAAGGAGATCTGAATGCACCTGCAACCTTTATGCGAATAATGGAAGACCTCCTAAGCGAGGTTCTACACCACGTTGTTTGGGTATACATTGATGATACTCTCATATTCTCGGACACATCACAGGAACATGAAATACACATACGTCGTGTGTGACCAACTCAGAAAGGCTAAGTTCTATGCGAGAAAGAAAAAGTCAGTACTATTCGCAGACAAGCTAGAAGTAAGAGGACAGATAGTGGACAATGAAGGAATCCATGCATCCCTCCAAAAAACATCATCCATTGCAGGTTGGGAGACAGCTCAAAAAAAGAAAGAATTGCAATGCTTTCTAGGAATAGTAAACTATGTGGCCCAATTCCTCCCACAGCATGCTACCCTAAGAGTACCAGTAACGGATTTGACGGGGAATGCCAAATACGTATGGACGACCACCAATCATAGAGGGTTCAAGCTGGTAAAAAAGTGAATTGTCGATCAGCAAGTCATGTGGCCAGTAGACATACCGAGCAAGAAACCAATTTCGCTAGTCACTTACACCTCAGACTTAGAAATAGAGGCATAGGTGGGACCAGGACCCACATGCGAGACGGCTCAACCAGCCACATTATACAGCATGAAATTTACCAATGCACAGACGAACTATAGAACCACTAATAAAGAGGCCTTAGCGATAGTGGAAGTGCTTAACCGGTCCCACAATTTGCTAATAGGAAATACCTTCACAATGGTGATGGACCACCAACCTCTGAGAGATCTATGACTGCAAAGAACCCCAGCAGAAAACAAGTTGGATGGCTCAATGCCTGGGGAAAATACGACACAATGATAGTTTACACACCAGGAAGGACGAACTATTTAGCTGATGCCCTTTCGGAGATATATGAGCAAGGATCAAACTTGAACTCACTCTATATCCACGACCATAGAAAGGGATTGGATGACATCTCAGATAACACAGTCTACGAGCAAGAATCAAACACAATGGAGCTCAAGCAAAATATCCCCCCTACCTGCACTCCTTACTCCTAAACTGAATACCCTAATGAGCACCCTGAACCCTCTGCTAGCCCTTGCTCAATCACTGCAGGAAATAATTAGAGTAACAAGTGCACCGTCTGAAGCATACCACCCAAGGAACTCCAACATCGCTGACTCTATTACTCACCTTGTTACGTAGGCCATTGCCCCTATCATTAGACCGAGATCAAGTTTGCAAACAAACACCCTGGACCCAGGAGAAAGCCGACCCCTCACTCTCCTCGTGAAGGTCCAAGTCCCCCAAGCACCAAAATTGACTGCAGCTCTCCGGAGTCCACCGCAATCAATGACTGGGAATGGCAGCAAATAAGTGGTGGAAGACTGGATTCCACTAGCGAAGGACTGTCCACCCATGTTCAGCCAACGCCCAGGTCCTAAGGAATCATGGCAATTCTGAACCCCAAAGCCCCGGCATCCCAAATGCCAGAACCAGACAGTCCGCCACCTGTCAGACATGCGGAACTGATAGAACTGCTTACCTATGAAATGATAGCGGTATTCCGAATACCAAGACCAGACCACGCACTACCTATCCAATGAGCGGAATCTGTAAAGAACTCTACCTATAAGACAATAGTTCCAGTAATACTCCCAACAATAAATGACTACCAATGCGGGCCCTCGGATATCTTAGGAAAGAATGAAGAGGATAACCAACCCGGGGTGACCAGAGAAAGCGAGATGGAAGAGCAGCTAGATACCAGACAAATCGTCAATGACATGGTTGGGACATTCCAAGTGCACAAGATTGCAGCATAGCGGAAAAAGCCAATATGGAAAAAGGTTACTGAAAGCATGGACTCCACCGGACATTTGTCCTTCTACATAGTCGCAAAGGCAATGCAGTTCGCGAAAACTCGGTGCCGGGAGGAATGCCTGTACATTCCAAAGCTTCCCGTGTTCGGAAACATGATACTGAGAGAGTACGTTGTATCCAAGATCCACAACAAAGGCTACCATGGTGCGGAACTGAACATGTAGTACGCTACTGAGTACCTATTCTGGCCCGAGGTACACCAGGATTTCAGAGCATCCGTGGCACAATGCCACACCGGTCGAACGAACAGAGAACCCACAAAGTTACCAGAAGGAAAGGTACAGACGATTATCCTGCCAGCTGAAATTTTCGCATCAATAGCGATTGACTTGGCAGGACCATTCCACGATTCATTGGGATACGACATGATCCTGGTTGCCATGGATAGGGTCTTGGGATTTACATGGCTCATACTAACAAACAAGGAAGTAATGGCAATAACAATCTGGGAACTACTATGCAATAAAATATTTACAGCCCATGGTGACTGAACATCGCTAGTGAGCGAGTTGGACCCAGGATTTAAGTCCCAAGTGTGGAGACAGCAGTGTCGATCGCTAGGAATTGAGCACAGCAAGGCGGCACCAGGCCACTATAAGACGAATAGACAAGTGAAAAAGGAAAATTCAAGGATTGACAACAGCGCTTCAAAATCTGGTCAATGCAAGACAAAACAATTGGTTTGATGCCATACCGTAAATGGCAGGATACATAAATGCAGGATGGTCAGAAACACTTGATATGTATCTATATGAAACCATTTATGGAAAAAACTACCCACTACTCCCCCTAGCGAATTTCAAGAACTCCAGACCAGCCGCTGATAAATTGCTGAACAGACAACAAGCAATTCGGCAAATCGCCTTTAATGCTATCAAGTTAACAGGATTTAGGGGTATGAGAACAGCAGCAAAATGAGGCAGACACCATACCCCAATCGGGATAGGTAACCAGTTGTTGGTCTCTGGAAAGCTATTCCCAATGCAATCAGGACGAAGCCAAAAATTGCAACCACGCTTGCAAGGACTGTTCAAGATAATTGAATAGGATGAATATAAGCTAAATTACAGTGTGAAAATAGATCGCAGAATGTACAGAACACGACAAGCAACATTCCATGCATCCACAGTGTAACGATACCTCCCTGACGATAATACCTCCTTGCCCACAAGAAGCCATGCAAACCCACCCCGTATCGTGGTTAACAAGAAACCAGAATGGGAAGTGGATGCTATTCGAGACCACAGAAGTTGATATGAGCATGACCAATTTCTAGTCAAATGGGTAGAATACCCGGAAACAGAAAACAGCTGCGAACCTATTGAAGGATTAGGAAATGCGATAGAACCAATAAACCAATAGTGGGAGGACAACAAACTGGAGGATGAGCTACCCCCTACAATAAACTACGTGACAGTGGCTTGGAGCCCCACCCTGACAGAAATCCAACACCTTCACCCAGATACAGAATAAGGAATACAAGATGAGTCTAGAGCAGCCCATTTTGAAAGTTAATTCGAAGATAGCGAAGACAAGAATCGGGTCATGGAAGATGAAGTGGCATATCTATCGCGGCTAGCCAAAGCTAAGTACTGAGAATAGCAAAGAAAGAAACACACCATCCAACAGCCATACAATGTCAAATTATCAGCAAGTACCATGGAGACTACGCCATAATCTGAGGGTACTGTTGGTGAACCATGGAATTATCCCTAGATGATATCTTGCACACTGACTATTCATACATATTGGCAACAAATGCCTAGAAATAACAACTAAGTTAATGGGACAGATGTGGGGAGAAAGAATGGGTGACATATTCCGCTACGGTAGTGGTTGCTACCTGAGTGCGGAAAAACGTGATCTGGGCGTGTAAATGGAAGAAAGCGAGATTAAATACCACCCACCTTTCCCTGAACACCTAAGCGAGGTCAACACCTAAGCGAGGTCAACACCTGAGCCAGGTCAACACCAGGACATAAATACCACCCACCACCCCTCAAACAAATGGGAGAGAAAAAACCCCACTATCAGACCTACACACTGAAAGAAAACCGCTTGCAAGACACGCTACCTTTACAAACCTTTGCCCTTTTCCGAAGCCAAGCAATGTTGATCTAGGAAATAATAAGCATCAAGGGATAACACATCATCGTTGGAGAACTAGTGTGTAGTGGAACCATTCCACTAGACACATACTGGAAGATATTTTATGTCGATTACGGCTACGATTGCGGACAAATCGATATCAAAACACAGGATTGAGAGAACCGGACAGTCCCACACTGGGTTGATTTACCACACCACAAGGAATCAGGTTTTTTTGTGCACGAAGCACCCTGTCAGGAAAGTTTAGAGAAATGGCTGGAAGGGGCAGAATGGATCTTGCAGGACAACATGAGATTGCTGCAGGATACCAATGACGATGAGGATGGGTCCTATAAGGACTTTCAGGAGAATGGCAGGTTTACCGACTATTAGGATTTCATTAGGTTATTTCATTTGCTGAAATTGTTATTTTATTTTAGGAGTGTAATGGGTACGGGTACTAGGTTAGGTTGTGTGGGGTTTTGCAAGTGTCCCTTGATACTTGTATTGTTTCGTATGCTATCGGTTGATACACAACTTGTTTTATGTTGGGTTGCAGTTGTGTTCCTTGATACTTTTGTTATTTTGTGTGCTGTTGGTTCATACACAGATTGTTTTACGTTTGGTTTCACAATATTGTTTGATACTTGTATTGTTTTGTCTGCTATCGGTTGATACACCTATTGTTTTATGTTTAGTTTCATAGTATCATTTGATACTTGTATTATTTCAGGTGCTATCAGTTGATACACCCAATGTTTTAGAATATCGCTCATATGGGACATAAGCGATATGCTGTATTTAAGGACTGCCCATTCCCGCAATGGAAACAGCAGAGTTTGACAGACAGTATTCTTGATATACTTGGTTGAACGGTTATCTTTTGATCTCATATTACACACCGTTCGAAGACTGCTTTAGTAAGCAGGGCTCGCTTCTTGCTAATGAAGAAGCCATCTGCTCCTAGTATACCACTATGTGACTAGGGCCAGGCCTGGACACATTACATTGGTCACATGTTCATCAAGGTCAACGTCGGAATCCCTGTCGGATTCTGCTCTGGTTCAAAGTTGGGTACTAGCTATTGCGCTTTCTGCCCTGGGCTACTTGTTCTAGACAAGGTTACCGGTATTCATGCAAGATCAGTGCTGAACGTCAAAATAATTAATCAGGAAAGGCGTTAAGTGAGAAGGGCACTTAACAATATACTGGAACAGGGGCAGCCCTAGGAAGAAGGATCCCAATGTTGTGACTGCACTGAACAACTTCAAACCTATCATCAAAGGTTTACACAAATATAAGATTAAAGTAAATGGTAAAACTTGATATCGTTAAGCCTGACACTACCCTCAGTTAAGGTCTCCAGAGGATTGATTGTTGGAGTAGGAAAGTTCTCACACAGACATTCAAGTGGTTTGATCTTATACCAGAAACTCCGCCATCAGTTTACACCCACTTTCCAAGCACATCTTTCCCCACTAATAGTGGTTAGACATGTCTCCTAGCACACCCTTCAGGCATGCATGTGTCGACATACTCTAGTCAGTGTTCACCTTATGCGGTTATTGTTTCAGCAGCATATTTTCCTTTTGCCTACCGTAGAGAAAGCTTCTTCGTATTGGCACATTCCCAGTGGCTAAACGTCAAGACACCTCATGAACTGGACAATCTATAACATCCTTCCCATATGCATTGATCTCTACATGACCCCAGCAGCTACCATGAGCGGCTTATCTATCTACTATTTACCGTTCTAGGGCTTCCAGTGTCTTTTGCAGGATACAGTGGTCCAGAAGTGATTCAATGGGCACTACTCATGACCACCACCTCGGATCCACCTCACCCCTGGTAGGAATAATGCTTTTAGTGTCTCTGCAGTTCCATTTCAGAGCCTATGGCATTGGCGTTATATTGGTGCCTGGTAGGTGTAAAACTCTTCTGAACATCCCGGCACTACCCGGAACTATCTCCAGGACACCCATGGTTAACTCCCCTTACCTCAGTCAGCCGCGGTCTGTTTTACTCTGAACAACTTGCAGGGGGTAGTCCATCTTCTACTCTATGCCCCCTTGTACATTGCGCAAACGGCTTACAGTTGACCGGATGTCAGTGACGTATACAGTGTTGCGAGCTGGTCTGTAAAGATTCTTCTTTACTGGACTGCACACAACTACACAACTGTTTGCCCATGAGGTCCGGGCCTCAAGGCGGGGTCGGAGGGGTAAGATAGGAATAATGACCCCAATTTACAGCTTCCTCGCAGCTACCTAGCTCACCCAATAGCATCTTCCAGAACCCTAGATTCCTGTATTATGGGTAGCTTCACGTGACAAACATTCCTGTTATTTTTTCCAAACTCCACTATGGATTTTGTATTGAAAGGTAGGGTAACTCAGGACTTTAGACAATGTAACCCAAGCCCCATGCCAGGATAATGACATCCTGAGGGTAGTGTAACCTTGTCCAGTGGACAAGATAACTTTACCCTGGTACCCTGTCTACCCCATCGCCAGAGATAGACTCTTGTACCCTTTCACCAGTTACCCAGCCTGGCAGAGTAACTGCCTCTTCAGAGGTCCCTAAGTACGCTAACATCCCTCCTGGATATAGCCCAGTACCTGTGAACCTTAGTAACTAGTCCTCTTCATGTCGGAGCCTGGGCGACCGGGTCTCTGTGGGTCAAGTACTTACTTGCCTGCCAGTTCCTACCAGTTAGCCCCATGGCTGTCTATATGGGTGTAGGCTCAGGCTACTATCACTCATATATGCTGGGTCATTACAGAAGTCCCATAGTCAGTATATCTGCAGAGGTGGTTAGACAGCCCACAGTGGAGGTTGTCACATACGATAAGAATATTACACAATAGTGATGATGATGAGAATAGGTTCTATAGGAATTTTCAGGAAAATAGCAGGTTTACTGACTATCAGACTTTGCTTTGTTTGTTTTCTTAGGTGAAATTTTCTTTTCTTTTCACAATGCAATAAGTACAGGTACTAGGTTAAGGATTTGTAAGTTTCACAGTATCATAGGCGATATGTATTGTTTCATATTGCATTGTTTGCTACGCGCAATATTTTATGTTTTACTTTACTTTATTGTTTGATACTCATATTGTTTCTTCTGGTATCTTTGGATATACACCAGCTTTTATGTTTGACTTCACAGTTTGGTTTGGTACTAGTATTCTTTTGTGTAGTATTGTTTGATACATGCAATGTTTTAAGTTTGGTTTCACAGTATCACTTGGTAGTTGTATTGTTCTGTATAGCATCATTTGATACATACAATGTTTTATATTTGGTTTTACAAGATTATTAAATTTTGATACTTATATTATTTCATGTGCTATCAGTTAATACATGCAATATTTTATAAAATTGCTCCTACTAGATCTTAGCCCTTGCTTGAATTTAAAGACCTCTGCATTCCATGATGGAAACAGCAGACTTTGACTCGCAGCATTTCTAATATACTTGCCTCTATAGTTACTTTTTTAATAATCTATTATACTCTCTTCCAGCCTTCTTTAGTAAGCACCTCTTGCCTCTTGTTGACCAAGTGGCCATCTGCTCCTATCATACTACTATATGATTAGCACACCCAGGTGAACAGATTATACTATTTGTCAGGCTACACAGCTCCAAAGAAGTTTTAACTTGAAGGCATTATTTTTATCATACCCCTCACACCCCACCTTGATTCTTAGATATCATGGGCAAATGATTGTGTAGTTATTTTCAACCTAGTACAAGAGAATCTTTAGCAATATATAGATAATACCATTTATTCTCTGCTCCCCTGCTCGACTATAATCAGTTTAAAAGATATATAGGAAGGTATAGACAAGCAGGTGAAGTACCTTCTCCAAGTTGGTCAGAGTAAACCAGATCAGACCTGATAGAGATAATGGAGGTTGACTATAGAGGTCCCTGCAGTAGTCCTGGGTGGTACTGAGGATGACTAGGAGAGTTTTATATCTATTAGGTCTAAATATACCACTATGCTAGAGCCTGTATGAAGGAAGTTTTAGTACACTAAAAGCATGATTCTTATTACAACTATGGTGGTTTCATGCATGGTAGTCATGGGGAGCAGCCACTGGATTACAACACCAGACACTCTGTCAGGGAAGTCTCTATAGGTTCTTGGCTTAACAAAACTAGATAGTAAGTATTGCCTTGAGAGACAAACAGGGACTTGTATAAATAAAATGCACATAGGAAGATGTTTATAAACAGTAGGCTCTCGCAGGTAGCTTGATGGTTAGCCACTGGCAAGGCACTATAATAAAGAACTTTTTACTCCCGTAGCTCAAATAGTAATATGCTACAGAAACCAAACTGGATAAACAGATTGCTGACTCCAGTGTATTGACATGTGTATACCTGGTGAGATGCAGAAGAAGTGCTGAACAAACTTTAGTGGAGAAGAGTGTGCTTAAGGGGTTGCAGTAAACTGATATGTGAGTTTCTGGTATAAATTCTGACTACTTAAATCTACTATATGATAACGCTCCTATTCTAACACAATCAACATCCTCTCAAGACCTTAACTGAGTGAAGTGTTTATCTTAATAATATTACGGTTTACAATTTACTTTATATTTACATTGGTGTGTAAATCTTTGGCGATAGGTTTGAGGTTATTCAGTATGATTGCAACCTTGGGATCCACCATCCTACAGGTGCCCCAATTACAGAATAGGTATTTTTCCTTGTGCCACAAATGCTGAGTTACTATCATTATTGATTTAACTTGGTTCCCAACTATAATAGGGGTGTGTTGATAGTTTTAATATTAATTTGCTCTATTAGGGAATATAAAGGTTTTTTTTGTTTTTGGATTTTTAGGCCATACCCAAGTATCAATGCCATAGATTTTCCTGTACTTAGTTACAAATAAACCAGGGACTTAAAAAAAAAAAAAAAGAACTTTCTTTTTGTATTGGTTAGATAAACTAACTAGCTGGGGTGTAGATCGTGGTCCTAGTTACATTTGTCAATTTCTACAAGCACAATGATTATTATATTGGTTGTTAACTTGAGAGTCCGAACAATATAAGCAAGCCGACTGCTTGGTTCAGGTTAATTTCACATTGGCTAACTATAGGCAGACATTCCAGAACTATCACCACTTTTCCGGTCTTGCACCCTCCCAGCTGGGGGGTGCTAGACTACTTCTTTTCCCTTCTCGCTTGGCCAGGCATTACTTATGGCCTCTACCTTCCTTCCCCCTGAGTTAATCCTCTTGGGGACGCTCCCTTCTGTCTGGAACTGCCTCACGGTGGTTCCCCTTCTGTACTTCCCCACTCTCGCTAGGCCTGCTTAGCGTTTGCACGGTTGGCTTTTTTCTTGGAGGGGTTGGTCGGACGGTCAGTCTGCTTGGTTGTCCTCTGGGCTATCGGGGGCCTGTTCCTTCCTCCTGGCATAGCACAGTTATGGCATCCCATCTACTAAGTGATGCTTTCTCACGGAGAACAAGGGACTACATGAGAGAAGTGGTAAAACACTGTTCTTTTCCTGGGGGGGGGATGGCTCCTGTGACCCCGGTTGCAGCCTGCTGCCATATCATTGGCCGCACCTTGCCTGGTTTGGGTCTCCCATCTTTTCTTCGCTTCGGGTCGGCTGGCACCCTACTGCCCAAGTCCTGGGGGCCCTACCTCCTCTCCATGCGGCAGCTCTTCTATCTGCTCGCTCCCCACCAGCCTCGGCTGGCTACTTCTCAGTCTAGCTCTGATGCTGCTCGTGGTGTCATCCTCTTCTATTACTTCGCTCAGGTTGGTGTACAGTCGTGTCCGTTAAATAATTACACCCCGGGCAACAACCATGACAACCACAATCAACCAATTCAACCACAAAAA
>PYWC01000032.1:687509-703118 GCA_003182015.1 Tuber magnatum | reverse complement strand
GAGGGACTTGGGGCGATTTTTCCCTGGGGCGAGGAGGGTGTTTTGGAATTAAGGCTTTTTGTACGTCATACCGCGAGGTGCATACGCGTTTTTGTGCCATAAACAATAAACATCTGAGTTAAAAAAAAAAAAAAAAGGCAGACATTCCAGATGGGGGATATGTTTATCCTGTGTGCTGAAATTCAGGTAGTAGAATGCTTCCTCTAACTTAATTAACTTACCTCTCAGAACCTGTCTTTCCCTGCTCATACACTCTAGTAGTCTGCTTATATAGCCCAGAAGAGTCTTCTAGTTCAGGGTTACATTCATGGTAGAGCCTCCCCACTGCCTGCTGTGAGTTTAATTAATTAACAAAAAAACTGGGTTCATAGGTAGAAAGACTAAGCGTAGAAGGTTTTTTGTGTTCATACTCACGGTGCAAGTTTTTTTTCTATAATAGCAACTACAATACAAGTGTATAGTGGCAACTTGTATAAGGACTAGTGGGATGGGGAGGGTTTTATCGGTTGTGAAGGAAGAAGACATGTGGTAACTTGGCACCATACTGTATCGCTAATCAGAGGTTCGTTGCTTATACCAGTTAGTAGGGCCATGATATGGTAGAATTTCAGGAAGGGGAGAGCACTACTTCTGCAAATCCTATTTCGCTGGCAGGTATGGAGGGGTGTACTGTGTTTCTGAGGTACTGTATGATAAAGCACGGGTGCAAAAGTACTCGTCTGGCAATGCAAGGACAACTGTACAATCACTACAAATTTACTATCTATTGTCATAATCTGACTAGAGGAGCGCTAGCCAGATGACAGAAGGGAGGAACTGGTTTCATGCTTGACCTCATTTAGAGGTTCTGGGCTAAGTTATGTTTTCACATATATGACCTCATTAGCAGATCGAGGGGCTTGTTTACATTCCAATTGTTTTTCCACACATGACATCATGAGCAAGTCATGGGGCTTCTTTATGTCAGCCAATATTTCATGGATGGTGTACAGTTGACGTTATGGGGACAGTCCAGACAGGCTGGTAAGACTTACCGGCAAGGCAAACTCGCTTAGGCTTTGCACATGACCTCATTAGTAGGTCATGTGGTTCGTTTTCTGTATCTGATTTATATTGTACTTGATTTATATTTTCTTACATGACCTCATTTAGTGGTCATGGGATTCTTTTATGTTTTACGTACATGACTCGATTGAGTCATACGATGTTATGATTGATTTTCCATCTGACCTCGCTTGAGGATCAGGACAGTGTTAGGGTTGCAGGAAGAGGCCTATATAAAAGCTAGGTTTTCACAGATGGGTTAGCTCTTCATACAACCATCAACTGTTATTTCCTGTCTGCTACTTTACGCTCTTTAAAATATAAAACCTTTATGCTCCGCAACTTTTGTAATGGGAGCTCCCCAAGGAAGATGGATCCTGAGGGTGCGACCACAGCAAACAACTACAAACTTATCGCCAAATGGTCACACAATGTAAGAGCAAAGTAAGGGGTAAAACTTGATATCGTTAAGCCTAATGCTTCACTCAATTAAGGTCTCGAGAGGATTGATTGCTGGAGTAGGAGAGTTCTTGCATAGACTTTCAGGTAGTTTTATCTTATGCCAGAAACTCCCCCATCAGTTTACTCCAACTATTCGAGCAGACCCTTCTCCGCTAAGGGTGGTCCGACACGCCGCCCAGCACCCCCTTCGGGCATGCATGTGTCGACACACTCTAGTCGGCATTCACCTTATCTGGTTATCGTTTCAGCAGTGCATTTCCATTTGGCCTGCCGGAGTGAAAATCTTTGCGCATCGGTGTCTTGCCAGTGGCTAACAGTCAGGACACCTGATGAACTGAACTATCTATGACACCCTTCCCATATACTTTGATCTCTACTTGGCTCCGGGAGCTACTGTAAGAGGTTTATCTATCCACTATTTACGAGTCGGGGGCTGCCGGAGTCTTCCACGGGATACGGTAGTATGGGAGTGATCCAATGGGCGCTACCGATGACCACTACCTCGGATCTATTTTACCTGGGGTAGGAATCATGGTTTTAGTGTCTCTGCACTTCCCCTGCAGAGCCTATGGCGTTGGGGACACTCATGGGCTTGGTAGTCGTAAAACTCGGGCAGTCGCCCCAGCACCACCCGGGACTACCTTCGGGACTCACATGGTTAACGCCCTCAGTTTTGGTCCATTTTACTCTGGACAACTTGGAGGAGGTACTCCACCGTCCACCCTGTACCCACTTATATATCCCGCGAACGGCTCAAGGTTGACTGGACGGCACCGACGTATATGGTGTTGCAAGCAGGTCTCTAAAGATTCCTCTTTGCTAGACTGCGCACAACTAAACAACCGTTTGCCCATAACGTGCGGGCCTCCAGAGGGCGCTGGAGGGGTATGATAGGAATAATGTCTGCAATGTAGAGCTGTCTCGGAGCTGGATGGATCACCCAATAGCATCGTGTGGAACCCCAGATTCCAGTATTAGGCATGGCTTCGCGGGTCAAACATTCCCGTCATTTTTCCCCAACTCTGATAGGGACTTCGTATTGAAAGGTAGGGTAACCCAGGACTTTAGACAGGGTAACCTGGGCCTGATAGCAGGGTAACCTGAGTCTGAAGGTAGGGTGACCTTGTCCAGTGCACAAGATGACTTTCTCTGTTACCCAGTCTACTCCGTCACCGGAGATAGACACTTCTGACCTTTCTCCAGTTGTGCTACCTAACCGAGTAACTGCCACTTCAGAGCTCCCTGAGTACGCGGTCACCACCCCCGGGTGTGCCCAGGTACCTAAGTTTCTGGCCAGCCAATCCTGTTCGTCTCGGAGCCCAGGCCATCGGGTGTCCATAGGTCAAGTACTGCCTTGCCGGCCATTTCCTACCAGTTCGCCTCCTGGCTACTTGTATGGGTATAGGTTCCGGTGGCCATAGCTCATGTATGTTGGGTCGTTACATCAGTCCTCCCTTCTCCACGGTCTGACCCAGACTGTTAGCGTTGTTTCACATTTCTACAACTCGCTTCCCCCAGACCCTATGGTTCCTGGACTTGCACAGATATCTTTGGTGGAAATCCCAGATGGCCTGTAAGCCTGTCCCTTCTAGCATCTCCTAGGGCTTCCATGAATTCTCCTCAGCCCCGTAGCCTTCCAATGAAACCAGGTACTGGACAAAGCACGACGGAAACTTGACCTTTGCTCCGCCCTACTATCGACTGTCCACAACTGCTACGATAATGTCACTGCGCTCATTGTCCACAAGTTCCGGGGTAAGGACCTCTTTGATCCTCCCTGATCCCAGATCCGTGTGATATGGTTCTTGCAACTTGATATCGAAAACTGGGTGGATGCTCCGTCTGGTAGGCAACTGGAGTTCATATGCCCGGGTACCTACCCGATGTTTGACCACAAATGGGTTAAACGTGCGGTGGTCCCGCTTCTCCATCAGATGCTTTCTGCGCATGTTCTTTCAGTTTGACATCATACTGTCCACTTCCTTTGCCCGCATAGCGGCTACATCCTCCAAGGTAACACCATACAGTGATGGCAACCTTTTCTGGTCATGCTATTTTCATTGCCTTTTCTGTGCCTTTTGCATCGTTTCTCGAATCTCTTGCAAGGTTCCTTCCCATTCCTTAACTAAGAGCTCACTGCTAGGGTGTATTGCTTGATTATCAGACATGACACGCAACCAGTTTGTCCGTTGGTTGAACCCATAATAGATCTCAAATGGTGACAACCTGGTGGATTCCAATGTAGAGGTGTTGTACGCATACTCCGCAAGAGGTAGTAGCGAAATCCACCTATCCTGTTCATACGAACAGTAACTACGCCAGTACTGCTCCAGTGTCTGATTAACCCTCTTGGTTTACCCATCAGTCTCAGGGTGGAATGCAGTCAACACGTTTAGTTTCACTTGCAACAAGTGTATCAGACTCATCCATAACTTGGATATGAATCGGCTATCCCGGTCCAAGATGATTGACTCTGGTAGTCCATGAAGGCGCCAAACCTCCTTCAGGAATATCAAGCCAAGCTCCTTGATCGGTACCTCACTGGTCAGGGCTATGAAATGTGCCATTTTCGAGAATCTGTCCTCTATAACCCAGATCTTGGTATACCCTTCAGACTCTGGCAGTGCTACAATGAAGTGCATTGAAATCGCTGTCCACAGTGGCATAGGAACATCAATAGGTTCTAGCAGACCGAACTTCTTGTACCAGATAGACCGATTCCTTTGGCACGCATCGCATGTCCACACGTAGTTGGTGATATACTTGTCCATCTTAGGCCAATAGAAGTTGGCGCTAATCCCGCCAATGGTCTTGTGTGTCCCATAGTGTCCAGTGATTCGGGAGTCATGTTCAGCCTCCATGATTGTCTACTTCAGATTCAGACCCTTGGAGCATACCACCTGTTCTGGTACAGGCTTAAGCCCTTTTCCGTCGCAAAGTGTTGGTCGACCTCTATGTTACCGGCAGCCGCTGCCTTCATGATTCGCAAGTATTCCTGGTCTTCCTTTATCGCTACCCATAGCCGATCCAAAAAAAAGACTGGAGCCGAAGTCCTTGGCACGTCTGCAACACTTGTGGTCGCAAGATGTCCCGTTCCTGACTCCCAACCCACTGTCCAGGGCGAAAAGACAACAGTGGCGGAAATTCACTCCCCCCTTCCAGGCGGTAGTCTCTACCCCATGACAAAGCATCTGCCTTCTCATTCAACTGTTGTTCTCGGTAAACTACCTTGAGGTTAAACGGTTGCAGGACCTCCGCCTCGCCATGTTTTCTTCGGTTGTGGACCATGGTACTATTAAAGTACTCCAGATTCTTATGATCTGTGTAGAGCACCAATTGGTCCGTTACGGAGCGTAGTGGATATCCCATTCCTTGAATACCACCACAATAGCAGTCATTTCCTTGTAATGGACATTATAATTGATCTCCGCTGGGTGAAACGTCTGACTAGGGTAGGCCACTGGATGCCATCTCTCGTCCTCGCAGGAGTTGGGGGAGAACAGCGCCTAATACGAAGTCACTAGGGTCAGTTTCCAGCCGGGTTGGCCGTTCTGGGTCAAAATGTACTGGTATGGGTTTAGATGTAAATGCCTCCTTCAAACGGTTTGTAGCGACCCAGCATACGGGAGCTATAGCAAACGGAACCTATACCTATACTGGTAGCCAGGAGGAGAGCTGGTAAAAACTGACAGGCAAGTGTGTACTTGAGCTACGGAGACCCAATCGCCTAGGCTCTGAGAATGAACGGAATTGGCTGGTCAGAGACTTATGTCCCTGGATACACCCGGGAGCGGTGTGAGCATGGTTAGGGACTTCTGAAGGGGCACTTGCTCAGCTAGGCCGGGTAACTGGAGACAGGTCAGAAAGGTCTATCGCCGGCAACGGGATAGACAGTGTAACCGTAGAAGGTTATCTTGTCCCCTGGACAAGGTTACCCTACCCTCGGGATCAGGTTACCCTACCTTGGGGCTTCGGTTACCCTGCCCCAAGTTGTGAGTTACCCTACCTTTCAATACAAAGTCCCTCGGGGAGTTCAAGAAAATTGACAGAAATATTGGTCACACGAAGCCACACATGATACGGGTATCTGGGGTTCTGGGGGATGCTATTAGGCATGCTATGTAGCTTCGATGAAGCTGTAAATAGAAGATATTATTCCTATCATACCCTTCCGGCCCTGTAAGGGGGGCATCTCTAGGAAGATGGATCCCAAGGTTGCGAGCGCACCAAACAACTTCAAACTTATCGCCAAAAGTTCACAGAGATGTAAGAGCAAAGTAGGCGGTAAAACTTAATGTTGTTAAACCGGACGCTTGACTCAATTAAGGTCGCGAGAGAATTGATTGTTGGAGTAGGAGAGTTCTCGCATAGACTTCCAGGTAGTTTTATCTTATGCCAGAAACTCGCCCATCAGTTTACTCCAACTATTTGAGTACACCCTTCTCCGCTAAGGGTGGTCCAACACCTCTCCTGGCACACCCTTCGGGCATGCATGTGCCGACACACTCTGGTCGGCGTGCACCTTATGTGGTTATCATTTCTGCGGTGCATTTCCATTTTGCCCGCCAGAATGAAAACCTCTGCGCATCGGTGTCTTGCCAGTGGCTAACAGTCATGACACCTCATGAACTAGACTATCTATGACACCCTTCCCATATGCATTGATCTCTACTTGACTCCAGAGGCTACCGTGAGCGGTTTATCTGGTTACTCTTTTGCGGGTCGCGGGCTTCCGGTGTCTTCCGCAGGGCGCGATAGTGCGCGAGTGATCCAATGGGCGCTACCCATGACCACTACCTCGGATCCACCTTTCCTGTGGTAGGAATCATGCTTTTAGTCTCTCTGCACTTCCCTTGCGGAGCCTATAGCGTTGGGAGCATATTCGGGCTTAGTAGGTGTAAAACTCTCCCAGTGCCACCGGCACTATCCAGGACTACCTCCGGGACCCCCACCGTTAATACCCGTTAACTCCGTCAGTTCTGGCCCGTTTTACTCCAAACAACTTGGAGGAGGTACTCCACCTTCCACCCTATACCCCCTTGAATCTCCAGCAAGCANCAAGAGGATAGGGGCTGCTGCTGAGGAACTGGATCGCCGTAGCTTTCCCGTTTGCAGCATGTCATTGAGATATTCCCCAGGTGCCTTAAGCTCCTTTGCCGATAACGGATAGATAGGCCCGAACGGAGGTTGACTTCCAGGTTGCAACTTGATCGTATGGTCATACTTCGAGTGCTCTGGTAGTGCCTCAATCTGTTCTTAACTGAAGTTATCCCCAAAGTCCTTATACTCGGGGAGTAGCTGGACGGTAATGTCAGCTCCTTCCTCATCGGAGAATTGTACAATTCCCAACAGATACACATTACGGGGGTCTTCAGCTAGTGACTCTTCCTCGGACATGAACACTAACCGCCCCTGCTCTGCCAGGCAGTTAGCCTTGCAGAAATCCGAGCGGCAGGTTAGGGATCCGGTTTTCCAATCTAGGTTGGGGTTATGGTCCTTCAACCAAGACATAGGTGGATACCCATCCACCTTGGTGTCGGGCATGTCCGTGACTTCAAAGCGCACTTCGTTATGGTGGTCGGCTATTCTCATTTCCAATGATTGGGTATAGTGCAGACCTGACCCCGGAATGTGATTACCGCTTGCGTCGCTTATCGGCACATGTACCCTTCGTCGTATACATGGTGCCTGTGTTTGTTTAAGCCATCGCCTACTAAGCACCGGCCCAGTAGCTCCACTATCGAGTAGCAGGAGCGCTTCTGCGCTTACCTGTCTAGCTCCGATCTTCCAGTCCAACCTTACCCGCAGGTGGATAGACTTGGCATGACGAGGTACGTTATCACGCTTCTGCCTGTTCACTTGTCTCCGGGACTTAGTCATCTTGGTTTATTAATTCTAATCTCTTGCCTTTCACCACCAGAGCGGCCACAATGGGATGCTAAACGTTAAGGGATTGGGATTCCTTTTTTATCAATAGCTAGGGTGTTTACTATCACGCCAGCATGATTTCGGGTACTGAACCCTCCTCAGGTAAACTTGGAAATAGCATTATTTATTCAATCAAGTCCAGCCTGAACCGATTCCACTTGTACTAAACATAAAAACTTTTTCCCGAGGGGGGTAGAAGTCCGCTGTGGGACCGGTTCCAAGAGAAGCAATCTTGCTTCCCCAATGTCGAGAGTCTCCTGGAGCCAGACCTCTCCCAGCCCCAACCGAAATAATATCCCATGACTTGTCAGTGCAGCTAAGGAAATCCTGCAAGAAATACGAACAACTAGAACAGAGGAAATAACCTGAAAACCCACAAAGGAGAGAGAGCCTAGTGTAACGGGGGCACCCCTAGGAAGATGGATCCCAAGGTTGCGACCGCACCAAACAACTTCAAACTTATCGCCAANACCCAGCCTAGCTGAGCAACTGCCCCTTCATAAGTGCCTAAGTATACTGACCCGCCAATTCTGTTCATTCTCGGAGCCCGGGCCATCGGGTCTCCATAGGTCAAGTACTTACTTGCCTGCCAGTTCCTATCAGTTCGCCTCCTGGCTACCTGTATGCGTGTAGGTTCCGTTTGCCATAGCTCCTGTATGGTGGGTCGTTACATCACTCACCTCACCTCTGCGGTCCATCCCGGACTGTTGGCGTCGTCTCTTATTCCCACGACTCGATTCCCCCCTAACCCTATGGTCCCCGGGCTTGGACGGATATCTTTGGTGGAAATCCCGAATGGCCTGCAAGCGTGTCCCTTCTAGCATCTCATCGGGCTGCCATGAGTTCTCCTTGGCCCCATAGCCTTCCCATGAAACCAGGTACTGGACAGAGCGCGACGTGCTCCTTCGCCTTCGCTTCTCAGTACCATCGGCTGTCCGCAACAGCTGCGATAGCGTAGCTGGGCTCGTTGTCTATAAGTTCCGGGGTAGATGCTTCCTTTACCCTACCTGCTTCCAGATCCTCGCGATAGGGTTCGAGCAATGTGACATTGAAAAGCAGGTAGATGCTCCTTCTGGTGGGCAATTGGTATTCATAAGCTCGGTTACCCACCCGATGTTTGACCACAAAAGGCCTAAACATCCCGTGGTCCAGCTTCTCCATTGGATGCTTTGTACGGATGTTTTTTCGGTTCAAGATCACGCGGTCGGCTTTCTTTGCCCCCCCAGCCACCACATCCTTCACGGTGGTGTAGTCCGGTGATGGCAACATTTTCTGGTCATGCCATTTCCGTTGCCTGGCCTGTGCCCGTTGTATCATTTCTCCAATCTCTGCTCAGGTTCCTTCCTATTCCTTAACCAAGAGCTCACTACAAGGGTGTATTCCCTGGTCATCAGAGATGATACCCGACCAATTTGTCCTTGGGTTAAACCCATAGTTGATCCCAAAAGGTGACAACCGGGTGGATTCTGATATCGAGGTGTTGTACGCATACTCCGCAAGGGGTAACAGCAAAACCCAATCATCTTGTTGGTAGGAACAGTAACTACGCAAGTAGTGCTCCAGTGTTTGATTAACCCCCTCGGTCCGCCCATCAGTCTCAGGGTGGAATGCGGTCGAAAGGCTTAGTTTCACTTGCAACGAGTGCATTGAACTCATCCAGACCTTGGATGTGAATCGGCTATCTCGGTAGGAGATGATTGACTCGCGGAGTCCATGAAGGCGCCAGACATCCTCCAGGAATATCAAGCCAAGCTCCTTGATAGGTACCTCAGTGGTCAGAGGTATGAAATGGGCCATTTTCGAGAATCGGTCCACTATGACCCAGATCTTGGTATACCGTTCGGACTCTGGCAGCGCTACCATGAAATGCATTGAAATCGCTGTCCACTGCCTTATAGGAACATCAATAGGTTCCTGCAGCCCGAACTTCTTGTGCCTGATGGATTTATTTCTTTGGCACACATCACAGGTTCGCACGTAGTCAGTGACGTGCTCATCCATCTTAGGCCAATAGAAGTTAACCCTAACCCTGGCAACGGTTTTGTAAGTCCCGAAGTGTCCCGCGATTAGGGAGTCATGTTCTGCCTTCATGATTGTCTGCTTCAGATTCTGACCCTTGGGAACATACCACCTGTTCTTGTACAGGAGTAAGCCCTTTTCCGTCGTGAAATGTCGGTCGACCTCTTTGTCATCGGCAGCTGTTGCCTTCAGGATTCTTAAGTACTCCTGGTCTTCGGTTATCGCTACCCGCAACTGATCCAAAAAGGAAGACTTGAGCCGAAATCCCTGGCACACTTGCAACACCTGTGGTCGCAAGATGTCCCGTTCCTGGCTCCCAACCCACTGTCCGGGGCGAAAAAACGACTGTGGCGGAAAATCACTCCCCCCTTCAGGGCGGTAGTCCCTACGCCGCGACAAAGCATCCGCCTTCTCATTCAACCGTCCTTCTCGGTAAACCACCTTGAAGTTAAATGGTTGCAGGAATTCAGCCCAGCGGTGCTGCCTTCGGTTAAGGACCTTGGTACTATTGAAGTACTCCAAGTTCTTATGATCCGTATAGATCACCAACTGGTCCGTTACCGAGCGTAGCAAATGATCCCATTCCTTGAACGCCGCCACGATGGCTGTCATTTCCTTGTCATGGACATCATAATTAATCTCCGCTGGGTGGAACTTCCTACTATGGTAGGCCACCGGATGCCATCTCTCATCCTCACATAACTGGGAGAGAACGGCTCCTAATGCAAAGTCACTAGCGTCGGTTTCTAGCCGTGTTGGCCGTTCAGGGTCAAAATGTGCTAGGATAGGTTTGGACGTGAACGCTTCCTTTAAATGATTGAAGGCCTGCTCACATGCAGGTGTCCATTCCCATCGGACATCCTTCTTTGTCAAGTCCGTGAGGGGTTTCGCTATCTTGCTGAACCCTTCTATGAACCGACGATAGAAGTTGGCAAAGCCCATAAAGCTTTGAACGTCGACGACGCATGTCGGAGGTGCCCAGTCTTTGATTGTCTGCACCTTTTCCGACAACATAGAGATCCCCATATCGGAGATCCTATATCCGAGGAATTCAACCTCCCGTTGGTGGAAACTGGACTTCTTCATACTTACACATAGTCTAGCTTTCCGCAATTTCTCCATTACACGCCTTACCATCGCGACGTGCTCTTCCATAGTTTCGGAGTAGATCAGGATGTCATCCATATACGCGATGACTCCTTCATCCATGAGATCTCGAAAGACCTCATTTATCATGCTCTGGAAAGTTGCCGGGGCATTACATAACCCAAACGGCATGACCGTGTATTCATACAGTCCATATCTGCACCGGAAGGCCGTCTTCCATTCCTCACCTTCTGCCATCCTCAGAAGATAGTAGCCGTTTTTCAAGTCCAACTTAGTGAACACAACGGCTTTTCCTAACCTATCTCGCAGTTCATTCATCAGCGGTAGAGGGTACTTGCTCTTCACCGTGATTTTGTTCAGCCCTCGGTAATCTATTACCAGTCTTAATGTACCATCTGGTTTTGGCACAAAGAGGATAGGGGCTGCTGCTGAGGAACTGGATCGCCGTAGCTTCCCCGTTCGCAGCATGTCATTGAGATATTCCCGGAGTGCCTTAAGCTCCTTTTCCGATAACGGATAGATAGGCCCAAACGGAGGTTGAGTCCCGGGTAGCAACTCGATCGTGTGGTCATACTTTGAGTGCTCCGGCAAGGCCTCAATCCGTTCTTGACTGAAGATGTCCCCGTAGTCCTTATACTCAGGGAGTAGCTTGACAGTAATGTCAGCACCTTCCTCATCGGAGAATTGTACAATTCCCAACAGGTACACATTACTAGGGTCTTCAGCTAGCAACTCTTCATCGGTCATGAACACTAACCGCCCCTGCTCTGCCAGGCAATTAGCCTTGCAGAAATCTGAGCGCCAGGTTAGTGATCCTGTTTTCCAATCTATGTCGGGATTATGGTCCTTCAACCAAGACATAGGTAGGTACCCGTCCACCTTGGTGTCGGGCATGTCCGCGACTTCAAACCGCATTTCGTTATGGTGGTCGCCTATTCTCATGTCCAATGATTTGGTATAGTGCAGACCTGACCCCGGAATGTGATTACTGCTTGCGTCGCTTATCGGCACATGTACCTTTCGTCGGACACATGGTGCCTGCGTTTGTTTAACCCATCGGCTACTAAGCACTGGCCCAGTAGCTCCACTGTCGAGTAGCAGGAGCGCCTCAGCGCTTACCTGTCTAGCTCCAATCTTCCAGTCTAGCCTTACCCTCAGGTGGATAGACTTGGTATGGCGAGGCAAGTTATCACGCTTCTGCCTCTTCACTTGTCTTAGGGACTTAGTCATCTTGGCTTACTAATTCTGATCTCTTGCCTTTCGACACAAGAGCGGCCACAACGGGTCGGTAAACGTTAAGGGATTGGGATTCGTTTTATCAATAGCTAGGGTGTTTACTATCACGCCAGCATGATTTCGGGTACTAAACCCTCCTCAGGTAAACTTGATCATAGCATCATTTATTTAATCAAGTCCAGCCTGAACTAATCCCGCTTGTACATAACAAATTTTCCCGAGGTGGGTAGAAGTCCGCTGTTGGACCGGTTCCAAGTGAAGCAACCTTGCTTCCCCAATGTCGAGCGTCTCCGCGAGCGAGATCTCTCCCAGCCTCAACCGAAAATAATGTCCTATGACTTGTCCGTCCCAGTAAAGAAATCCTGAAAGAAATACAAATAACTAGAACAAAGGAAATAACCTGAAAACCCACAAAGGAGAGATCACCCTGTCCACCGCATACGGCCTTCAACATCTATCTGCCCACACCACCTGGGTGTAGTCAGCATCAGGGTCGTTCATGCAGTAGAGGGGTACTTACCCATCCCAGAAGCCACTTCCGGGGCTCCTTTTCATCCATCCCGCAGGGGTCTATGGATACAGGTTATTAAGGTTATACCTTACACAGAATGGGGTCTTACCTATTCTGAGCCGTCAGTATCAACCTCCATAATCTGAGGTGATGCCTGTCGGACTTCAAGTATCTTTGACGAGGTAGCCGGAGGTGGCGCTTCGATGCGCTTTAGTCGCTTGTCCGTACCTGAGGGCTCGCTTACCGGGGCTGACCGTTTCAACCCACGAGCCTGTTTGGACGAACTAACGACTGGGGACGTCGCGGTGCACTTTCTCCAAAAGTGACCCGTTTGTCCACACTTGGTGCACTGGTTGTGCTTTCTCCGACGTTCGGTCAAAGTCGACGGGATTTCCTTATGCGCCAGGGCATACTCAGAAGTCCCCGGCTTTGCCTGTTTCCCCGCATTGAAATTAGTAGGTTTGGCAGACCGCTGGTTCTGTCTGCCCGAACCTTTATCCTTCTTTTTAAACCTTCCGGAAGTTGAGGACCTATCCTCCTTCTTGTCCGTTGGTTGAGACCGTTGGACAGGGTGGATAACTCGGTTGCTGAACCGGGTGTTGTCTTCCAGTGTGTGTCCAACCTTCCGAAGAAGATCAAGGTAGTCGTTCAAGTCGGTAGGATGGGGCTCCTTCAGTGCCCACGCGTTCCTCACTTCTTGAGTAATGCCCGACCGTACCTTATCTCGTACCTGCACAGGGTCTGTATAGCTAAGCTTATACATATAGTCAATTATCTTGTCCAGGTACTCATCGATGTGATGTGGCTTCATCACTAGGTCTCGCCACTCAAGCAGGGATCGGTCGCGTTCTGCTTGGTCACCGCCGGAACTCCGTTCGAGCCGTTCCCGGAATACTTTCCACGTTCTCAACGGGTTACTGTTATTAACTGGAACTCCGGTACGCTTGGCTGCCTCCTTATTAATGTGGGAGTGCAGGCCAAGGTACCATGTCCGTGCAGTATCTTCTGGAAGGGGGATCACCAGGTTTACCTTGTCCATATCGGTCAACCTGCATCCTGCAAAATACTGGAACTTAACTTCCACCAGCGTCAGGAAGCTGGCGAGTTCGGTAACCTTTCCCTTAAATGCCGGAATGCCACTGAATGTTTCCGGCTGCTTCTGTCGCTGTCGGGAGGATGGCCGTGAGGTCGATCTGCTCCATAGTTCCCTTGATAGCTTCTTAGCACGGCGGTCCCACTGTCGTTTCTTCTCTTCGCTCCAATCATCCTTGCGAGCGCCAAGAAAGGGAGTGAAATCAGGGAGAGAATCGGCATCATCCTCATCCGAGCTATCATGGTCAGAGTCCCCAGGAGCTCCACCTGCCCCCGTAGTACCACCAACAGGTGGTTCATTTCCGCCTCCACTACGCCCTGTGTTTCCACCTGGTGTCTCCCATGGTCTATCGTACCCATCAAACCTTTCCTCCTGGCCATCCTGATTCCCATCCTTGGGGGGGTTAGCCCCTGATGGTACTGATGCCGGTGGTGGAACCTGGTGTCGCCCACTCTCAGGAGTTGGGTTAGGCGCCACCTGAGTTATCCTTAGGAATGCCTGTAGCTCTGGGCAGCTCAGGGGTTGCATCGGGGGGCCAACGTGCCTCCATGAGCCACAATACCGACATGTTGTCCGTCCATCTCCTTCCTTCTCTCTTCTCCGGTGCCTTACCGGGGTCTGCTGTTCCTTTCTGCACCCATAGGTGTGGTAATGAATCCACCCCATGCGGGTCTCTTGCGACTTGCAGCCCGACAAACAGAACTCGTCCTGGCTGTCCGACTCACCGCTTGTGATCATGCGGAGCACAGAAGGAAGACTGGGTTTCGAGGGGGCAGAGGGGATCACTGGTGCACAAGGGATGGAGCGAGCAGGTGTCCCAGGTCTGAGGATCGGAGTCCCTCGTGATGGAGCCATTGGTGCTCGCTCGTCCTGGCGCCTTACTTGTTCAAAGAATCCAGGGGAAGCCGCACGCAGTGGCCGGTACCCTGGGGTAGCCCATACTGCTGGCGGAGAAGCTCTGACAGGGAAGGTATCAGGAGCGGGCATCGAAACTGATAGAGGTGTGGGTCTTGGGGCGGCGATGGAAGGTATAGGAGTTGCCACTGAAGGCGTTGCCTGAGGGATGATACGAGCAGGGGTCGGTCCAGGTGTAGGGACAGGCGTATCTGGTGCCATAATACCATTCAGCTCGGAGGTCCTCTTTCTTATTCGACGTCCATCCATTGGCCTGACCGTAGGGCTGCCCGACCGACTGCGCGCAATTGAGGGGGGGACCGACAGGGAGCCGGTAAATGCTCTTGAGAAGGAAGAGGTATAGCTATAGCCATCACCTTTCAGGCTTTCCAACATTCGTATGCCGATTGGGCTCAAATACGCCCTCCATTGGTCGTCTCTGGCTCTTATAGCCAACTCCATGCCAAAGTTCTCGGGCTTAGTGTGAACGAGCGGGAGTGGAGGCGCTGCCGCTAACATGAGTACGTCATTCTCAGCATCAATACTATACACGCCCTGGAAAGCCTTTTCCAAAGCTGTCATCCGAGTCTTCAATACTTGCTGATCCCTTATCCTCCGCAGGTGTGCCTCCTGCTGAACTTTCATCCATTCCACCGCTGCCGTAGTAATCTCTGTTCGAAAGACCTGCTGCTGCTGGTTGTTCCAGTTGTTCAGTTCCGGCTTCGCTTCCGCAATCGACTTGGCTACTTCCCGGACGATATAAGGTTCGACAAATTCGCGGGAGAAGTCGCTAAAGGGAACTCCGTGCGGCGGGGGAGGGACCATGTTATGGACTAGGATAGGGTCTTGAAAAAATGAGAGCGCCGCGGCGCGAGGGTCTGTAATCAGGAGGTCTACACATTTAGCAGGTAACTGAAAAGGAGTGGCCTCCAAGAGCAACTGGTGGCCGTCCCAGTCCATACTGCGAACATCGGCAAAAAGCGGCACACGAAACGTGTTGGCGGTGTTCTCGTCAAGGTCAAGGTCGGAATCCACATTGGATTCCATTCTGGTTCGAAGTTCAGTACTAGCCATTGCGTTTTCCACCCTGGGCTACTTGTTTTAGACAAGGGTACCAGTATTCACACAAGGTCAGTGCCGAAGGTCTGAAAGAATTAATCAGGAGAGGGGTTAAGCGAGGAGCTCGTTTAACGATATACTGTAATGGGGGCACCGCTTGGAAGATGGATCCCAAGGTGGCGACCGCACCAAACAACTTCAAACTTATCGCCAAAAGTTCACACAGATGTAAGAGTAAAGTAGACGGTAAAACTTA
>PYWC01000032.1:605774-675195 GCA_003182015.1 Tuber magnatum | reverse complement strand
ACTTTGTCGCGGCGTAGGAACAACCACCCTGAAGAGGGGAGTGATTTTGGGCAGGTTCAAGAAGGAAAAAGGTTCGGGCAGACCAAACCAGAGGTCTGCCAAACCTACTGAGTTCAATGTGCGGAAACAGGCAAAGCCGGCGACTTCAGAGTATGCAATAGCGCATAAGGAAATCCCGCCGACTTTGACCCAACGTTGGAGAAAGCACAACCAGTGCAACAAGTGTGGACAAAGTGGTCACTTCTGGAGGAAGTGTACCACCACGTCCCCAGTTGTTAGTTCATCCAAACAGGGTCGTGAGTTGAAGCGGTCCGCTCCGGTAAGCGAGCCCACAGGGACACACAAGTGGCTGAAGCGCATTGAAGCACCACCTCTGGTTTCCTCGTCAAAGATACTTGAAGGCCACCAGGGATCACCTCAGAATACGGAGGTTGATACTGCAGGATTGGAATAGGTAATAACCCATTCTGTTTAAGGTGTAACCTTATTAACCTATAGCCATAGACCCCTGAGAGATAGATGGACAGGAGCCACGGAGGTGGCTTCGGAGATGGGTAAGTACCCTTCTAGTGCATAAACGACCCTGATACTGGCTACACCCAGGTGGTGTGGTCAGGTAGATGTTGCGGGCCGTGTGCGCTGGACTGGGCTATCTCTCCTTTGTTGGGTTTCTGGTTATTTCCTTTGTTCTGGTTATAGGTATTTCTTTCAGGATGTCCTTAGCTAGATGGGCAAGTCATAGGACATTATTTCGGTTGAGGCTAGGTGAGGTCTTGCTCAAGGAGATGCTTGACACTGGCGAAGCAGGGCTCCTTTACTTAGAACCGGTCCGACAGCGACCTCTACAGACCTCGGGGAAGAAATTGTTATGTTTAGTACAAGCGGAATTGGTACAGGCTGGACTTGATCAAATAAAAGATACGATTTTCACATTTGCCTGAGAAGGTTTCCGTACCCGAAATCATGTCGGCATGATAGTAAACATCCTGGTTATTGATAAAAAGACGAATCCCAATCCCTTAACGTTTACCGACCCGTTGTGGCCTCTCTTCTGTCGAAAGGCAAGAGACTAAAGGGAATTACTAAGCCAAGATAACTAAGTCACCAAGACAAGCGAAGAGGCAGAAGCGTGACAACTTGCCTCATTATACTAAGTCTATCCACCTGCGAGTTATGTTAGACTAGAAGATAGAAGCTAGACAGGTTATCGTGGAAGCGCCCCTGCTACTCGATAGTGGAGCTACTGGGCCAGTGCTGAGTGGCCGATGGGTTAAGGAGACTCAGGCACCTGGTGTACGACGAAAGGTACACGTGCCGATAAGCAACGCTAGCGGAAATCGCATTCCTGGGTCAGGTCTACACTATACCAAGTCATTAGAGATAACGATAGGTGACCACTACAATGAGATGGGCTTTGAAGTCGCAGATATGCCCAACACCATGGTGGATGGGTACCTACCTATGTCTTGGTTGGGAGACCATAACCATGACATAGATTGGAAGACCGGATCACTAACCTGGTGCTCAGATTTCTCCAAGGCTAACTTCCTGGCAGAGCAGGGGCGGTTAGTGTTCATGACCGATGAAGAGTTACTAGCCGAAGACCCTAGTAATGTGTACCTATCGGGAATTGTGCAATTCTCCGATGAGCAAGGTGCCGACATCACAGTTCAGCTACTCCCGGAGTATAAGGACTATAGGGATATCTTCAGTCAAGAACGGATTGAGGCGTTACCGAAGCACGCGAAGTATGACCCTACGATCGAGTTGCAACCCAGAACTCAACCTCGGTTTGGGCCTTTCTATCCATTATCGGAAAAGGAGCTCAAGGGACTCGAGGAATATCTCAATGACATGCTGCGAAGGGAAAAGCTACAGCGATCTAGTTCCTTAGCAGCAGCCCCTGTCCTCTTCGTGCCAAAACCAGATGGTACATTAAGACTGGTAATAGACTACCGAGGGGTGCAGAAAATCACGGTAAAGAGCAAGTATCCTCTACCGTTGATGAACAAACTGCGAGATAGGTTAGGAAAAGCAGTTGTTTTCACCAAGTTTGACTAGAAGAACTGCTACTACCTTCCGAGGATGGCAGAAGGTAAGCGAGGGAAGACAGCCTTGCGGTGCAGATATGGACTGTATGAATACACAGTCATGCCATTTGGGTTGTGTAATGCCCCGGAAACTTTCCAAACTATGATAAATGAGGTCTTTCGGGATCTCATGGATGCCGGAGTTATTGCGTACATGGATGACATTCTGATCTACTCTGAAACTATGGAAGAGTACGTCGCAATGGTGAGGCCTGTGATGGAGAAATTGCGGAAAGCTAGACTATGTGTAAGCATGAAGAAGTCCAGTTTCCATCCATGGGAGGTTGAATTCCGGGGATACAAGATCTCCAATATGGTGGTCTCTATGTTGTCGGAGAAGGTGCAGACAATCAGAGATTGGGGACCTCGGTCATGCGTCGTCGACATTCAAAGATTTATGGGCTTTGCCAACTTCTATCGTTGGTTCATAGAAGGGTTCAGCAAGATAGCGAAAACTCTGATGGACTTGACAAAGCAGGATGTGCGATAGGAATGGACACCTACGTGTGAGCAGGCCTTCCACCATTTGAATAAAGCGTTCACGTCCAAACCTATCCTAGCACATTTTGACCCTAAACCGCCAACCCAGCTGGAAACCGGCGCTAGTGACCCTGCATTAGGACCCATTCTCTCCCAGTTCTGTGACGATGACAGATGGCATCCAGTGGCCTACCATAGTAGGAAGTTTCACCCAGCCAAGATTAATTATAATGTCCATGACAAGGAAATGGCGGCCATCGTGGCGGCGTGCAAGGAATTGGATGATTTGCTATGCTCGGTAATGGACCAGTTGGTGATCTATACGTATCATAACAATTTGGAGTACTTCAATAGTGCCAAGGTCCTTAACAGAAGGCAGCCGCGCTGGGCTGAGTTCCTGCAACCGTTTAACTGCAAGGTGGTTTGACAAGAAGGCCCGTTGAATGAGAAGGGAGATACTTTGTCGCGGCGTAGGAACAACCACCCTGAAGAGGGGAGTGATTTTCCGCCACAGTCGTTTGTTCGCCCGCGACAGTGGGTTGGGAGCTGGGAACGGGACATCTTGCGACCACAAGTGTTCCAGGTGTGCTGAGGATTTCGGCTCCTGTCTTCATTTTTGGATCAACTGCGGGTAGCGATAACCGTAGACCAGGAGTACTTAAGGATCCTGCAGGAAACAGCTGCCGGTGACAAAGAGGTCGACCGACCTTTCACGACCGAAAAGGGCTTACTCCTGTACCAGAACAGGTGGTATGTTCCCAACGGTCAGAATCTGAAGCAGACAATCATGAAGGCAGAACATGACTCGCGAATCGTGGGACACTGCGGGACTTACAAGACCATTGGCAGGGTTACGGCTAACTTCTATGGGCCCACGATGGATGAGCACATCACCGACTACATGCGGACATCTGATGGGTACCAAAGAAACAAATCCATCAGGCACAAGAGGTTCGGGCTGCTGGAACCTATTGATGTTCCTATGCTGCCGTGGACCGCGATTTCAATGGATTTCATTGTAGTGCTGCCAGAGTCTGAAGGGTATACCAAGATCTGGGTAATCGAGGACAGATTCTCGAAAATGGCCCCTTTCATACCCCTGACCACAGAGGTACCTATCAAGGAGCTTGCCTTGATATTCCTGCAGGAAGTTTGGCGCCTTCATGGACTCCCGGAGTCAATCATCTCCGATCACGAAAGCCGATTGACATCCAAGTTCTGGATCAGGCTAGTGCACTTGTTGCAAGTGAAACTAAACGTTTCGACTGCATTCCACCCTAAGACTGATAAGCAGACCGAGAGGGTTAATCAGACAATGGAGCAGTACTTGCGTAGTTACTGTTCCTATGAGCAAGATGATTAGGTGTCGCTGTTACCACTGGAGCAGTATGTGTTCAACACCTCAACATCAGAATCCACTAGGTTGTTACTATTTGAAATCATCTATGGGTTTCTCCCAATGACAAACTGGTCAGGTGTCGTGGCTGATACTCCACGACTGCACCCTAGCAGTGAGCTCTTCGTCACGGAATAGGAAGGAACCTGGAAAGAGATTCGAGAAACGATACAATGGGCACAAGAAAGGCAACGGAAATGGCATGACCAGAAAAGGGTGCCATTACCAGACTATGTTACCTTGAAGGATATGACCGCGGGGCGGGCAAAGAAAGTGGACCGCGTGATGTTAAAGCGAAAAAACATCCGCACCAAGCATCCGCTGGAGAAGCTGGACCACCGGACGTTTCGCTCTTTCGTGGTCAAACGTCGAGTAGGTAACCGAGCCTACGAACTCCAACCGCCCACCAGATGGAGCATCCACCCAGTTTTCAATGTCACGTTGCTCGAACCCTGTAGTGAGGACCCGGCAGGAGGTAGGGTCAAGGAAGTTCCTACCCCGAACTTGTAGACAATAAGCCCAGTTACGTTGTTGAAGCTGTCGTCGACAGCCGATGGTACGGAGCAGCGAAGGCGAAGTTTCCGTCGCGCTTTGTCCAGTACCTGGTTTCATGGTCCGGCTACGGGGCTGAGGAGAATTCATGGGAGCCCTACAAGATGCTAGAAGGGACCGGCTTACAGGGCATTTTGGATTTCCACCAAAGATATCCGTCCAAGCCCAGGGACCATAGGGTCTTGGGGGAATCGAGTCGTGGGAATAAGAGATGACACTAACAGTCTGGGACAGACCGTAGAGCAGAGGGGAGTGCCGTAACAACCCCGCATACATGAGCTATGTCAAACAGAACCTATACCCAGACAGGTAGCCGCCAGACTAACTGGTAGGAACCGGCAGGCAAGTGAGTACTTGACCTAAGGAGACCCGATGGCCTGGGCTTCGAGAATGAACAGAATTGGCTGGTCAGGGACTTAGGTACCTGGATATGGAAGGGAGTGGTGTCAGCGTACTTAGGGACTTCTGAATGGGCAGTTGCTCAGCTAGGCCGGGTAACTGGCGACAGGTCAGAAAGGTCTATCACCGGTGACGGGATAGACCGGGTAACAGAGAAGGGTTACCTTGTCCTCTGGACAAGGTTACTCTACCGTTCAAGGCTAACTCCCTCGGAGAGTACGGAAAAGTTAACTGGAATGTTTGTCACACGGAGCCATGCATGATACTGGAATCTGGGGTTCCGGGGGATGCTATTGGGCGAGCTACGTAGCTTCGATGAAGCTGTCAATTGCAGACATTATTCCTATCATACCCCTCCGGCGCCACCTTGAGGCCCAGAAGTCATGGGGAAACAGTTTTGTAGTTGTGTGCAGTCTAGTAAAGAGGAATCTTTGCAGACATGCTTGGAACACCATATACGTCCCTGGCCGTCCGGTCGCCCATAGGCTGTTCGTCGGATATATAAGGGGGCATAGGGTGGAAGGCGGGGTACCTCCTCCAAGTTGTTCCGAGTAAAAGAGACCAAAGCTGGCGGAGTTAACGGGTGTTGACCGTGGGGGTCCCGCAGGTAGTCCCGGGTGGTGCCGCGGTGCCTGGAAGAGTTTTACAACTACTAAGCCCGAACGTGCTCCCAACGCTATAGGCTCCGAAAGGCATGTCCAGAGAGACTAAAAGCATCATTCCTGCCACAGGTAAGGTCGATCCGAGGTAGTGGTCATGGGTAGCACCCATTGGATCACTCACAGACTACCGTGCCCCGCAGAAGACACCGGAAGCCCGAGACATGTAAATAGTAAATAGATACACCGCGCACGGTAGCCTCCAGAGTCAAGTAGACATCAATGCATATGGAAAGGGTGTCATAGATTGTCTAGTTCATAAGGTGCCTTGACTGTTAGCCACTGACAAGACACCGATGCGCAGAAGTTTTCACTCCGGCGGGCAAAATGGAAATACAACGCAGAAAGGATAACTACATAAGGTGAACACCGACTAGAGTGTGTCGACATATGCATGCCTGAAGGGTGTGCCAGGAGGCGTGTCGGACCACCCTTAGCGGAGAAGGGTGTGCTCCAATGGTTGGAGTAAACTGATGGGGGAGTTTCTGGCATAAGATAAAACTACCTGAAAGTCTATGCGACAACTCTCCTTCTCCAACAATCAATCCTCTCGAGACCTCAATTGAGTGAATGGTGGGGCTTAACGATATTAAGTTTTACCCTTTACTTTACTCTTACATGTTTGTGAACTTTTGGCGATAAGTTTGCAGTTGTTCGGTACGGTCACCACCTGGGTATCCATCTTCCTAGGGGTGCCCCCGTTACACGGTTGAAGGCCTGCTCACATGCAGGTGTCCATTTCCAGTGGAGATCTTTCTTTGTCAAGTCGGTCACAGGTTTCGCTATCTTGCTGCAACCTTCTATCAACAGATGATAGAAGTTGGCAAAGCCCATAACGCTTTGCACGTCGACGATGCATGTCGGAGGTGCCCAATCCCTGATTGTTTGCACCTTTCCTGACAACATAGAGATCCCCAGATCGCAGATCTTGTATCCGGGGAATTCAACCTCCTGTTGGTGGAAACTGGACTTCTTCATGCCTACACATAGTGTGGCTTTCTGCAATTTCTCTATCACACGTCTCACCATTGTGACATGCTCTTCCATAGTTTCCCTGTAGATTAGAATGTCATCCATGTACGCAATATCTCCTTCATCTATGAGGTCCTGGAAGACCTCCTTTATTATGGCCTGGAAAGTTTCCAGAGCCTTAAAAAACCCAAACGGCATGACCGTGTATTCATATGGTCCATATCTGCACCGGAAGGCTGTTTTCCATCCCTCGCCTTCTGCTATCCCCAGATGGTAGTAGCCGTTCTTTAAGTCCAACTTAGTGAACACAATGACTTTTCCCGCCCTATCTCGTAGTTTGTTCATCAACAGTAGAGGGTACTCACTCGTAACCATGATTTTGTTCAGACCTCGGTAATCCCTTACCAATGTTAGTGTACCACCAGGTTTTGGCACAATGAGGATAGGGGCTACTACCGTGGAACTGCATTGCCTTAGCTTTCCCGCTGACAGGATTTCCTGGAGATATTCCAGCAGTGCCTTAAGCCTCTTCTCTGATAACAGATAAATTGGCCCAAATGGAGGTTGAGTTCCCGGCTGGAACTTGATTGTGTTGTTATACCTCAAGTGCTGCGGCAGGGGCTCAATCTATTCTTGACTGAAGATATCCCCATAGTCCTTATACTCGGGGAGTGGCTTAACAGTAATGTCAGTACCCTCCCCAACGGAGAATTGAACAACTCCCAACAGGTCCACATTACTAGGATCCTCGGCTAGTAACCCTTCATCGGTCATGAACACTAGCTGCCCCTGCTCTGCTAGGCAATTAGCCTTGCAGAAATCTGAGCGCCAGGTTGGTGATCCATTCTTCCAACCTATGTCAGGGTTATGGTCCTTCAACCTAGACGTAGGTAGGTGCCCATCCACCTTAGTGTCAGGCATATCTGTGGCTTCAAAGCGGATCCCTTTATGGTGGTCGCCTATTTTCATCCCCAATGATTTGGTATAGTGCAGACCTGACCCCGGAATGTGATTATCGCTCATGTCGCTTATCGGCACGTGTAGCTTTCGTCGTACACAAGCTGCCTGAGTCTGCTTGACCCATCAGCTACTAAGTACTGGCCCAGTAGCTCCACTATTGTGTAGCAGGAGCGCTTCTGCACTTACCCGTCTAGCTGCTATCTTCCAGTCTAACTTTACCCACAGGTGGAGAGACCTGGTATGACCACGCAAGTTGTCATGCTTCTGCCTCTTTCCTTGTCTTGGGGACTTAGTCATCCTGGCTTAGTGAATCCTTTAGTCCCTTGCCTTTCAACAGAAGAGCGGCCATAACAGGTTGGTAAACGTTAAGGGATTGGGATTCATCTTTATCAATAGCTAGGGTTTTTACTATCATGCCAGTATGATTTCGGGTACTAAACCCTCCTCACGTAACCTTGAAAATAACACTATTTATTTGATCAAGTCCAGCCTGAACCAATTCCACTTGTACTAAACATAACAATTTTCCCCCAGGTACGTAGAAGTCCCCTGTCGGACTGGTGGCAAGCGAAGCATCCTTGCTTCACTAATGTTAAGCGTCTTTTCTAGCAAGACCTCACCCAGCCTCAACCGGAATAATGTCCCATGACTTGCCCATCCAGCTAAGGAAATCCAGAAAGAAATACGAATAACTAGAACAAAGGAAATAACCAGAATCCCAACAAAGGAGAGATAGCCCAGTCCATCACGCACGGCCCGCAACATCTACCTGGCTACACCACCTGGGTGTAGCCAGTATCAGGGTCGTTTATGCACTAGAGGGGTACTTACCCATCCCCCAAGCCACCTCTGTGGCTCCGGTCCATCCATCCCTCAGGGGTCTATGGGTATGGGTTAATAAGGTTACACCTTAAGTAGAATGGGCTCTTGCCTATTCCGAGCCGTCCGTATCAACCCCCATGATCTGAGGTAATACCTGGCGGACTTCAAGTATCTTTGACAAGGAAGCCGGAGGGGGCGCTTCAATGCACTTTAGTCGCTTGTCCATTCCCATGAGCTCGCTTACTGGGGCTGACAGTTTCAACCCACCCGCCTCTTTGGATGAACTAACAACTGGGGCCGTCATGGTATACTTTCTCCAGAGGTGACCTGTTTGCCCGCCCTTGGTGCACTGCTTGTGCTTCCTCCAGCGTTCGGTCAATGTCGACGGGATTTTCTTATGCTCTATTGTATACTCAGAGGTCTCCCGCTTTGCCTGTTTCCCTCTGTTGAAATTAGTAGGTTTGGCAGACCTCTGGTTCTGTCTGCCCGTACCTTTTTCCTTCTCCTTGAACCTGCCCAATGTCCAGGATCTATCCTCCTTCTTATCTGCGGGCTGAGCCCGGGGGGCGGGGTGCATGATGTGGTTACTGAACCGGTTGTTGTCCTCCAGGGTGTGCCCGACCTTCAGGAGAAGATCAAGGTACTCGTTCTGGGCGGTCGGACATGGCTCCTTAAGTGCCCACGCATTCCGAACCTCTTGCGTGATGCCTGATCGAACAGCATCTCGCACCTGCACTGGATCTGTATAGCTAAGCTTATACATGTAATCAATTATCTTGTCCAGGTACTCATTGTTGTGATGTGGCTTCATCACAAGGTCTCACAACTCAAGAAGGAATCGATCTCACACGGCCTGGTCTCCACCGAAACTTCGTTCCCGCCGTTCTCGGAACCCTTTCCATGTCCATAAGGGGTGGCTGTCCTTTTCAGGAACGGCAGTGTGCTTGGCAGCTTCCTTGTTAACGTGCCCCTGTAACCCTGGATACCATGCCCGGGCTGAGTCCTCAAGAAGGGGGATCACGAAGTTTACCTTATCCATGTTAGTTAACTTGCAATCCGCAAAGTATTCAAATTTCAACTCTACCAAGGTCCAGAAGCTCACGAGGCCCGTAACTTTGCCGTGGAATGAAGGGATACCACTTAGCTTTTCAGCCTTCTTCTGCCGATGCCTCGGTATAGGCCTAGAAGCCGAACCAGTACCCCTCATGGCTTGCACTAGCCTCTTGGCCCAGCGATCCCACCTTTGTTCCTTCCCGTCACACCAGTCATCCTTGTGAGCACCAAGGAAGGGGGTCAAATCGGAGAGAGAATCTCTGCGATCATCATTGTCAGGGCTGTCATGGTCAGAGTCCCCTGGATCTCCACCTGCTCCCGCTGTACCACCTCCGTATGGGGCATTCCTGTCCCCACTACCTCCGGAATTCCCCCCTTGATATTCCCGGGGTCTATCATGCCCATCCAACTGTTCCGCCTGGCCATCCTGATTGCCACCCTGCGGGGGGTTAGCCCCTGATGGTCCTAATGCCAGTGGGGGAACAGGGCTTCGCCAACTCTCAGGAGTTCGGTTATGCGCCTCCTGTGTTGTTCACAGAAATGACTGCAACCCTGGACAACTCCGGGGTTGCATCGGGGGGCCAGCGTGCCTCCATGACCCACAATACCCACATGTCGGTCATCCATCTCCTTCCTTTTGCCTTCTTCTATGCCTCACTGGGGTCCGTGGTCCCTTCCAACACCCATAGCAGTGGTAAGGAATCCGCCCTATTCTGGTTTCTTACGACTTACAACCCGGCAGATGGAACTCATCTAGGCTGTCCAAACCGGCACTTCTGATGGTTGGGAGACCGGAGGGAAAACTTGGTTTTGAGGGCGACGAGGGAATGACCAGTGCCCAAGGAATGGAGCGAGCAGGTGTCCCAGGGTCAGGGATTGAAGTCCCACATGATGGAGCTATGGGTTTTCGCTCTTCCTGGCGTCTTACCTCTTCAAAGAATTCAGGTGATGCTGCGTGCAGTGGCCAGAACCCCAGGGTAGCCAATACTGCTAGTAGGAAGGCTATGGCAGGAAAGGTATCAGTAGTGGGATGCGAAACTGGCAGAGGGGTGGGTCTTGGGGCGGCGATAGGGGGTATAGGAGTTGCAACTGACAGTGTTGCGGGAGGAAGAATAGGAACTGGGGTCAGTCCAGAAGTAGGGTCAGGCGTGTCTGGGGCCGTAATACCCTTCGGCTTAGATGCCCTTTTTCTCACTCAACTTCCATCAGTTGGCCCAACTGTAGGGCTACCGGAACCACTGCGGGCGATTGAGGGGGGGACCGACAGGGAGCCTGTAGATGCTCTCGAGAAGGAGGAGGTATAGAGGTAGCCATCACCCTTCAGGCTTTTCAACATCCGTATACCGATTGGGCTCAGGTACACCCTCCATTGATCATCTCTGGCTCTCATGGCCAATTCTATGGCGAAGTTCCCGGGCTTGGTATGGACGAGCTGCAGTGGGGGCATGGCCTCCAGAATCAGTACATTATTCTCAGCATCAATACTATACCCTCTTTCCAAAGCCTTTTCCAATGCTGTTATCCAAGTCTTAAATGCGTGCTCATCCCTTATCATATGTGAGTATGCCTCCTGCTACACTTTCATCCTTTCCACCGCTACCACAGTGTCCTGTGTTCAGAACACCTGCTGCTACTGGGTGTTCCAGTTCCTCAGTTGCCGCTGCACTTCCTCAATCGACTTGGATACCTCCCGGACGATGTAAGATTCAATGAACTCTCGTGAGAACTCCCTAAAGGGAACCCCTTCCAGCGGGGGAGCGGTCATGTTTTGGACAAGGGTAGGGTCTTGGAAAAATGAGAGCGCAGCAGCGCAAGGGTCTGTAATCAGAAGATCAAGACATGCAATGGGTAACTGAATAGCGGCGGCTTCCAAGAGTGGCTGGTGGCCATCCCAGTCAATACCATGGACATCTGCAAAAACGGATGCACGAAAGGTGTTGGCGGTGTTCTCATCAAGGTGCAGGTCTGAATCTGCGTTGCATTCCATTCTGGTTCGAAGTTGGGTACTAGCCAGCGTACTTTTCACACTAGGCTACTTGTTTTAGACAAGGTTACCAGTATTCACACAAGGTCAGTGCCGAAAATCGGCAACAATTAATCAGGAGAGGAGTTAAGCAGGGAGCTCGCTTCATGATATACTGTAACTGGGGCTCCCCAAGGAAGATGGCTCCCAAGGGTGCAACCGCACTGAACAACTTCAAACTTATCAGGAAATGGTCACACAATGTAAGAGTAAGGTAAATGGTGAAACTTCATATCGTTAAGCCTGATGCTTCACTCAATTAAGGTCTCGAGAGGATTCATTGTTGGAGTAGGAGAGTTCTCGCATAGACTTTCAGGTAGTTTTATCTTATGCCAGAAACTCCCCCATCTATTTCCTCCAACTGTTCGAGCACACCCTTCTCCGCTAAGCATGGTCCGACACATCACCTGGCACCCCCTTCGGGCATGCATGTGTCGACAAACTCTAGTCGGTGTTCACCTTATGCAGTTATTGTTTCTGCTGGCCATTGCGATTTTGCGCACCGGAGTGAAAACCTCATCGTATCGGTTTCTTGCCAGTGGCTAACAGTCAAGACACCTGATGAACTGGACTATCTATGACACCCTTCCCATATGCGTTGATCTCTACTTGACTCCAGGAGCTACCATGAGAGGTTTATCTGTCTACTATTTACGTGTCGCAGGCTTTCGGAGTCTTCCGCGGGATACGGTAGTGCGCAAGTAATTCCATGGGCGCTACCCATGACTACTACCTCAGACCTACCTTACCTGGGGTAGGAATCATGCTTTTAGTGTCTCTGCACTTCCCTTTCAGACCCTACGGCGTCGGGGCCACTCTCGGGCTTGGTAGGTGTAAAACTCCCCCAGTCGCCACGGGACTACCCGTGACAACCTTCGGGACTCCAACGGTCAACTCCGTCGGTTTTGGTCCGTTTTACTCCAAACAACTTGGCAGAGGTACTCCACCTTCCACCCTATGCCCCCTTATATGTCATGCCAACAGCCTATGGTTGACCGAACGGCAGCGACGTATACGGTGTTGCAAGCAGGTCTCCAAAGATTCCTCTTTGCTAGACTGCGCACAACTACACAACCGTTTGCCCATGATGTTCCGGCCTCTAGGCGGGGCCGGAAGGGTATGATAGAAATAATGTCTCCAATTTACAGCTTCCTCGGAGATGCATGGCTCACGCAATAGCATCCCCTGGAATCCCAGATTCCCATATTATGCATGGCTTCACATGACAAATATGCCAGTCATTTTTCCCCAACCCCTGAAAGGACTTCGTATTGAAAGGTCGGGTAACTCAGGACTTTGGACATGGTAACCCACGCCTCATGGCAGGGTAACCTGAGCCTGAAGGTAGGGTAACCTTGTCCAATAGACAAGATAACTTTCCCTATTACCTTGTCTACTCCGTCACAGGAGATAGACACTTCCCACCTCTCTCCAGTTACCCTACCTAACCAGGTAACTGCCCCTTCAGAGGTACCTAAGTACGCTGACACCACCCCCGGGTGTGCCCAGGTACCTAAGTATCTGGCCAGCTAATTCACTTCATCACGGAGCCCAGGCCATCGGGTCTCTATAGGTCAAGTACTACCTTGCCTGGCGGTTCCTACCATTTCGCCCCCTGGCTGCCGGTATGGGTGTAGGTTCTGGCTGCTATAGCTCATGTATGCTGGGTCATTACACCTTTCTGCTAGGCAGGGAAGACATAGAGTCAAGCACCTGTCCACTATGCCTATCAACTTGACAATATAAAGACCAAGACTCTCGGTGCTAGTGAGAAACTGATTCTTATGTGGGAATACTAAGATCGAGCCAAGAGACTCAAGGAGCGCTTGGACACAGTGCAGCACAGTTCAGAGGAGAAGAAGGAGAAGGTTGTTAACTGTCACAAGTACAAGGAGTAGTGGGAAACTGTAATGTTTGGTCACGTCCCCCGTAAGACATAATGATAATAAGACGGCAACTTCATGGAACCCACAGTTCACTCAAGACAATCAAGCAGACATCGATCGGTCAGATGATACCCACAACTTAAGACACGTACAAGACACGCTAGGCACCGCAGCAAGCCAACTCTTATAAGCCACAAGTCCAGTCACATCCAAACAAACCTCAGCACTGAGTAGTTCCCCTGAAGAAATACTACAACCAAGAAGAACAGCCACGGCAGTAGTTACAGCACCTCAGACAAGGCCCACCACGCAGGCTCTAATAAAGATTCAGGATTAGATGATGAGATTCCTAGGGGCAATCAACGTCCACCCTGAATCAAGACTGAAAATGTGAGAACTGGACCTCTTGGAAGGAGACCATGAGAAGTTAAGATAGTTCCTAAGTCAGCTGAAACAGTACTTCAAGGTCAACTGGTATGGCAAAGGAAAAGATCTGATCAAGGTCAACTATACAGTGTGTCTCTTAAAAGAAGCTGCCAGGCAATAGATAACGCCCTACATAGAGGGCAAACGAGACCCAATATAGACCTTCTGGGCAAAATTCAAGGAAGCTCTCCCGACCCAGTTCAGAGAGAGGAACGCCAAAGAAATGGTGCGACTGATGTAAGGGAAGATGACATAAGGAAAAGATAACCTTTCCGACGTTTGGCACAAGTTCTGCATGATTACAGTCAAAGCAGAATAGGATGAAGACATGGAGTACCACTATCTATTAGTAGGTACCAACGAAAAATTGCAACAAGCCTGGCAACACTCAAACCAGAACTACTAGATGGCTAATAACTTCGTGGTATGGACCCTTGACAGGGAAGACAAGATCAACCTGGTCTAACACCTTTTGAACAAGCCAAAAGAGATGACCACACAGGCCCCACCACACAACAACAATGGTACCTACTAACACGCAAACTTGCTCAGACCAGCACCCGCCACAGACCCGATGGACCTGGATGCGGTAGGAAGAAAGAACAGGTAGTTCTAGAGCTTGTTCAACCAGGAATACTAGAAGAGAAGAATGAAAAGTACATGCCATTGATGCAGATTGAAGGGGCATTTCATCAAAGACTGCCGATGCAAGGAAACGAAAATCCAGAGGATAGATACTATGGAGAGGACCAACAGGCGGGAGACCTTGAACAAATAAACTCTCCTGCAAAGAGTGGTCTACGGGACAACAGATGAGGCAAACCCACGGGCATCAACTATATATCAAGGAAGGAAAACAACAAGGCAATAATCAACAATAGGGACAGTTACAATAATGACAATGAACACCTTGTGATTAGGATAAAGCTATGCACAATAAACAAGGATACAGAGACGAATACGATACTTGATCCAGGGGCAGCCAAAGATTTCATCGACCAAGATTTCAGTGAAACCCACACACTACCCCAGAAGAAGATAAAGAAACTAAGAGACACATATGTAGTCAATGGGAAGATGAGCAAAGCAGGAGCAATCACTCACATGGTATAAGCAGTAATAGAGATAGGGTCATATCACGAAGCCATGATGTTTCAAGTAGCACATTTGTAAAAGCATAATGCTATACTGGAAATGTCTTAGCTAAAAAGACACAATTCAAACATCAATTGGAAAAAAGGCCAAATCAACTTCGATAGTGAACTATGCACACAGTTGTGCCAAGAAACTTCCCCCATGATTGAGACGATCCAGGGAAAGCAAGTAATACGAGAGAATATGAGGACTCAAATCCTCCACATGGACAGCAAACGCGCAGAAACGAGCCCGCACAGTGAAGGCATAAGAGTGTAATTGTTATATTCTAATGCTAAGAAACTAGCACAAGGATCTAGAAAGGCTGCACATCATGACCTATAGAGCACAAAGAATACGACAGTGTCAGCCAAGGGACAAACAATGATACCGACAGGAATTGCGAGAGGACTACTTGACAGCACCTAGGCAAGGATTGCTCCACGAAGTGGTCTGGCTGCTTGACATAGGATTACCACCAGTGCAGGAGTGATCGATGCAGACTATAGGGGCGAGATGCAAGTCCTATTAGTAAACCTGAAGGATAAGGACTTTACAATCCAAAAAGGGGATCGCATAGCCACAATGATTATCCAAAATATCGATACCAGGGAACTGCAGGAAGTGCATGACCTGGACAACATGAAAAGAGATGAAGAAGAATTCAGCACTACTGAACCAGGAATGCCGAAAGATCATACCCGCACTGAAATGAGTGAAGAGAAACTCCTGCGTATATTTTTTATATCAGCAAAGACCTTCAGTAAACTCTACCGAAGAGTGGAACGGCCGGGAATCCTCAAATGGGACCAAGGAGAAGAAGGACCAAGGATTGCAAGAGCATTAACGATCAGCCCATAACTCACATTAAAGGAAGAAGCCAATAAGAAGAAAACAACTCTAAGGTTACTGGTCCCAGAGAAATATGATGATTACCTCAACATATTCGAAGAAAACGAAAGAACAGATCTTCCCCAGTATAGGAATGAAGATCACTATAGCAAGCTAGAGGAAGGAAAGGTAGTGTCTTTCCTGAAGCTCTACCCATTAAGGGAAGAGGAATTAAAAGTGCTATAGAATACCTCCAACAGAATCTGGAATGACAGTGGATCAGACAATCGTCCTCCTTGGCAGAGGCTCCTATCCTATTCGTTAAGAAGAAAGATGGGAAACTGAGACTCTGTGTGGATTTCCGGGAACTGAACGCAGTATCACTAAAGAACAGATAGCTTCTATCCTTGATCAAGAAAGCTTTAGAGTGGCTAGGCCAGGCCAAATACTATACGAAGTTAGATATCAAGAATGCATATCACAGCGTCTGGATGGCCGCAGGGGACAAATGGAAGTTGGCTTTCAGGACACGATACACACTATGCGAATGTTTTGTCATGCCCTTTCGATTATTGCATGCACTAGCAACATTCCAATTGTGGATCAACCCCAAGTTGAGTAAATACCTAGATATATACTGTGTCATCTGTCTAGATAATTTACCCATCTATTCAGATAACATGAAGCAACACCACCAGGACATCTGGAATGTCCTGCTGGTATTACAAGAAGCCAAGGTCAAACTAAAGCCTTTGAAACACGACTTACAAATGAACAACTTCAAATACCTAAGATTTATCGTCCACCCTAAAGGAGTATGGGCTGAGCTAGTCAAAACAGCAGCTATTAACAACTGGTAGGCACCCAAGAGTGTTAAGGGAGTGCAAAGCTTTATGGATTTCTGCAACCTCTACGGAAGATGCATCAAGGCATTTAGCAGAGTGGCTGAGCCCCTCTACAACATGACAAGGAAAGGAAGCATATAGGAGTGTGGAGAAAAAGAGCAATAAGCATTCAGCTATATGAGAAAGCAACTTGCCACAACACCGATAGTATGACACTGCGACCCCTCGCCACCTGTCTTGATTGAGACAAATGCATCCAGCTACCTATGCTCCAGTATTCTCTCAAAACTAGTTGAAGATGGATTATGGAGGTCGGTCACATTTCAATCAAAAATAAGGTCGAAGGCAGAGTAAAACTATGACATTCATGGTAAGAAACTGTTAGCCATTGTTCAAGCACTCAAAGACTACTGGAAGTATATACTGCGAAGTCAATCCGTGATCTATGTTATTATGGACCACAAAAACCTACTAGTGTTTACTACCACCAAGGAACTCAATGGATGACAGATCAGACAGAGTGAGATATTAAGCCAATACTATCTTCAAATTGAATACCGACCAGGCAAAAAAGGAGAAAAGCCATACACATTGGCATGAAGAACCAATGACTTCCCTGACAAGGAAGAAAGATGGTCACAACGATAGAGAATACTTCTACAGAAGGAAAAGTATTTCCCGAAGGAAGACAACGAAGACAGTGGATATGAATTTCTGAACAACATAACTTCAGAGACTCTCAATTACAAAGGATATGAAGAATAGATAGGAAAAAGCACAGCCAGCAACCAAGAAATCAATGCGATGAAGAAGGTCTTAAAGAGAGGCATAAAAGAAGTGGAAAATATAGCCCTCAGGCTATACCAGGAAGAGAACAGATACCTATCGTACAATAACAAGGTGAGGCTTCCAGATGAGGAACACTTAAGAATGGAAATGGTAAGAAGAAATCACGACATCCCACAAGTGGGACAGGCCGGAGCGGCAAAAATGACAGCATTGATCCAGAGATCATACTGTTGGCCCTCAATGCGCGATGATATTAAAAGATATGTGAAGGATTGTGACACATGTGAACAAATGAAAACAGTTAAACATGGACCCTATGGGCTACTCAAACCGTCCAAAACTCCAGGAAGATCATAGCAATCTATTGCTATGAATTTTATCACAGGACTACCCCAATCAAATGGTCATGACGCTACAGGGGTAGTTATCGACTAATGTACAAAAATAGGGCACTTTGTACTGTGCAGAATGGATATAACGGCACCATAATTCTTCAATTTATTTAACGACCAAGCCTTTGAACACCATGGCCTGCCGAAAGATATTACTTTTGATAGAGGATCACTATTCATGTCAGAAGTATGGAGAGAGATCACATGACAGTTGAGGGTCAGCTGACACTGGAGCACGGCTTTCTATCCAGGAACAGACTGACTGACTGAATAAATAGACTCAATATTAGAACAATATCTGTGATACTACATCAACTGCCAACAGAACGATTAGTCAGAATTCCTATCCACCATGAAATTCTCATACAACAACGGATAATAAGAGATGATAAAGACAACAGCCTTCTTTGCGAATTGTGAATATCACCCATCATTTGACCTGGCCGAATACCAAGTGCGGAGAAAGGTAGCGAAGGCTGATGATATAATAAAGATACACGTTATCTTACCAGACGAAATGATTCTGGTGCAAATGCATTGAAAGAGAAAGAGCAAGAAGCACTAGAAGCCTGACCTGAACCTTGCAGTTGGCGACCAGGTGTGGTTGATAACACACAATATCTGGACCATATGATCTTCAAAAAGACTGGACTACAAGAAACTTGAACCATTCAATATAATTGAATGGGTCAGATTACGGGCATATAAACTAGACCTCCCCACCGCGATAAAATAGACTCATCCAACATTCTACACCCGCCTTCTCGAACGCTACCAAGAAAACTCTTTTCCCTCACAGAAGAAACTTCCCCCTCCACCTATTCATGTAGATGGAGAAGACAAATGCGAACTCAACAAGATAAGTAACTCCCACTTGCACTACAGTAAACTCCAATACCATTCAAAGTGGACCAATTACCCACCAGAATATGACAGAGAGTCGTACCCCCCTACAAACTTTAGCCATGCATGTGATGCAATTCAACAATTCTATAAACATTACCACGACAAGCTTGGGGTACGAAACAACAGTTAAGATAGAATAAAACAAGAACAAGTGGGCAAAGGCGACAGACCTACTACTTCCACGCCATAGGGAGTAACAGAAATGATACAACCGCACACCCTTCACAGGATGCTTCAATGATGAGTGCCAAGTTGATATGAGCGACAAGTTTGGCTAGCACTACTGGCCCTGATGAACCCATCGCACCTCACCAAAGACCAGCCCGCTGGGCCTACCAGAGCCCAAGCCAGTTGCACTAGTTGAATACCCAGAACCTGCTTATAGGACGAAGCAAAGACAGAGAGAAGGGCGGAAAAAACAAAAGACCCCTAAGAGATAATGACAATTCCCACAGAGCGGCAGCGGGAACGAAGAAGAAAGCCCAACTACAACCAAAGCCAACTCCCTCAAGGGCCTTCAGGGGATGGCAGAAGATAGCTTTGATCAGGAAGAGACTCTAGGGGTGGAGATCAGGGAACTATGAAAGGAGGTGAAGGTGGGAGAGAGACAACGGGTACGATTGAAATAAGAAGGAATATCAGAAAGAGTGAGGGTAGGGCAGACAGAACAGAGGGTCAGCTTGCTCCGGGAAGAGATAAGGAAGAAGGAGAGCAGAGTCAAGAGAATAGAACTCCTCTTGTGAGAAACAAGAATGTGGATGAGCAAGAGGGTCAACCAAATGTTGGAAGCGGCAGGAGGCAATGGTACGAACTAGCCTGATGGGACTCAGGCTGGAGGAAAAGGGCAGCTAATGTCACAATCTGGCTAGAGGAGTGCTAGCCAGGTAATGGAAGCGAGGAACAGGTTTCATGTATGACCTCATTTAGAGGTCATAGGGCTAAGCTATGTTTTCACGCACATGACCCTGGTAGCAGGTCATGGGGCTTATTTATGTTTGCTGGTATTTCATACATGGCATACAGTTGACATCATGGAGACAGTCTAGACTGGCCGGTAAGACTTACTGGCAAGGCAAACTCGCTTACGTTTCACACATGACCTCATTAGTAGGTCATGTGGTTCGTTTTCCGTGTTTGATTTATATTGTACTTGATTTATATTTTCATACATGACCTCGTTTAGAGGTCATGGGATTGTTTTATGTTTTGTGTACATGACTCGAGTGAGTCATACAATGTTATGATTGATTTCGCATCTGACCTTGCTGGAGGATCAGGACAGTGTTAGGGTTGTGGGAAGAGGCCTATATAAAGGCTGGGTTTTCACAGATGGGTTAGCTCTTCATACAACCATTAACTGTTATTTCCTATCTACTACTTTATGCGCTTTAAAATATAAAACCTTTATGCTTTCAACCTTTCTGCTAGATGGAGAAGACATAGAGTCAAGAACCTGTCTACTATGCATATCAACTTAACAATATAAAAACCGAGACTCTCAGTGCTAGTGAGAAACTGATTCTTACATGGGAATACTAAGATAGAGCCAAGAGACTCGAGGAGCTCTTGGACACAGCGCAGTGCAGTTCGCAAGAGAAGAAGAAGAAGGTCATTACAGGTTATGAGTACAACGAGTAGTGGGAAACTATAACAACTATTCAACCACAACTGCTTAGGATAAACTGAAAATGTGTATCGATATGCAATAAATATAAGGAAAGCTATATATACAATTAGAAAGCAAAGAAAATCCTTACTTTGTATACCATCCTCTTGCATCTAAGACAGTAGCCACTCTATTAGGCAGAAACTCTCACAACTTTTCCAGAAATTTACCTTCAATATCCTGAGCCTGAACCTGATTGCAGGCTTCTACTAGATGTTTTCTAATAGTCTCTGGGCCCTTCTTGGTCTTGTGAATGTTGAGGAAGTACTGGTGTAGCTTTTCCTTTACCCTCTTCCAACCGTGCTTAATTGAGTTGTGGTCGGGGGAATTGGGTAGCCATTCCATAACCTGTATATTGTTTTCAGCAAACCAAGCCATAGTATCTCTTGCAGTATATATCTTTGCACCATCCTGCTGTAACATAGGATCCCCAACTGTATCCTCCACCTCCCACCAGACATCATCTAAGCCACCCTCTACAACTCCAATATATACAAATCTATCCACACTCTTCTCAAAAAGAGGAATCAGAGAACCCTTGTTTCTACCCCAAATACAAGCTCAAACTATCAGCTTCAACTCTGGTCCCTTGGTAACCCTATGAATACAGTCTTTGTGCCACTTTTCTTCTAGTGTTCTAAATATCTAAATATCTTTAGAATCTTTAAACTTTCCAACTATGCATTCATCACTAAAGATGACCCTTGCAAAGTCTTCCTTTGTCCAATCCTTATGCTTTATTGCCCAAGCCAACCACTTAACAGTATGCTCATCCTTTAGGAGGGCTCTTTTCCTAGCCCTCTATTTCTTTATTTTGATTGATACTAAAGTTCTTCTAACTATATAAAAGGAAGCATGAGGTGCAATATTATTGCGCAATTCTGATAAAGTCTGGTGGCGTGCCTTCTCAGACTCTCTAACTAGGCAGCAACAAGTTCTGGTAGTAATAATTCTTGGTCTTCCAGGTTTTAGGAGAGTGTTTGTATCACCTCTCTTTTTTGGCAGTTATGGAAACTTTGGACTGTACTTTTAGAACAGTGTAAGAGCTCTCCAATTTCTGAAAAAGACCTTTTTTTTTCCTCAGAGCAACAATTTGCCCTTTCTCAAACTCAGTGAGGTAGACTGTCTTCTGGGAAGGCATTGTGGTTGAGGGGTGGTTGATCATCAAGGTGGGGTTTTCTAATATATGTACTGAGCAGTCGCGCCAAGAAGTGATATCTCATCTGGTACGAATTTACGATCTGATAGCAGTGATGATCTAATCTGTGTATCTGATCTGCCCTGAACTCCTGAACTGCACTCGATATTTGTGAGCACAGGCATGTGATGCAATACCCACACCACTTGCTTGCTTTGCCCGAACCCCCCATCCAGAAAAATACTTCCATCCAGCAAAATACTTCCATCCAGCAAAATACTTTTATCCAGCAAAATGCTTTCCCCAGCAAAATACTCATACCAGCAAAGGCGTCAGTCGAGCGGAGGTCGAGGGGCCGCTAGTTTGAGGTATCGCTCAGTAACTACCGATCGGATGAATTCTTTTGCCCTAGTACTTTAGGATACTGTGTCCGACGTCAGTTAGTTGGGTTCCAGCCATAGATAGCCCATAGTATCACACGAGTGGGGGAAGTTTAGATAGGGTTTGAACTGGGATAGCTATGATATTATCATACATCGATCTGTACTAAGTGCCCCAAGCCATCATTGACAGGTATTTTTCTTTTGCACTGTCCTCCTACCCCCAGCACAATTAACAACCATCGCCAAAGCTCCTCCTTACAGCAAATCAGATCCTTTTTCGATATTTCCATACAGCTCGACTTGAAGCGCTACCAACCCATTTACCACAATTCGGAGTAAGTTGCTGGGGAAATGAGGGTGGTGAGACGGAAAGCAGTCATAACAAATAGGCTTACATATTTTAACTCCAGGTTATATAATTTTCTCTAGACTTTTTTTATTTATTTAGGACCTCGAATCGATAGAGAAGTTAGCTTTCCACAAAAAACAAAAAAAAACAAAGCTGCTTTCTTTATTTCGGCTTAGAATTCGTTTTCCAGAAAGAAAGAAAAGGTTTTTGATACAGCGGCGCGGCAAACACGGCCCCGGGCATATCATCAAACAGCGCTGCCGAACAATTAAACCACTCCGTAAACCCCGAAGGGAGTAAAGCGTCTTCAGGATCACCTTCCGTGTAGCTCTCTAGCCGATCTTTGACACCGATATTTTGTCCCTTCGAGGCACGACACTTGATAGCGAGCAAAGCGAAACCCCAGCGGCAGTCTACGAATCATGGAACTATCGGTCCTGGTGATAGATATGGTGGTATAATACGGACGCCGCGGTAGCGCGTAGAGATCCAACTAATCACTGGAAAGTTGCAAAGCACCGCATGACTTCCCGGACTCAACCAGCTGGCAAGCAGGTATGATAAGCAGACAGCAACAGTAGCGACCTCATGACCACACGATGTCATGTGGATTTGTGAAGCCTTCAACAATACCTAGCCACCCCCCTTTGAGCGGGGGACTTAACCTCTAGGTTCTCGAAACGAGCAACTACGAGTGTCATATCATACCCGCATTCCAAAATAATACTCTTTGGGAAGAAAAAAAGGGGGGGGAGAAAAAGTAATAATCATAATATTATTATTCTTAATATCAAGTAGTTCTGCACGAGTGACGCACCATGATCCTCAGCTTCGGGAATTGAGTCCTCAACGCAACGGTAGATTTCATACCCCCTCCATGACGACTTTATAATCCAAGACACGGGAAACGCGGTTATCCGAAGAAGTGGCGTTTGCCTGCCGGTACGCTTTTCGTATGGGAATTTTCTCCAGAAAGGATATTGTGGGATACCATACTCTTACGGGATATTTTTTCCGCGGGGGAGAGAAGGGGGGGGGGGTTTATCTAGTCCTACGAGGGATGTAGGACGTTTTACGAGCTTTGGTGTGACATGGTAGCTGCGGTACACTCCCGAAGAAAAATTGAGGTAACGTTAGAGTTTTGGATGGGGTGGCCGTTACCTTTTGGCCCACTGTTAGGGTATTGTATGTCATCTGGGGAGAAGAGATGCTGCGCTTTACTGTCATTATTGCAAAGACTTTCCGGGGCGTTCGCCGATGTATAGGTATCGTAGCTGTTGGTTACTGCTTGACTTATAACACTTACTACATATCATACCTAACTAGCTATTACCACATGGAGCCAGAGTCAGGGTACACTTGATATCATAGTAGCGGTGATGTGAGCAAGCCCATTTCAAGACACCCACAGCCCAAAGCCTCTCCGAAGCCCGCTACAACGGGAGGAAGATCCCTCCCCGCAGTAGAATTCGCATTGGCCCATTGTTCCACACGACATAACGAAGGACGAACAAAGAATGTGTGAAAATAAAGTCGGGTATCATAATCTATACCACTGTACGGTACCTGCGCTACAGTATTGTATACTGGTGAAGGAAACGACCTCGCCATTAACTTGCCCACCCAACTTTATTCCGATGCCCAAAACTCCAGGTAATTATCGTAAATCTCCTGATAACTTCTGATCATTCAGCTACATATCATACCGTCCCGCACCCCTCGGAGGCGCAGTGGAAGTCACCGGATAGTAGTGATACCCGCGAAACCCGGATGCGTACAACCTGTGCCTGAACAGTCTTTCTCTCCACCCACCCTTCCATCACATTCCCCGAGTTGGCGTACGGACCAGAAGGGAATGTACTCACCATTGATTCACAGATGGGCATCTTGTCTGATGTACTCCCCGCGTTTCACAGGGTGCGTGCAGTGTAATGGATAAAGTGAGTTGGGAGTTGGGAGTTATATAGAGCGGCGTACGACACAAGCCTGATAATGAGGTCCCACCTCGCGCCATTCCGTCCGACCGCTACTCGTCGTTGAGTTAATACCTTAACTTTTTCTTTTCTTCTTCTTTTCCCCCTTTTCAATTCTCCTTTGGATTTTTCTTCCTCCTTCTCCTCCTCCTCCTCCTCCTTGTGCAGGACTGCGAGTGTAAAAGTTACGGAACGGAGCGAGTAAACATGAATACTCTCACTGCCGTTTTCGGTTATGCTAGGAGGGTTTCTGGGAGTATTGCTTGGGAACCGCTTGTTAGGGTTTGTATGCGGGCGGTTCTTACGCTGCTGGGTGGGATTGAGGATGGAAGGTTGGTTGTTACTTTTATGGATGGGAGACGGGAGGTCTTTGGTGGTGGTGGTGGTAGGGGGGGGCCGCAGGTGGAACTTACGGTCCTGAAGGAGATGTTCTGGGTTAGGTTGTTTTTGTTTGCCGATTTGGTATGTTTACTGCTCTGTAGGTTGGTTGGTTGGTAGAGAGCGGGGGTGGGGGGAGGAAGGAGAAGGAGAAACTAATAATATTATCTTGAAAAGGGATTCTCAGAAGCGTATATGCTGAGAGAAGTAGATTGCAGTGACCTTGTGGACTTCTTTCAAGTATTTCCAAAACCAACAAGCAATCAAGCAAGCCAAGCAAGAAGATTAACAACCCGCTCCAGATATTCATACAAAACCGTCTCCACCTCTCCAACTCGAGCACAATCTCCTCAATCCTCACAAACCCCCTACCGTCACTCCTGAGAAGCACCAACAACCTCCAAAACTCCCTCTTGAATGTCTCCGCCCACTACGACATCTCCAACGAGATATTCGCGGCATTCCTCTCACCGGACATGACCTACTCCTGCGCTATATTTCCCCCCTCACCGACCGACCCGCCCGCCACCGCCACCACGGGGGAACTGGAAGCAGCACAGTACACGAAGCTCTGCCGGATAATCACGTCCGCAAAGATCAAGTCCACAGACCACGTCCTCGAGATAGGCACCGGCTGGGGAAGTTTTGCCATGGAGGCCGTCGCCCGAACCGGATGTCGGGTTACCTCCATAACACTATCCATGGAGCAGAAGGCCCTCGCGGAGGAGCGGATCGCGGCAGCGGGCATGGCGGACAAAATTACGGTGCTTCTCTGCGATTACCGCGCGTTGCCCGTGCAAGAGAAGAGGTTCGATAAGATCGTTAGCATAGAGATGCTCGAAGCTGTCGGCGGGGAATACCTGGAAAAGTATTTTCAAGTCATAGATTGCGTGCTCAAGAGGGATGGCGGCATCGCTGTGTTCCAGTGCATTACCATTCCCGAGGGTGTAAGTATCATAATTTGTGATTCCGGTCATGGCTGATCATTCGCAGAGACATGAAACCTATACAAGAGGAAATGAGTACCAATCCCCCCCCTCCCCCCCGAATTATATCAATCAAGAAAGACAGTATCTATAACAGAAGGCAGTTTTATCAGAAAATACATCTTCCCAGGTGGACACCTCCCCTCAAACACGCAGCTCGTGAACGCTGTCAATAAGGGCAGTAACGGAAACTTGGTCCTCGAGTCCGTCGAGAACATCGGTGGTCACTACACTAGGACCCTCCGTTTCTGGAGGGAGAACTTCCTTGGAGCCTTCCATCATCGGATTGCCCCCGCTTTGAGAAAGGAACATCCAGAGATGAGTGAGGAGGACGTTGATGTTTTCAATAGGAAATGGGAGGTGAGTACCTTTTTTTTGTCCCCCCGGAAATACCTGGACGATCGGCATGGCTGATACAAGCTAGTACTACTTTGCCTATTGCGAGGCCGGGTTCAAAGCCAAGTTCCTGAACGACATTATCTTTACTATAGCGAGGGAAGGCGCAATGGAGCTATATGAGGGCATTCCTTTATGACTCACATGTTTTTTTCTTTCCCACATTTCCATTTCTTCTATTGTTGCTGAACGACGGCTATCAAACATGATGTTTTGTAGATCAAGAAAGAAAGAAAAGTATGATTATGGGACCTGGGATTACCGGGAACTCTAACCGGGGAGGGGGGGGAGGGGGCTACCGTGAACGAAATGACTGTTTAAAATACCAACTCTAATACAAACAGGAGTGAGGAGGCCGAGGAGTATTGGTTGAAACCATGACATAAACATAACAATACTTAAGCTACTTTTTTCTTTTCCTATTCTTACCTAACTTGGCGGATGTACCATTTGGCGCCTTTGGCCTATGCAATTTTTCAATATCATCGCGGAACCTTCTGTATAGTAACATGCAAGCTCGTGCGTCCTCGATCTATCCACGCCCATTAGCCCCAACCACCACCAAGATGGAAGGAAGGATAAACAAACACTGGAATGCTTCCCCCCCTGAATTTCGATCCCCAGCACTTCGCTGGCAAGCTTCTTCAACCCAGGTGTACGCCCGGCACTCAACTTTCTGAATCCGGGATGTCGACTAGTATCGCGAACGTCCCTCCTGGGATGACTCAACAACAACACATCGAGATCATGTTGAACCGAGTGCCCGACGAGAACCCTGTCAATGAGGATAGCGGATACCTCTTTTTGTACGTCTTCGAATTCCCTCGCTACCCGCGTCGTTAGCCATGTTGCCGCTGCGCAGCAGGAAAGAACGGGTGGGGGTACCGCGAATCATATGCGCGGGTGTAACACCGCTAATCCAGCTCCTCCAATTCGTAACTTTCTCCTTCGGCCGCACGAACGTGTCTAAGATCACGTGCCCGTGGTAGTTGACTATCGAGACTCTGGCGAGCGCGGAACGCTCATTCGCGGGGCCACCCACACCGACCATCTCACAGTCGAGTGAGATGTATTTTCCGGCTTCGGTTGCTGAGGACGACCCCGACGCCCCGGGCCCTATGGCGGAGCCAGTGGGGGGTGGGAGGATGGTGCTGGTTAATGGTAGGTTGTATGCTTTTTGCAGATCTACGGGGGGGATGTCATTATCTTCCGCCCAGAGTGCCAGCGTCGCGGAGGTTGGTTTTGTGGTGGCGGTGGACATGTTTGGTACTTTTGAGGTTGGGGTTTGTTTGGAAGCAATTGGTATCGAGGGTGGGTTTGCGGGCTTGGTTGTTGCAGTGGTGGCAGTTGAGCTACGTGGGGTTCCGTATGCGTTAGTATGACATCCCATTACGCGTCGGGTATGGGGATGTGTTGTTTGAGCTCACCTCGATACCTTTGCCTTTTTTGCACCTGTGGTTGCGGAGTTGCTGGTGTTGGCGGTGGGGCTCGCGACCGATGAAGACTTGCGCTTTGGAGAGCCGGTGGACGTGGAGGCGGCCCTATTTAATGTCCTTTGGAGCTGCTTCCAGTTTCTTGAAAGCGCAGTACCGGTAGTCGCCATAGTCAGCGATTAAATGGTATCATATGACTTTTGGTGGTTCGGAGATGTGTAAGAAGTGGCATGCTGGGGGAGTGATGACTGGAAGAGATTGAAGAGGCTCAGAAATTTCTCCGTTGCGCAGGGTCCAATGCCAAGAAACGCTAGCCACGGGTATGATATCTTTTTCTCGAGGTTGGCATCATTTCTGGTTGTACGAGACTGCAAGTAGGCACCGGTATTGTGATAAACAGTCTACGAGCGGGCCTCTACTCCTGACCCCAACATATTTCTATTAAAGAGGCATACCGGTATGATATAATGAATTGAGTTAACAAGGTTTCAAAAGCAAAAATCGCAACAATCGTTTTTTGTTTAAACGAACATGTTTACAATTGCACCGTAGAGAACGCCGATCCAACCCCAATGCCGACTTGAGAGAAAGAAGAGAAGAGCACCATAGTAGATAACACACAACTCCATAAAACACTGCGAGGGGGAACAAAAAAAGACAGGGAAAAGACAGGGAAAAAACACCAGTGGTCACCCAGCATTCCCATACCCATTTCATTAAGTCATTATTCTGAGACGATTAGGCCCCCATCGCATCATCAGATGTTTGCGATGCAACGTCTAGCCCCAAGTCCATATTAGGCATCTCTCTACGTTCACTCTTCATCCTTTGCTCGGCCCATGCCCTCAGTCTGACTAGACGGCGAATCTTGGCTTCTTTGGATACGCCTTGCACTTCGAGTAGCGCTTCGTTGACTTTAGCCGCTACCTGTCTTCGCAACGCCGGGTCCATCAGTTCTGCAAGGGGAGGAGCTAGATTCTCCATTGGAAAGCATAGAAGCGCCATCGTGCGCTCAAGGTCTTGCAAGAACTTTGAATTGCCAGGCGCTCGAGGCGCCAGATGAGTGGTAGCAAATGCCAACGCTTCGGAGATATCACCGTCAGGGGATTGAGTGCAGTTTCGAATCAATTCGATAAGCTGAAGTCTTAAGAGCGAAAAATGTAGAGGAAGATTTGTCTCAAGAAGCTACGTCAACTTGAAATATTAGCAAGCCGTAAAAAGCATAAATTTACGAATATCAGAACCGAAAACAAATTCATCGGGATATGCTCATGTTGAAGACTGAAGTTTTGACCATATTTTCATCACCAGCCGAAAGGCATAATGAGCCATTCTGAAAGTAATCGTCGCAAAAAAAATAAGGAAGGAAAAAAGTGCATATGAATCCAGAAATGAAGGATCTAGAGCTGGAGAGAGAAAGATTCCACTGACATCTGGATGCAACTCATTGATCCTTTCAATTGCAGTCTGGATATCCCCGTGGTGGATTGCATGGCGGATATCAACCCGTTCTTGGATAGAATCAAGGTCAACCTGAGGTGACATATTCGCTTCCTGAGCGAAGTTGACCGCAGCGGATTTATATCCCTCGATAATAAGATAATTCATGACCAAGGTATTAAGGTCCCTATCATCCCGAGAATTAGCCACTTGATCCGACCGGTGGTCCATCCCGTGGATAAGAAGTGGCAGGGGAAAAAACGCCAAGGGCAGACAAGGACATTATCAGAAAGCAAGTTAACATATTCTCTAACATGGGGATTTCAGAGAGATTCCCAACTTGTACACGAATCACATCATTTTGTCCAGTAATTTCAAGGGGAAGGGGAAGGTTAAAGAGTGAGGGTAAGAAATCTATTCAGAACCTACGTCTTGGAAACCTTCACCTCATCAACCTTCTTCTCCCAGTCCGCCCCAAGGGCCTTGCGCGAGGAGGTGGTAGTTGAGTGACTCTAAACGCCCAGGATCTCAATAAGCAAATAAGTAATTCGAAAGTTCTCGGGATCTGGAACGCACCATATTTACCGGACGACAAACAGGGCACCTAAGCGGGTGAGCGTTGAGGGGGGAGAAGGGGGGAGGGAAGAAGAGGGATGGAGGGGGGGGAGGAAAGAAGGAAAGGGATGAAATGGGAGGGTTGGATTTGTGGCGATGAGGTAAGATTAACGAACGAGAGGCGGCTCGGATTAACGTTAACGTGTTTGTGTGAAATGAGTATAATACCGGTACTCGTTGGCGGAGGGGTAGGAAGAGAGCAGGTATGGGTGGGGGAGGGGGAGAGAGATGGTCTTCACGATCCGATTGACGATAGTCTAGGGTGGAAAGCGATGTGCGTCGTGCCAAGAGTCTCCTTCATTGGAAACGCACCAAGCCCAACGTGATGCGGGCTACACAGTTCAGCTGTACCGATGTGGGCACCGTAAATTTAATAAACAGCTGGTAAACCCAAACCCTAGACTGTTGCGTGCTTCCACACCACCGCCTCCCACCAACCCGCACCAACCCGCACCGACCCGCACAAACTCGTATAATATCATACACGGACTGCAGAGCGGCAAACAATTGGGGAGAGATACGGAGAGACAGAGGGAAGGGGGAAAACAGGGTCTTTCTACCGCATATCCATACTACCTACGGGAGTGCCGTACAATATCATACAACATTCGTTTATATTATTTTGTTATACCTTTCTATTTTTTCCCCGTAACTCAGTACGTGGTTTGTCGGCCTTTTCTCTCTACCCTTCCCCCCACATTCTGCACAAACTCTATCGAGTTAGAAGAAGAACCAAGTTTGCGAAGAGAGCCTGCATTATGGTCGTTCACTATAACCCTCCGTGGGCAAATACTCATGTGTGTGCAAAAGTCATTCCATCCACGGCACTGCCATGGAGAATATATTTATATATTATATTATATATCTATACATGAGCTAACCAAGATTGTAATAAACTATAGATTATTGGTATTGCTGGCTCTAGCGGTTCAGGGAAAACCTCCCTTGCACTACGTATCGTGAGCGCTCTGAACTTACCATGGGTAGTTATTCTATCGATGGTAAATATATCCTCCAACATCCCGCACCGCCCTAAAGTGGGGGCTTTCAAGCCTCCTCACAATCTTTGGGGGAAGGAATAAGAGGGAGTTCATGATTTTAAAGGCGTGTGGAATTACAACAGGACTCCTTCTACAGGCCCTTGAGCCCAGAAGATTCTGCACAGGCATTTAGGAACGAATACGACTTCGACTCTCCAAGCTCTATTGATTTCGACACATTGGTAGAAAGGCTCAGGGACCTAAAGCAGGGGTGCGTCATTTCTCTCCCTCATTCTTCCCGTGAGATATGGGTGTCGGAAACGCATCCAGCTGAACAGCGAACAGGAGAAAAGTGGAGATTCCCGTACGTTATCCTTTTCGTCCTGCTTGCGGATGGGCCAGGGTATCACGCTAGGAGGTAGGGCTAAAGCAAAAGCTTTGGAAATACTTAGGTCTATTCATTTGAAAAACATCAGAGAGTAGAGCAGACGACGACAATCTACTCTTGCCATGTCCTGATTCTGGAGGGTATCTTTGCTCTTTACGATCCCCGGGTGTTGGAGCTGCTGGACATGAAGATATTTGTCGACACAGATGCCGACGTTTGTCTTGCTAGGAGACGTGGGTTCTATGGTGCCCCCCTTTTGCAATGAAAGTATAATAGTTACCAAAAACAAACTACTGCAGTGGCCCGAGACATCAAGTACCGTGGGAGAGAGTAATTTCCCCAATCCCTTCTGTTGACACGTGGATAGACAAGCTGACTTTGCAAGCATCCACGGGGCAATCAAGCAGTGGACAGCCTTCGTTAAGCCAAACTTCGAACTATACGTCGAGCCGCAGAGGAAAAATGCGGGTAAGTGCTCGTGTATAACCCCCAGCGAACCACTGCTTTTAACAAAGAAATAGACATCATGGTCCCCCGTGGAATCGAGAATTCTATCGCAATAGGTCCGCCGCTATTCCTCCCAGCCAATGATACCACGGACGTGGTCAAATCAATCTAACCTCAGCCAGACATGATAATGAAGCACATCCAAAGAGCCCTCCTCTCCAAATCCGACGAGCACATCAAAACCCTCCGGGCCCTCGGCCAAGGCCATGACGCCGACGAGCCCCTCCCGACAAGCGTCAAGGTCCTAAAGGATACTCCGCAGCTCCGAGCGATGCACACAATCCTGCATGACGAGGAGACCACGCGCGAGGATTTCGTCTTCTATTTCGACCGCCTGGCAACGCTACTGGTCGAACGTGGGTCAGATCATCTGGCTTTCAAGCCTAAAGAGGTCGTGACTCCGCAGGGGATTACCTATGCGGGATTGGAGTTGTCTAAAGACGTTAGCGCGGTTGTTATTCTGCGCTCAGGAGGCACTCTTGAGGTTGGGCTTAGGAGGGTGGTCCCTGACGCTAGGATTGGGAGACTATTGATTCAGTCTAATGCTCGTACTGGAGAGCCCGAGTTGCATTACCAAAACCTGCCTTCGAGCTTAGCCAAGGATAGTGTTCTGGTACTTGATCCGCAAGTTGCGACCGGGGCCGGGGCTTTGATGGCCGTGACGGTGCTGAAGGACCATGGTGTTGAGGAGGAGAGGATTGTCTTCGTCACTTATCTTGCTGGCCTTGGTGGGCTGAGGAGGTTGACGAAGGTGTTTCCGAAACTGAAGATCATCGTGGGGAAGATCCAGGAGGGGTTTGAGAGAAGGTGGATTGACGAGAGGTATTTTGGAAGTTAGGTCAGCTTGTGAGTGTCTATTGGGTTATGGTTTGATCTATTTTAAGCCTGATGTTGGGTTGGAGTGTCCATGTCCATTGTCCGTATTCTATATATCATGTCTTCCTTCCGTTCCGAACTGAGGACGTTCCCCTTGTGACACAAGTACCTGCATTTAGTTTTGAAACGGGCGGTCCGGAAACATGTCTGGTGACCCCCACTCCCGGAAATATAAGAGGTTATAAATACTGGAACGCACGACTACAGACGAATCAAATAGATATAGAACAAGATGATGCCAAGGATTTGATTATATGCAAATCTACCCGCCTGTTACCCCTGTTTTGGGCAAGGGTGATGCGCTCCAGTGGATGAAATGAGGCACAGGTCACTTCTATTTGGTTCGGATTATCTTGAGCCTCTCAGAGGAATGCTAGATTAGACCATTAGTAGTGATCGGGAGTGCGGGAGCAACGAGACATACGAGGAAATTTGCAGCATAAGCCTTGGGCCTAATGGCCCTTTCGTTGGGCTCCTGGACGAGCCATTTATAACCTATGAGCCCATCAGCGAAACGTCCCGGGAATATTTACATAGCCCAGGTACCCTGTTTTTCAGCAAATGCAACTGCATCTTCTTTGGACTTGAAGAAAATGTGTGTTCCTTGCATGAAATCGCCACTGGACTGCCATCCCATCAAAGGGTTCTCCCATCTGTGGCCTAAAACCCCCGTCAACGCTCAGGTTGTGCTGATCGATTATCGGGGTTTGACGGTACCTTTGGGGAGGATGTCCCAATCCATCCTCCACTGCCTTCCGTTCCAATTCCCAGACTGGGTGGCGGGCTTCGAAGGTTTATATATTTTTACAGTCCTCGCCTGCAGATCGAGTGGAGCGCCAGAAATTGATGCAGCATCGAGCGCCTCGTTTTCGCCCCGCTGCGCGGGAAAGAGGTTGACGGGAGAGTATGCGCTATATGTGATTATATCGTCAGTTGGCAAAATTGCGATGGCTCAACCGGGAAGAAAAAGGTTGCGTCATATACCTGGTGGAAATGTCACTGGGTACCTCCGACCCGGCTTCTGGGAATGCCGCCGCAGTGTTTGCTGCTGGAGTTGCGGTGGCAACGGACTTGTTTGGGCTCCCCGGCGGGGGAGAACCTGCGGTTCCCTTGCAGCGGAGAAGCAGAGTCGACCGGGAAACAGGGAGCAAAGCGTGCCTGGTGAGAACCACCCGTGATGTAGGGAAGAACGACATCTTTGGGGGGTATTCGCTAGGGGCGTGCGTCTTGAGTGGAAACGCAGGGGGAGTGCTTTTCGGTAACGGGTAAGGAAGGTCTGGTTCCCGGGGAAAGGTGACGTTTGATAAGCTCGGGGAAGCGCACAGACCAGGAAGGTACGGTATGCTATGCTCGTTCTGAGTGGCGCTCCTTCCTCTTACTAAGCACCCCCGGCAATCCTATACTCGGCGTTTAGTTAAGCGGCGAACCCTAACCACCATCAACAGAGTTCCTGGTTTCTGTCATAACGTTTTTGTCCCGCACTCGAATTCCTCTTTCGTTAAACACCCTCGGCAACAACACTCCGCTCAGTCGATTTATATCCTGCGATATCCATCATGTCTCTCACTCTCCGCCGTGGAATCTCTACTCTCATCCCTCCGAAGGTTGCCTCGCCATCAGTGAGCTCTACCCCTCTTCCCGGCGTTTATCGGGAGTGTCGCGATTCACCCTTCTAACTATTTGGTCTATATATAGGGTGTAAGAATCCCTCTCTTGCCCCTCAATCCTATCATCGCCCTTTGGGAATACTTGGAGGAACCGATCTCTCTTTTAAACGGTTGAATACCGGGGTGGTCCAGTTGACTGGCGATTTTTACATTCGGAATAGATCGGAGCTGCGAAGGATGCATCTAGAATGGCTCGTGTCGTAGATTTCTACGGCAGGCTTCCAAGAGGTATGGGGCAATGAGCGCATAAAGTGACATGTGTAACTCTTTCATGTCTTTTCTCTCGTCGTACTGAGATTCTCCGTTCACAGGTCCGGCGCCGGAGGTGAAGCCCACCGGCCCGTTCGAGAGATACCAGGCCAGGTATTTTGGGAAGAACCCAAGCGGCATGCGTATGTGATCTCTGTTTCAGTTCTTTGCGGTATATGTGGACCCATTAGGCTCGACTAATGGATACAATCATGAAGCTATTGTTCACGTTCTCGGGTTTCTCATTGCCGTAAGCTCAGCCTCGGTATAAAATATGTGAAAACCGAGACTAACAAACTCGGTCTTACAGCTAGGATATGGCCAGGCATACTACTTCCATCTTCGTATGGCTTATTGCATCTGATATATCATGGTGTTGGTTTCACTAACGTTTGTATTAGGTCACCACAAGAACAACGCTCATTAAGCGCTGGAGGGCGCATAGGAGGACGCATCCACCTGTGGGTTCAGGGGTGGTTACTTTTGTACTTAGGAACAGTAGTTTGGGCACGTAGCAGTGGAATACGAAGAGGGATTATAGACCAGTTTCCGGCTCATAGGACCGTATTCTTGTTGCTATCGCCCTGGTAAATAAAAACAAGGGTAAAAGACACGGCAGTTTGTTAGTCCGCCATTCGTGAAGAACAGATTACACCTTGGAGAGATTTCGTATTATTTTCTTTATGTACCAATTACCGGTATATCTTGCACTGTTCAGACAGCTGGGGCCGTTAGCTGGTTCCGGGTGCAGTTGAAACGAAACAGGGAGTGCACAGCTGATACTGTGTTCCGACTGCGGTCCCGATTGAAGAGAGAGATCGGGGGCCAAAAAAGGTGTGGAAGGGTTACCGGTAGCTATTGTAGATCGCGGGGATGAAGAGATAGATGTGTGGGGATGGAGAAGCCTGGTAGGCGAATCCCATGCGCATCAGAGCCGAAGGAGTGTGTTGGAGCCCGGATCTGTCTACCCCGGTGTCCCTGTATCCCCAGGCCCATCAATGGCCATCGACGTTACGGCTCTGTGTCCTTGGCCCCTAACTAGTCAAATATCTTGGCGCCCGTCTTCGGCCTGAGGATCACCCTCTGTCCGCCTTAGCCCAAGCGACATCACCGCATTTCCCCATTGTCGCCTCACTTTCAACCTCTTCCCCACCGCCTCTCCGCCCCTCCCCCCCTCCCCCCTCCTATTGTTCTCCCCCTTCTTCCCTTTACCTTCCATAGATAATACCCCCCCCCCTTCTCCCTCATCTGGAAATATCATAGAATATCATCAACCTTTCCACCTCCTCTTTTCCCCTTCCGACCCCATTTAATACCGGTAACCCTTCGCCATCGTCCCACTCAACTGCCCACCCATACTTACTATTCATAGTTAAGGTTTGTGACCCTGGATTTTAAGCTCTAAGCCCTAGTTTGTTGTGTCGGTCACTCCCCCATCTCAACTACTACCGCCACCTCTCCTCCCTCTTCCTTCCTTCTCCGCCTTGGCCACCCGTTTCTCTTCCCTACAAATTTCCAAACACATTTCTCACAGCTTACGTTCCCTGAGCTAATCTCTATCCATTCTACCCCCTCACAGTTCGAGTTACTACGGCCCCTCGCGGCACATCCGTTTTGATAGCGCCTACTTACTTTGGCGACTCTGTCTAAGCTATTTGAATAGGTTGGAGCTTTTTTTTTCTCTCTCACAATCAAACCCATTAGCACAGCCGCCATTTGGCGATACCCAACAACATGGCTTCGGACCTTTTTAAACGCACTAATCCAGGATCCTCTTATTACGAGAACCCGCCCTCTAAAACTTCGTGTTCGTATTGCGCAAAGCTGATGCCTACAGGTCCTCTTACTGTTATGGCAGATTCGAACATTCTCAGCAATGTGGAAAAGTCTTTAGTGGAGTCGGTTGTCGAGACCTCGACGACCGACGTTGATGCAAACACAAAATCTAACCTGATCGCCGCTCCGAGCGGAACGCTTATTAACGATAACACACTTGCGCGCCAAAATGACAATAAAACTTCTATTGGAAATTCTTCGGTGGGTGGTATTAGCAGTGGAACTGTTGGTGCGGACTCGGATGCGATTGTAGGCACTTCTTTCCTCCCTCCTTTCTGCATGTCGCCGTGCCTGGAAATTAATGATTCTCTTTTAGCGGGGTCACATGAATGGAACTAGTCCTACCGATTCCGGTTTGAAGGTAGATACGGAGTCAATCGGCGCACCTGGTTCTCGACCCGGAAGTGTTTCTCCCACAAAAGCAGATGGTTCCAGGCTTCTCGATAGAAAATACTCTCTCAAAAAACCTACATTCAAACCAGTTTCCCTGAATAAGGCTTTTCTTAAGGAACAGACATCTGCCAGTGGACCTGCCTCCAGCCCGCTAAGCTCCGTTCTTTCTGGTACCAAAGGTGTATACCTCGCGCGACGTAAATTGCATCTTTAAACTGATTTCCTTTGTGTTGTGTGCAGGCAACTTAGCGTTCTCGCACCAACCTGCTCCCCGTGGCCTTACAATATCTAAACTTAAGCTTGTCAAGTCCGGTGGAACTTCACAGTTGTCCAGGCCCGGCGGCACAGGATCTTCTCTATTTACTGGTATAAAGCGCAACGAACAGGCGCAACATGTGTGGAACAAGAACCAACGTGAGTTTCCGGTAATCCTGCTCCTTGAGTGTCATAACTGATCCTGTGCAGCAATTCCCCCACCCCCAGCCAAAGACGTTACAGATGAAGAGCTTAAAAAAGAATATGGCATTCATATGGCATCCAGACTTGGTCCCGAAGGCACCGGCGCGAAATGGGCTGATATCGACGACGATGACGACGATTGGGTGCCGGAAGTCCCCGAGAAATGGGGGGACGCGCTTAAGTTAGCTCCAGTTGAGCCAACCCCACCTGCGATTGCCCCGTCTCCGACTCCCCCTGCAAAGGTCGAGCAGGCGCCACTTGATGCTGCTGATACCTCACGAGCAAAGACGCCTTTGCCTGCGGCTACCAAGGAAGAGGTTCGCCCTAAAACCCTGATTACTGAGAGGCTTAGCTCTAAGCCAGTTGAGAAGGCGCCTCCTCCCGCCGTCCGAGCATCACCATGGGCAAAAATCCCCCCTGCTCCCGTCCAATCCCTGGCTTCTAACATGTCTCAATCGAGGGATATGGAGCCCCACCGCCGTCCCAACTATGCAGCGGAGCCCGTTGCAAATCACTCTTCAGGGCAGCCCCATGGGATGAAGGAAGTTTCCGCAGACGTTTATGGTCGCTCTTGGCGTGATGGAAGTCATAACCAAGGGCCCAGAGAGCGGGAATTGTACAATTCCGAAACTGGCCAACTTGAGCCCGTACAGGAGTCTAGAAACAGGGGCCCCAGGGCTAGGGCTGAAGGAAATGTCGATAAACCATCAGTCTTGCAACGACCTACTGGGCCACCCCCTCCGGCTGAGCCTTCACCGGCTTTCCAACAACAGCGAAGCAGTATAATGCACCATAGGCCCGATGAGTATAGACGTAGAAGAACATCGTCGAACGTTAGCGGTGGCAGCGGGAGCACTGGAAGGAGACCGTCTTTTAGCAAATTTGGGCTCGAACCCCTGACCCCCGAAGATGGGAGATTTCCCTTAAGATCTGGCCCCATGAACCATTACTCGACAGATGCATACCAAGATCACAACCAAACTGGTCCCCCCGCCAAATTTGAGAATTCTAACCAAGCACCTAACATTGAAAGCTCTTCTCTGGCAGCCGCATCAATTAAGCCAGCTATTCCAGAAACTCCCATGGAAGATCTAGTTGCTCAGCAGGAGCGGATTATGAAGGAAGGTCGTGAGCTTGCGAGGAAGCGCAGACAGGAGGCGGAAGAAAAAGAGGAAGCCGCTAAGAAAGAGAGGCTCCGGGTTAAACTGGAAGAATTGGAGAAAAAGGCTTTGGAGAAGAAAGAGGCTGAACTACGAGCGGTAGAAGAGGCGAGATTGGCTGAGGAAAAGGCTAAGGCCGATAGAAAGGCCGAGGAAGAGAGGATCATCTCGGAGAAAAAAGCTGCGGAGGAAGAAGCAGCTCGTAAGGTTGCTGAAGCCAGACCTGTATCGGACCGATATGAGCACCCTCATAGCTACCTTCCTACCCAACCTCAAGGCCGGCGTTCTTTGAATACCATGCAACATCGGTCTCCAAACAAAAGCTTCGCAATGCCCACCGTTAGGGATACTAAGGATCAACCATGGAAACATGTGCTTCCGGGCAATGACAGGTACACTAGTTGGGGTGGTGCGCAGCAGAATAATCAAGGCTCCGGTCCCAATCCGTGGGGGCCCATCGAAAAGCCCAAGTTTCAGGGCATGAATGGTGTTGGAAACGGGACGTTCGATAACAGATACTCTGGATTTTCGACAAGACCGCCACCGCCTACGTCTGCCTATCCACAAAATGCTAGAGATGATAGACGTAACACCAGAGGCCCGCCAACCTCTCCAGGACTCTCCCGTGGCGGGCTATCTCAGGATGACAGGACTCAGGCCATCAACCGTTGGAATGCTCTACCCGGAAAAATCTTAGAGGATGAAGCCGAGCAACGGAGAAAGGATCGAGAAGCCTACCTTGCTAGACAGGCGGAGGAAGCGGCCACGGGTATAAAGAAACCGGATGTGGTTCCGCCCAAGCTAGTTGAGACGTGGAGAAAGACGGGTGAAGGCGAATTTGAATCCAAATTCGCTGGCAAGAGCGAAGCCCCTCAAGAGGGAGAGCAATCGAGCTCCACTGAGAAACTGCCCGGAGAGCTGTTGGCTGCAGTCGTAGGCACTAGCGTGGAAGGTGCCAGGGTAGAATCTAGTCATCCCATGGGTCCCGCACCCGACGTTCCGAGTGGGCCAGCAGCGACTCGGCCTGCCTCTCGATTCTTCCCGGCAGCGGCTGGCAATCTTATTGCCCAACACTTGGGAACTCAACCTAAATCCTTTCAATCCCCCACGAAGGGGCTTAGCCCACCAGGCTCCCCGCCGCCTCCGATGTCTGCTGAGCACCCAGTTCATGGGGATATAAATTCCTGGGTTGTGCAGCTCCCCCCCTCTGGTCACGGGCACTATCAGAATCCCCACGGAAGCGCGTCACCCACCCTCCACATGAATGGGCATCATAGGTTGAGCCATCCCAGGTCGCCGCAATTCTCGGGGGTTCAGGCTTTTGAGGCCGTGCAGCAGAAGATTCTCGGCATGACCCAGAAACACTCACCCCCCCAACAGACAGCAAACCTCCAAGCGCAACCACCAAAGGGGCCTACATCAAGGGATTTCTCGTCAACTAAACCTTTATTCGATGGATCCCCAGAGAGGGTTGTTTCGAGACCTGCGACAGTCTCTCTTCCACCCCAGCCAGATGGTGGAGAGGGGAGTACTGATAGCTATGATGTCAATGAGGCGTCCATTCTCACCAAGCCGGATAACGAGGAGTTCTTCCACGAACTTTTTGAACGCGATTTTGGCTCTACGCCCACAGTTAAACTCCCTCATGTCCTCCCCGCTATCTATACAAACCATGCCAAGAAAATTCCGGTTGTCAACTTGCCGAAACCTTACAAACGGCCTCCCCCGAGATTGCAGCTTCAGACTGCCGACATATTCCATCCATTTGGGCACAAGGATTTCGTCAATGGGGAGGGTAAAAGGTTTATTCCTGTTCACCTTCCCGGAGGTGCATCCACCGAAGTGTTGAGCCGTGATGGGAAGCGCAATACAAGCAATAAGAAGGGATACACCCAGCAGAGACCAAGGAACAACCGTTACAACGGAGGAGGGAATCCTGGCGGTGGCCGTATCGGGCGTGGCGGGGCGAATGGGGTGGGTAGGAGGGTTGCAGATCCGGTCCAGTAACTCAAGGGCGTCGGTGGGTGGTTATGGCCATTTAACGCTTTGTCTTGTTTGCTTTATCCGCTATTCGGAGTGTGCGGGCTTGTGAGGCTGCTGGTGGATGACGGATGTTTTGTTTGAATACGAGGCAATGGTGATCAAAGTGGGAAGTGTGTGTATTCAACTTCCAGTTTGGCTATCAAAAGGTAGCTAGAATATTGTAGGTCGGCTGGAGATGGGAGTCTCTTGTTTTGTTCTCTTCTTCGTATTTCTTGTACCCATCACACCGGTCACCATTCTGGTTCTTTTCCTGTTTGGTTAAGTTATAACCAAGGTTTCTCCTTTTTTCTTTCCTTTTTTTCCGTATCCCCCAAGTTCCTTTCCTTCATTTCCAGTTCCCCTCCATTATTCATACCTTGATCCTCCTTAACCTTGCGTCTGTGAGGTTTCGGTGTGCTGCTCTATGCTGTGCGTGAAACCCCATTCTCTATCTTCCTCCAAGTTCCTGCAGTTGCGGTGCAGCTAGTTAGCTAGCTAGCTGAATGGATTAAGGGGGCGGGCGGGTGATATTTTGTGGTTCTTTCATTCCATGTTATTCATATCTCTTGTTTTCGGAGGCTTTTCCGTTTTCCTTTTTATATTATATACACCACTATATATTTTTTTATCATGGGGGCGGGTATCGCTCGTTATGTGCTTGTCTGCTTGTCTGCTTGTCTGCTTGGGTGGGGGGATTCGGGGAGCATGAATGTTGCAGTTGTTTGATGCTTACGATACGCTGGTTTTGTTATGTGGTCATGGAAGGATTGGATTGGATGGGATGGGATTGGATGGGGGCTTTGTGATATGATATTTGTAGGACTGGCTGGCTGGTTGGTTGGTTATTGACTGGTCTGTGTGCGCTTTTTTGCATTTGACATTCAAATATGAAAGCTATCACTAATGGGTGCTAGTGGTTGCTGTGGTGGTGTTTTATGTGAGAAAACCCATTCTGTGGAAGCAGACAAGTGCATAAACCTTAACCAACAACCCGATGCTGCCTGGTGTTTCGTGGTTGGCAGTGATGGTGTGGTAGACCCGGGTGTGGTGCTGTGCTATGCCCAGACCCGGAGAATATCCACTTGTGAAAGGAAATTGAAGCTATGATATATATCATAGGCAATTTACACTTCTTCATATGCGCCAAAAGTTCCGGCTCCATGATGTCCGCCGAGTCCAGTGGTTAGGAAGAAAAAAGAAAAAGGAAATGTAATTCCCCACATTCACTAACCTTCATTTTGTACACGATACGCACAAATAATCGCACCACCGCCAATAACCCAAATCCCCCCCCACTTCCGCATAAACCAAATCCTGAAGAATAATCCCCTTAGAAACCCACCCCTCTTCCCCGCCATACCCTCAACCACCCACCTAACTAGTATCCCTCGCAATCTTGTTAAGCTCCCACTCCCGCGTCAACTTCTGGCTGAGCATCTGCAGGTCGCCAATGAGGCTCTGGCAGGCCGCCAACAGCGCCTCCTTCGGCGTCGTCTCCTCGTCCGTCTGGATGCGCAGCTCGAACTTCGGGAAGAGTGGGTGCGGCACCTTGTACGCGGAGAATATCACGTGCTCGTTGTGGTAGAGCGTAGCACGCAGCAGGTTGCCCAGCGTGTGGTCCTCCTTGTTGAAGGCGAAGATGGCCGCGTTGGGCTGGCGCGTGTCCTGCTCCATGGAGACTTTGGTCTCGCCATCGCCGAGGAGGAAGAGCTCGAAGCTGGAAACGGGGGAGGGGGAGGGTTGTTAGTCATTGGTGGGTATGGTATGGCTGGGCCGGGAGCTGCAAGTAGAGAGGGGGGGGGAGGAGAGAGAGGAAGCTTTTGTTTTTTACCGATCTGGGGCGTTCATCTCGAGAGGGTTGGTGGGTAGGGTGGCCTTTCGATGGATTAGTATGATAGATGCCGTGCGGGGAGGTTCAGAGTCGAGGGATTAGGGTTCGTGCTCGTGGGTGGTCCTCTGGGGGAGACGGAAGGAATATGGTATGATAATATTATGATAATATGATACTGTGGGTATGATGCGAAGAGGAAAGTCTGCGATCTAAGGCAGAGTGGGCGGGTTCTTGGCAACGCTGCGGCTCTTGAGTCCGAAGGAGGACTGGATGTGTGTTTCTCCTCGAACCGACTTGAGCACAGGAGATCTGGTATCATACTTGTACCGGTATCATAGTAATAGCCCGTGAGGCCATACTATTGGGGTAGTGACACCAAGACACTGGGACTATACAGTACTGTAGAGTGCCCTACTCTAGTGCCGGTATTGTAGAGCTTTACTATGGCACGACTTCCCCTCCCACGATATCATACTGTATTATGATAGGGCTTTGGCTCTTACCGCGATAGCTTCGAATACGGCGTAACTTACAGCACACTTTGGAGAAATCGAAGGTCTGCCGCGATCTCTCACAACTCACAGCCCCTACCACAATCGGATCGGACTAAACTCCTGAAATCGTTCCAGAAGTTGCACCCATCGGCCTTTTTCTCGAGTTGCCGACAGGGAGCTATGATAATATGAGGAGGCCCAGTGGAAGGGAGGCGGGTATGGAAGGGTGAGGGAATAAGTGGAGGAATCCCGTTGATCAGTGCGTCACGGGCAACGGAGCATTTATTCACCACACAAATAGGCCAGCGAGGAGTTGATTACGAGACTACGGTAGCTGAGCTGAGGGGAGAATTGGAGAAATTGTGCCCTTTTACCTCTCCTTTGGAATCACCTCTCAATCTCCCTCTGCACCTCCTGTCCTTCATCCTATTTACTATTGCTGCCTTCTCTATACGCCCGCCTCCCACTTCTTCCATCATTCCCTCCCTCCACTCATATCTATCCTACCTCCCCTTGCTGCCTTGTATCATACTTGTCTAATCACCGGTAGCTTTCACCTTGCGGGCCCATTCATCCCTACCCTCTTCTCTGAATTGACTAGCTACCAATCACCGCCTCCAAGAGCCGTTCAACCATGCTCCGACAGTGGGCCCTCTCAAGCGTTCACACGAACCCACTAACCCGCCAAATCTCCAAACCATCGTCGCTCCTCCGCACCTTTCGAACACACAATACCCGGCGGGCATCACAACCCCCACTGTTCAATGCCTCATTAAAAACCATCCCCGCACGGAGCAGTCCACTGCTCAAGGTGAATTCCCGCGCGTCGGCAACGACGGCCGCCTCCAACAGCGCAAAGGCACCCAAACGCAATAGAATAGTAAGGTTCGTCTACAAGGCTTCGGCATTCTGTGGATTTGCCGGGTTGACGGTGACGGGGTTGGTTGTTGCATTCTTCATTTACGATGCTAGCACTTATAAGGAGGAGGCAGAGAAGTACGACATTGGAGTGCCAGAGTTGGCGTTGAATCCCAGGAGGGGTGGTCCCAAGAATTTGCCAATTGCGGAGGTGTTGGTATTATCCCATTCCGTCTACTTACCCTTCATGGGTGAGCGGGCATGCTAGAATGATAGAAAAACTAACCTCGGGGAATTGGCTTAGGTGGACGACGAAGACGGTGAAGAAATGTTCAGGCAGAGGGGTAAGCCTAGGCTGGTTGTTCTGGGATGCGGCTGGGGGTCAGTTGCTCTGTTAAAGAATATAAACCCTGATAATTACCATATCACTGTCGTTTCGCCGAGCAATTACTTCCTCTACACGCCTTTGTTGCCAAGCGCTACTGTTGGAACATTGGAGCTCAGGTCTTTGGTCGAGCCGATCCGGAGGATCACGAGTAAGGTGAAGGGTCACTTCCTTAAAGCTCATGCGGAGAGGGTGGACTTCTCGGCAAAGTTAGTGGAGGTTTCCCAGACGCTGCCCAATGGGGAAGAGAGGAGGTTTTATTTGCCTTACGATAAGCTAGTCATTGGTGTCGGTGAGTAGCGTGGGGAGTTTCTGAGAATCGCGATTTCCGTACTGATGGAGACAGGGTCTAAAACTCGAACACATGGAGTTGAGGGGTTGGAGAATGTGGAGTTTTTGAAGAACGTCACGGATGCTAGGAGGATTAGGTCGAAGGTTATTGAGTGCTTCGAGAGAGCCTGTTTGCCATCTACTACCGATGAGGAGCGGAGGAAATTGTTGTCGTTTGTGATTTGCGGGGGTGGACCCACCGGAGTGGAGTTTGCAGCGGAGCTTTTCGATATGCTGAATGAAGACCTCACTCACATGGTATGTGGCTCCGGATACGCAACTCTCTAACAGGATTAATCTGGACGCTGTCTAGTACCCGAAAATTCTCCGCAACGAGGTATCTGTCCATGTCGTGCAATCCCGAAGCCACATTTTGAACACATACGACGAGGCATTGTCGAGATATGCAGAGGTATGCTATTTCAGAAATATTTCGCAATACAATCACTAATAGCTTGCACAGGAGCGATTTGCTCGTGATCAAGTGGATGTTTTGACCAATTCTCGAGTCTCAAGAATCGAAAAGGAGAAAGTTATATTCACCCAGAAAGATGAGGAGAGCGGAAAGATTATCACCAAGGAACTTCCGTTCGGCATGTGCCTGTGGTCAACTGGCGTTGCCCAAACAGGCTTTGCTGAACGCATTGCCGGTCAACTCGAATTACAACGTAATAAGCATGCCCTAGAGACCGATCCGCACCTTAGATTACTCGGAACACCTTTGGGAGACGTCTATGCTATTGGAGATTGCTCCACCGTCCAAAACAATATTGCTGGTCACATCACCGACTTTTTGAGGCAAATTGCTTGGGAGAAGGGGGCAGACCCGGAGAAGCTAGCCTTAGACTTTGGAATGTGGAGGAATGTGGCCGCAAGAGTCAGGAAGAAGTTTCCTCAGGCTACCGATCACCTCAGACGGCTAGACCGATTGTTTGAACAGTACGATGTGGATAAATCCGGAACATTAGACTTTGACGAGCTCAAAGAGTTGCTGGGCCAGATTGACAGCAAGCTTACGAGTCTGCCAGCTACGGCTCAGCGGGCGCACCAGCAGGGGCAATACCTAGCGCGCAAGTTCAATAAGTTGGCGCAAGCTGCTCCTGGATTGGCCATGAACGATGTTACAGATGGAGATCTGGATGAGGCGGTATACAAGGGATTCGAGTATAAGCATTTCGGAAGTCTGGCGTATATCGGAAACGCTGCTGTATTTGACCTCAATGGGTTGTCCATTGGTGGCGGACTAATTTATGTGTATCTCTGGAGGTAAGTCCCCGGGCCGCACCAACCTTCGGATATCCGGCGGCTAACCGGGATGTCCAGATCTGTCTATTTCGCTCAGAGCGTCAGTCTCCGAACGAGAATGCTACTTGCTATGGACTGGGGGAAGAGGACTCTGTTTGGCAGGGGTGAGATAAAATCGCCTTTCCGAGCACCCGATGGCTTGCTAACGTCTGATAGACTTGATGAACTTTTAAGCCTTCCTATAATACTTATCTGCAAGCATTTCTCTTGTTTCGTCCCCCTTATTTTCCTGCATGGCAGCCGAAGTGTACCGGTCTTCGAGGGGGCGCTAAAGGTCATACAATACAAGATGAGTATCACCGATACCCTTGCCGCTTTCTGCGCCTCTCCTTTGTTTATAAGTGAGTGGTTTACTTTTTTTTTTTTTCCGTCAAAATGCGCTAGTAGCTACCGATGTCCTATGTCTGAGTATTCCCCTCCCTATTGTAGATTAAAGCATAGTCTTGCACATACTATTGTCGGATAGATAATGTAACTTTGGGAGCGATTTTTTGTTCTGTGGCATGTCGTGTTGGCATTGCGGTGGAGTTGTACTGTTTCTGTGCTATTTCTTAATGTTGTGTTTTAATATTAAATTCCGGACAGGATATAGGGGTGTTTCTGAGTTGTGTGATAATTACCGGTAACTTCGAATTTCCTTTATTTCCCGCGACGAACGCTGCGACAGACACGTCGCGTTGCCCCGGATGGCAGATCTCCAAGTTTCGTGTCCGAATGCTGGGGTACAGTACTGTACGTTACGGCATCGTGCACAGCTGATACCGTACCGTGAGCCCCGTGAATGGAGTTATGGTGAGCGACGCAGATACCAGCAATCATGTTTTGTTTTTTATTCATCACGAATTCATTGACATTCCGGGTAGAACTATGGGCTCTAGGACCCACCACAGAAACGATGGACAAGAAGAATAATTATCAAGAAAGGGAGCAAGCACTAGCAATAGATCCCCCCCTCCTTTCATTTCTTTACCTCCTTTTCCTTTTCCACACCTATCACAATATCATACCAGACTGATCGTGGAATAAATCGTTCTACCCAAAACCCTCCTCCACATCCCGGCCTGCTGTGACCGTTCCACCCGCACCATGATGATAACTGAGGCAAAACGGGTCATGGAGAGAGACCAGTCGTAACCCCGAATAACCGCCCCGCCAAACTGCCGGCTCGGAAGAGGTCCGATAGTATGAGACGATAAATTACAGCTGTAAAGTACAGTACTGCACAGCACGATACCAGCAAACGGAAAAAGGTTTTTGACGTCGGGCAACTATTTCTTCTCTGAACCAAGGCCGAACTCGCTGCGTAATCCGAGTATGATACACCGTTGTTGGCACCGATGTCTCTCATACTATACGATATGATACCTTGCCTTTCCCGGTCGCCGTCGTCTTCCCCCCTTCCGTTCCCTCTATTCTTTGCCTTCTCTTGTTCAAGACTTCTGCACTCTTTTTTCTTCTTCTTTTTTTTTTTTTTTCACCTCGATATAATTGTTATTAAAGTGCTGTATCTACTCAAAGCCTTTGGTCCAATACCACTATAAATTTACTACCTGCATTGTGACAACCACAACTGCTCAGGAACTAATGAAAATTAAAATAAATAATAAACAAATATAAAGAAATTTACATGTAAAATTACGGAACAAAAAAGTTAATATTTTGTGTCCAATATAGCTCCTATCATTCAAGTTCTTGGTCTAGACTCTTAGAGTCTTTTTAGAAACTCTCCCTTAATCTTATAACTTTAAAACATAATAGTATTAGAATCCTCTTTGATCTTATAAGTGTTTCAGGTAATTAGCAAAAACCCTGGTCTACTTATACTCTGATATTCTATACCTCTCATCATAGTATACAGGGACATAATTTTAATAAATTCTTATTCAGGCTAATATTTACAAGATTAATCTTTCCTCTTTTACTATACAAAAACACTATACTACTTGTATCATACTTATAAACTGAAGAGAATAGTGTTGTGAATCTCAACTACTTTGTAAGATATAAATACTTATAGTTCTAGTATTTATTTACATAATCTAGAAAATCCAATTTTCTTCTAATACAAAGTGTACAACCCCTGTCTATACCCTTTAAGAAAAGCTTCTAAAGTAGTATATTTATATACTGTGTTTGTTTTCTTTCTCAAAGTTATGTATTTCTACTCTAACTATTCTTTTCCCCTTACCAACTGACAATATGGTAGAGATATTTAAGGGCTTTTTTGACATTGTAGTATTTTAGATGGCTAATATTTATATTATATTATATTACATAGTGCTAGAATATATAAGTATCAACCTCATTGAATGAGGTTTTTAATCTACAATTTCCTAACCAATTCTGGCCCAATTATTGTAGAAAAACTATGGAAATAATTGCAAATTAAGAAAGATTAAAAGTATAGTATTTTTGATTTGTAGAAGCAGTTAAGGGAATAGGAATACAGCTTTTAAAAGAGTAAGTTTAGGTGTAAAACTGCAGGTCTTGGCACTGAGATGCAACATGAAAAAATCTGACTAATCATTATGCTATTATGATTTTGTATTCTGAAAAGCTATGTAAACAAATACTAAAAGTCATACCAAATCTACAGCAAATAACTATAAATGATCTTGCAATACAGTTGTAGGTCAACTTAAGAAGTGGGTTTGATAAAGCCATACAGTTAGGATAATGGGAGATCAACTAAGAAACATTTAAGTCTGTTAGGCTTGACTTCAAACTTGATACATCTAAACCAGAAGGCTACTACTTTTTTAAAGGTAATTTTAACAGGTAAATTGCTTACAAAATCAAGGAAATTGATAATAGAAGTGACCGCTAAATATCATATGATATGAATACTATATTGGATTAAATAAAATTATTGATATCAACCATAAATCAAGTGAAAAAACATGTTAACAAATAATTTAAGGATATAAAAAGCATACTCAAGTACTACAACTGTGTCACAGCCACCTGACCAGAGTATGACTCCATTGGGTACTTGATTGCATATGTGAGAGTACAGGTTTGAATGGTTGCCTCATGATTGAACTGGTTGCTTAGCTGAGGTTCTGTATAATGGAACCTTATAGAAATTGATAGAAGATTGTAGCTGTATATGAGGAAGTGGATAGAGGTGTTACGATTTATCAGCAGAGAATTCCCCTTTATTATATGAAGGGGTGTGCTCCTTTGAGTTTTACTTTCCTTACATAACCTGGTAATTTCTAGCCTACACCTACACTTGGGAGTTACAACTTTGTTTGTACTTCACGTTCCCAGAATCTATGAACACTGACCCTGACCCCTAAGACCCTGTCCTTGACCCTCTCGAGCCTTGATACAAATACATCTTGTTTGTACACTTGTACCCATCTCCCATTCCACCTACCATGGTATGCCCTAGACTATCTGCCCCTTGATACTGTACCAACACTGTCTATTACAAGCTGTTAGGACAAGGTAGAGGAATTCAAGTAGCCAATACAAAGACTATAGAAATTATGGAGGTAGATAGGAGAGCACTACTAGTAGACAAGGCAAAAACTATAGTTGGTGAAAGAATATCTATTGTGGAGAAGAGACAAATAGGTAGTGAAAGAAGTAAGAGAGGGACAAAGCTCATCAGGAAAGTGAAACTGATAAGGAGAATAGTTTGGCAGAAGCAATTAGGAGCTGACCAGTATTATTCAAATACCAAGCAACCAGATATAAGTATTCAATTCTTATGAAAGATATATATCTTTCTTGTTTTATTATCTTACTAGTAAATTGAAAGAGCTAGCAACCAATAAAGAGTTTAGGAATTTATAATATACAAAGACTACTGAACCGAAAAAAAATCAAAGCCAGAGGGCCAGGATCTTGAATATTATCTGCAGGTACTAGAATTCTTGTGATTATAACAATATAGATTACAAAATCCATTTTGGATAAAAACTCAACTGGAAGTATCTTTCTTAATTGCTATAACTGGAGGCCAGGGAGACCATATCAGAAACTGTACTATTAAGAATAAGAAGAGTTGAATCAAGGGTTATATAATTCTACAAGTGTAATAGGAAAAGTTGCCAATATTCCATCTTTTTGTTTGAATATAAGGGGACAGGATTAGCTCTTTGAGAATATATTACTTATACTGGTAAGTATATTACTAGATAGAGTCTAGCATTTGCTTTTTCTATAGATTGGAAATCTGATGTTCTCCTTTTTGGGAACTAAGATAATGTGTTTGCATGAGTGTGCTAGTCATGTATTAGTATAATAAGAGCAGATGGCCACTTGATCAATAAGAGATGAGTGGTACTTACTGAAGAAGGCTTCAAGAGGGTGTAGTAGGAAATCAAGTAAGTAACTATTCAATCAAGTATATTAGGAATACTGTCAGTTGTAGTCAGCTGTTTCCATCATGGAAATCAGTAGTCTTTAAAAACAACTTATCACTTATAGCTAGTATGAGCAACCTTTATAAAATCTTGTGTCTATCAACTAATAGTACACAAAAAAATACAAGTATCAAACTATACTGTAACACTAAACATAAAACATTGTGTATATCAAGTGATAGTGCATGAAATAATAAAAGTATCAAATGATATAGTAAACTAAACATAAACTTGAGACCTTGTTTTTGTCAAGTGATAGTATACGAAATAAGACAAGTATCAAGTAATACTGTCAAAATGAACATAAAACATATCCTCGTACCTGTATTAGTTATATTCTCAAAACAAAATAAAAGTTTCACTAATAAAAACAAAACCCAATCCTAATAGTTGGTAAACCTACTAATTTCCTCAAAATCTCTATTGGATCCATCCTTATCCTCATTGCTATTCCACAACTTTTCTATGTTATCTTGCAAGATCTATTCTGGATCTTCCAACTATCTCTCCAAGCATTCCATGCATGGCGCTTTACAGTCAAAGCATCTGGATTCCCAGTATTTCAGTAAATTCATCCAACTTCATACCTCTTGATCATACCAATCCTTAGTCTTGATATCGACATATCTGCATTTCTCCCCGTAGTCAAGATAAAAAAATTTAAAGTAGGCATCTGGTGGAATTGTTCCACTATGCTCCAGTAGTCCTCCAAGCTGGTAGGGTAGTCTCAAATTGACTTCCCCATTGTTTGACATCATTAAGGTAGTTTGGATTAATGCTGATTCTTATCATATAATACTATACATTAGTAGGAGCTATTCTTTTCATTCTTGCTTAGGTGTTTGGGAGTAGTAGAGGAAGGTATCTATGTTCATTTTCCTTGGATCATTTGCATATTTTGTACCTTCCTGTACTTAGGTAATGACAACCACTAAATCAAAACCTATCTGATATAGACATTCACCATATTTATCTACACAATTCCAGGTTTATTTCGTTGTATTCGTTGCAGATATGTTAGAACAATTGGTATATTAGAAACTTTCTAGAAATAATATCACAGTTCACTCATAGTCCTATTAGGTGATAGTGCACTCTGCAAGACACTAGCGCATAGTTTGACATGGTAAGGCTATTGGATAGCAGACTTGCTTTGGTAAGTCTCAGTAATTGTCTTCTTCTTGTGGTACCTCGCACTTAGGTTCTGTTTCAACTACTCTTCTGTCGTCTCTACTGCTCTCAAAATCGCTTTCAAAATGTGTGGACCAAAATCCATGTTGTATATTGTTATCAGTATCGGGCCATAGTCTTTGGATATCTTGTACTGTCACACTCTATTGTACTATCAGACAGTATATCACAGAAGGTAATTTGTCACTGGGGCTATTTTCATTCCACTACTAGTTGACTAGTTGTGATGCATTTTCTAACTCTTCTAATTGCTCCCAACTATTTTCTGTCCTAGGTTATCCTGGCTATTGTACCAGAAACTTGTCATGGTCATATCACTTCTTATGGCTGCATATAGCTTTCACTTCCCATTCTGGTCTTTCATTTATCAAGATTGGGGTAGGTTTTGCATAGATTCTTGCGTAGAGTGTAGTATTATTGTTAGGGATGTATCATTTTACTATGAAGGCGTGGAAGGTTGGAAGCTGATACCAATATATTTTGCCATTCATATCCACCATATAGTTTTCTGTATGCTTATTATATCAGATTATCTTGAATGGTCCTTGCTATTAGGATTCTAATTTTCAACTTCATCTAGACTGGGTTGTAAAAAGCTTTCCATGTACTAGAGATTGGTTGCCTACTCCTATAGGAGTGTGGTATTTTCACTGTTTTGCTGCTGTTCTCATACATCTAAAATGTGCTAATTTAATAGTATTAAATTGAGTATGTTGGGTTGATTAGTGCCTGTTGAGGAGCCCTATGTCTACTGGTACTGCAGAGTTTATGAAGTTTGTTAACGGTAGTAGCGGATAGTTCTTTCCAAAAACCACCTTATATGGGAACATACTAAGAGTCTCTGATAGTTCTGCATTTACATAGTCTACTATTTCTGGAATTGTATTGAACCTGTCATTTTGTCTTGCATCAACAAGGTTTCAGAGGGCTATTTTCAATTCCTGGATTTTCTATTCTACTTGTCTGTTCATTTCATGATAACTCGGTGGTGTGTTGATATGTTCAATTCCCCATGATTGGCAACCTTGTTTGCATATATCGGATTCTAACTGCGCATCTGGGCTGCTTACTATTAATACAGGATGTCTATAGCATATGAAAAGCTTGCTATGCAGGAGCTCCTATATTTGTACTGCCTTTATTTTCTTATGTATTGGTATTAGCTATATGTATCCAGCGAATCTGTCTATAGCTACCAAAACTGTATCGTATTACAATGAGTTGTTGAAAAGGTCTTGCTAAGTCAATGGCTATCAATTCAAAAATTCCTTATGGAAGGGTTATTGTCTGGACTCTATCTTTAGGTAGCTATAGTGGTGTTACGGTTTCCCACTACTCACGTTACTCATGACAGGTAACGACCTTGGTTGGTTCTTCCGAACTGCTCTGCACTGTGTCCTAGAGCTCCTTGAGTCTCTGGGCCCTATCTCAGTATTCTCATGTAAGAATAGGTTTCTCACCAGCGCCGAGAGTATCGGTCTTTGACTTGGTCAATACGATCCACGTAGCGGATAGGTTCTTGACTCTAAAGCGTGTCCGGCTAGCGGATAAGATTAGAGCGTAAAGGTTTTTGTATTTAAAGATCGTAAAGTAGTAGATAAGAAATAATAGTAGATGGTTGCGTGAAGAGCTAACCCATCTGTGAAAACCTGGCCTTTATATAGGCCTCTTCCTGCAACCCTAACCCTGCCCTGATCCTCAAGTGAGGTCAGGTGTGAAATCTATCACATGACTCCAATGAGTGATGTGCACAAACATAAAACATCCCATGACCTCTAAGTGACGTCATGTGCGAAAACATAAATCAAACGCAATATAAGTAAACCAACCACATGACCTACTAACGAGGTCACGCGTGAAATATAAACGAGTCTGCCTTGCCGGTAATCCTTACTGGCCAGCCTAGACTCTTCCCATGATGTCAACTGTACGTCATGTGCGAAATGCAATCAACATAAACAAGCCCCATGACCTGCTAATGAGGTCATGTGCGTAAAACCAATTTAAACATAAATGAGCCCCATGACCTGCTAACGAGGTCATGTGCGTGAAAGAATAACTTAACTGTATGACGTCCAAGTGACATCATATGTGAAACCTTTTTCCTTGCTGCCGTCATCTGGCTAGCGCTCCTCTAGCCAGATCATGACAAGTTGGTTCTTTGTTGGTCTAGCAGGTATGACATTGGGTGGCATAGGCTCCGAAGTCCTTTCGCATTACTGGTTAGAATAGGTATTCCATAATATAGTATAGGTTTTGTTCCAAACTTTAGTATTTTTGATTCTGTATTTCCACTATAGCATACTCCCTTAAGATAGTATTTCTAAATGCAGGATATTTCTGAATATATAAGCATTCTTCTCCACACCTAGTTCTAGCAACTCACATTCTGTTTGCTATCAAGGGCAATGATAGGTCTACTTTTAAAGCTATGTCTTTTTTCACCTTTCTCCATATTGAATCTCTGCTATATTCCGGGACTATGTGCATGTAGAATGTATCTATCAAGTTATTTACTGTCAGTTTGATATCTCTTTTATCTTCTCTCTCACTTCCACATGTTGTCCCAGGTATGTCAACCTCCTCCTCTTTATTGAAAACATTATAGAGTTCCAGCCATTACTTATCAATCAGTACAGGTATAACTCAAATTATTGTTTCACCAGCATAGCTATTCAATTATGCTACTTGTTTGATTGCGGGGGAATGGTCCAGTATTTGGAATTCAGGTACCATTGGGTTAAGTAGCCCAGGTATCATAAGACAGCGCAGTGTAGGTTGAATGAGAGGGGACTACCACTTACTAGTGCATCTCGGTCATGCACCTATTATCTAACATCACTCACAATCTCTGATCTCTCAAAATTCAGGGGGTGGCTGGAGTCCAGTATGGTAATCAGAGGTCTCAGTCCCTCACTCTGAGGTCTTGTATATAGTTAACTCCATAGTCAGGTGTGGTTATTTGTGAACTTAATTTCTGTCAAGTGGTAAGAACAATGATCAACCCTGCAGTACAAGAAGTGCAGCTTGCTATGCTAGAGGTCTTCCAGTAGGATACTGTGCAATGTGCATGGGTCACTCCAATCATTTCCTGCAACAAAAGCAGAGGGGCTGAAGGGAAGCTTCAGGGATCTTATTAGGGTATGCTGTGTGCGAGAAAGGAGGTGAGGTGGTAGGAAATATTTGCTCTGGTTCCATTATACTTGATTCTTGCTTGTATGCAATGTTATTCAAGATGTTATCAGCTTTCTTTATATAACTCTAGATATAGGATGAGTTTAGATCTAAGTGTCTTACATGCATGCAGGAGAGGGTATCAGCCAAATTGTTGGTACTTTATAGAGGGCAGAGAATCTGGGTATTGTATTTTCCTAATGTACTGGGCCATCTCATTTCTTTTCTGCGGGGATTCTTGGCTCCCTGGAGGTGAGTCATGGGTTGAGGGTCGATAATAATTGTAGGCGTATTTCCCTTCGGTATATTCCAGAACCTGTTCTGTCCTTTGATAATCACTAGAATATCTTTTTGTATAGTTTCAAAATGTCTCACTACCTGGGTAAATTTTATACTGCATAGTATTGCCGGTTGAGCTATTTCATATATGGGCTCTTGACGTACTATAATAACCCAGCATACAGGAGCTATGGCAGCCAGAACGGACACCCATACAGGCAGCCAGGAGGCGAACTGGTAGGAAGCGGCCGGCAAGTATGTACTGGATCTACGGAGACCCGATGGCCCAGGTCCCAAGATGAACAGAATTAACAGGCAGTTTACTTAGATATCTGGCTATACCCGGGAGTGGTGTCAGTGTACCTAGGGACCTCTGAAGGATCAGTTACTCAGCTAGGCCAGGTAACTGGAGAAAGGTCAGAAGCATCTATCTCTGGCAACGGAATAGACCAGGTAATAGAGTAAAGTCATCTTGGCCACTGGACAAGGTTACCCTACCTTCTGGATCAGGTTTCCCTACCCGGGGGCTGGGATTACCCTGTCCAAGGTCCTGGGTTACCCTACCTTTCAATAAGAAGTCCTTCGGGGAGTTCAGCAAAAATAACCGGAATGTTTGTCAGCAGAAGCCATGCAGAATACTGGAATCTAGGGTTCCTGGAGATGCTATTGGGCGAGCTATGCAGCACCGTAGAAGCTGTAATTTGGAAGGTTATTCCCATCATACCCCGCCGGCCCGGCCTTGAGGCCTGGACATCATGGGGAAACGGTTGCGTAGTTGTGTGCAGTCTAGTAAAGAGTAATCTTTGCAGACTAGCTTGTAACACCGTATACATCACTGCCATCCGGTCGATTGTAGGCTATTCACAGAATATATACCTGGGCATAGGGTAGAACGTGGAGTAACTCATCCAAGTTCTTTGAAGCAAAATGGACCAAAACTGACACAGTTAACGGGAGTTAATCACGGCAGTCCCCAGGTAGTCCCAGGTGGTACCGGGGGGACTGGGAGAGTTTTAACCTACCAAGCCCGAAAGTGTCTCCAACACCATAGACTCTGTAAGGGAAGTGCAGAGACACTGAAAGCACAATTGCTATCATGGGTAAGGTGGATCCAAGGTACTGGTCATGGGTAGCGCCTATTGGACCACTCCTGGACCACTATCTCCTGCGGAAGATATTGGAAGCTCGCGAATGGTGTTTTCCAGGGAAGGCAGTATTGTCGTTAGGGAGGTAGCGTTTCACAGTGCATACATGGAATGTCACTTGTCGATTTCTGTACATTCTGCGATGCATTTCTATCTTCTAGTTTTGCTTATATTCATTATATCCAATTATCTTAAATGGTTCTCACCAGTGTGGTTGCAATTTCTTGCTTCACCCTGATTCTGTTGGGAAAAGCCTTCCATAAACCAATAGGAGGTTACCTTACCCTATCAGTGTGTGGTGTCTCCACTGTTTTGCTGCTGTCCTTGTACTCCTCAATCGCGCCAATTTGATAGCATTAAATGACCTATTTCGGATCCCTTGGTGTCTGTTTAATAATTCATCGGCTGCAGGGACTGCAGAATTCTTGAAATTCGTCAGGGGAAGTAGCGGGTAATCTTTTCCATAAACCGCTTTGTATGTTGACATGCCAAGGGTTCCTGACCATCCTGCATTCAGCTATGCAGCCGTTTCTGGTATGGCCTCGAACTAATTCTTTGGCCTTGCATTGACTAGACTTCATACAGCTGTTTCCAATCTCCGAATTTTCCTTTCAACTTGTGCTTTCGTTTCATGGTAGCCTGGTGCTGCCTTGATGTGCTCAATTCCTAGCGACCGGCATTGTTGTTTCCATAGATGTGACTCAAATCGTGGGTCAACATCGCTTACTACAGATGTTGGGTGGCTATGGGGTGTAAATATTTTGTTGCGTAGTAGTACCCAGGTTGCTATAGCCATCACTTGCTTAGTTGTAGGTATAAGCCATGTGAATCGCAAAAACCTATCCATTGCAACTAGGATTGTGTCATATCCCCATGAATTGTGGAATGGTCCTACAAGGTCAATGGCTATTGATTCGAAGATTTCCACTGGTAGAATAATTGTCTGGGCCTTCTCTTCAAGCAACTTTGTGCGTTCTTTGTTTGTTTGGCAGGTGTGGCATTGGGCCATGTATGCTGTAAAATCTTTGCACATTGCAGGCTAGAATAGGTACGCAGTAGCATATCACAAATTCTCCTCTGCTCTGTGATAGTCTTTGTTATGGATCTTGGATATAATGTACTCTCTCAGTGTCGTATTTCCGAACGCGGAGCTTTTCGGAATATACAGGCATTCTTTTCCATATCAGGCTATTGTATATACCATTCCATTTGCAACCTTGTAAGAGGATAAGTCTCCAGTGGCGTCTATAGTTTCATTAACCTGGTTCCATACTGGCTCCTTTCGGTATGCTGGAACCATGTGCGCTTGGAATGTCCTAATCATATCATTGATTGTCGGCAAGATATCATGCTCGTCCTCTATTTTGCTTCCTCTAGTTGTTTCAGGTTGGCCATTCTCCTCGTCGTCTTCCAAGATATCTTATACTCCCCATCGATATTCACTCATCATTGGGGGTATTACTAAAATGATTGCTTCATTGCTGCGCCTTCCAAATGATTTTGCTCGTCTGATCGGTAGTGGGCTGTCTGGTCCTGGTATTAGGAATTCCGCTATTTCTTCATAGGTAAGGTTCTCTTTCGGTTTCGCTCCGCGGACAGGTGGTGGACTCTCCGGTTCTGGCATTTGGAATGTTGGGGCTTCCCGGTTCCGCAGTGCCGGGATTGTACAACCTCGTGGCGTTGGCTGGGCCAGGGTGGATGGTCCTTCTGCAGCGCTATCCGGTCTACCACTGTTCATTTGTTGCCACTCCCAGTCATTGATTTCGGGGGACTCTGGAGGGCTTGGGTCAATTTTTATACTTGGGCGACTTCCTTCTTCCCTAGGCGGGTAAGAAGTTGGGTTTTTCCGCCATCTAGGATAGTTGTTGGTAAATTTGATCTCGGTTTGATAATATGGGCAATAATCCATGTACCAGTGCGAGCAGTGCAACAGGCTATGTTGGAGTTGTTCAGGTGGCGTACTTCACATGGTACACTGGTCGCCTCAATCATTCTCTGCAGTAATTGAGTAGGGGCTTTCAGGGGGTACAGGGGCCTTTTTAGGGTACTTAGTGTATGAGAAAGGAGGGGAGGTAGGGGAGATATCTGCTTTGGGCTCCAACGTGTTTCATTCTGGCTCATAGACTGTGTTATCCGAGATGTCCTCTGCTTCTTTTGTATAATCGTGGACATAGAGTAGATTCAAGTCTGAGCCTTCCTCATATATTTGGGAAAGGGTAACAGCTAAATGGTTCGTGCTCCCTGGTGTGTAGACTATCTTCGTGTCGTACTTTCCTAACGTACCGCACCATTGAACTAGCTTTCTGCTTGGGTTCCTTGCCGTTTGTAGATGTGTTACAGGCTGGGGGTCTGTAACTATTGTAAAGGAATTTCCGCTTAATACATTGTGGAATCGGTTAAGCACTTCAACCATTGCTAAAGCCTTTTCATCACTGGTTCCTTAGTTCATCTGTGCATTGGTAAATTTCCTGTTGTGTAACGTGGCTGGTCGAGCCATGTCGTAAGTGGGTCCTTGTCCTACTCATGCCCCTATCCCCAGATCAGAGGCATCCGTTACTCGCCAAATTGGTTCCTGGCTGCGTATATCTATTGGCCGCATGACTTGGTGATCAACAATCCACTTTTTTACCATTTCGAATGCGATCTGATGGGTAGTTGTCTATACGAATTCGGCATTTCTCGTTAAATCTGTTGATAGTGCTGTCATGGTCGCATGATGTGGGAGGAACTGGGCCACATAGTTCACTATTCCTAGAAAGCATTGCAATTCTTTTTTGTTTTGGGGTGTTTCCCAACCCACGATAGAAGACATTTTCTGGGAGGATGCATGGATTCCTTTACTATCCACTATGTGTTATAGTACTTCCAGCTTGTCTGCGAATAGTGCTGACTTCTTTTACTTGCATAGAATTTTGCCTTTCTGAGTTGGTCACATACCTGCCGCATGCGCCTTTCATGCTCTTCTGATATATGCATGAATATGAGAACATTATCAAAGTCTACCCATACCAAGTGATGTAAGAATTTGCTTAAGACGTCTTCCATTATTCGCATAAATATTGCCAGTGCATTCATGTCTCCTTGCACCGTTACTTTGCTGACAAACCCTCCGAATGGTGTTTTGAAGGGGTTGAACTTAACGCCGTCCTTGTCCACTCGTGTTTGGAAGTATGCCTCGCTTGGGTCAATCTTACTCCAGAATTTTTCTTGGCCAATGTGGTTAAGGATCTGTTGTTGGTTGGGAATCGACAGACTATCCATGATCATATTATTGTTTCTCACTTTCATGTTTACCAGAGGGCGGATTCTTTCATCTGATTTAGGTTGTATGAACATAGGTGCCACTCCTGTAACTGGTACGAGTACTAGGTTAGTTTTATGTTCAGTTTCACAATACCGTCTGATACTGGTATTGTTTCGTCTGTTATCAGTTGATACGCGTATTGTTTTATGTTTGGTTTCACAGTATTGTTTGATACTTGTATTGTTTTATGTGCTAGCAGTTGATACACAGCTTGCTTTGTGTTTGATTTCACGGTATCGTTTGATACTTGTATTATTTTGTGTGCTACCGGTTGATACACACATTGTTTCATATTTGGTTTTATAGTATCAGTTGCTACTTGTATTGTTTCGTGTGCTATCGGTTGATAGACACAAAGTTTTGGAATATCACTCATACTAGAGATAAGTGATATGCTGGATTTAAAGAGGGCTGATTTCCACGATGGAAACAGCAGACTTCGACAGACAGTATTCTTAATATACTTGGTTGAACGGTTACTTTTTTGATCTCCTATTACACTCTGTTCGAAGACTTCTTTAGTAAGCAGCACTCACTCCTTGTTGATTCAGAAGCCATCTCCTCCTATCATACGAATACAGGACTAGGGCCTGGCCCCCACATGTTATATGTTTTTAACCTTGGCAAGTGGTTGGAAACCTGCCTGGACCTGGTCTGATGGACCTACTAAAGTCCAACATCGAAGCTAGCAGTGGGGAGCAGCAGAACCACGGGTTCGGCTTCGGCAACACAATATTATTGAGTCACTAGAGACTTGAAGTGGGAAGCAGGTCCCACGAGAAGGACTTACTAAAAGAAGGCAACCCAAGAAAGCGAAAGGGCTAAAGAGTGACTTCTCAATTGACGTAGTGGAAAGACAATTGGTGCGAGATTTGTCCAAGGAGACCTTTAGCGAATCAACCAACGAATTAGCGAAGACTGCAACCAGCCTTCCTGCGCTCTTGCCCTCTAGCCCCAGCAAAGAAAAGGCGCCAGTGCAACCACCAAAGAATGCCAGCCTACCTGTCGGCACACCAAGGAAGTAAGGTGATGACGAAGGAACATCAGACCACTCAGTAGTGAAAGACCCGCCAGACGCACCTCCCAGTAACCCTTCAGAAAGCTCGTCAGACGACAGCTCCGGCAACGAAAAATACAAGTATGGCATGTCTGAAGGAGAATCCGCCGCACCACCTGGCATTGGGGCCGGGCGAACAGGACCAAAAATCAAACTCCCACTGCCACCCACATTCGTGGGCAAAAAGGAAGATCTAAAACATTAAGGATTTGATCGATGGGTAATAACCACTTCCCAATACCTTGCACTGCATAGCGTGGAAAAGGCCAAAGAAGGAAGCGGAGAGTACTTTGGAAGCTTCTGTACAGGAAAGGCTAAGGAAGCATACTACCAAGCCATGAACCACCACAAGAGTGGGGAGAAAATCTGCGGAATGACCCTGATAAAATACCTGAGAGATAGATTCCAATCCTCGCGAAACACGGAAGAACTATATAAAAGGTTCCAGGAAATCCAGCAAATACGAAACGTGAAAACAGAACGAATACCCATATCTGTGATGGATCTCCTAACGTATCACGGACGATTGTCTACCAGAACAGTATCTCAACACACGCTGCGACAAAGACTGTATGAAGCAATGCATCCCAGACTACGCCAGTAGGTCGAATCCATCGAAGAAGGTGGGGACTCCATTGACAGAGTTGTCAAATGGGCTAAACACAAGCGTGCTATACTGTATGAAACAGGAGTTTACCGAACCCACATCCTACAGCAGAAGAACTCTAAAGCATCATCAACACGGGAGAACACAAGTAACGAAAAGTCATGCCACAAAGATTCGAAAGACTAGAAAGAAAACAAGCAGAAACGATGCGATGAAGGCACATGTTTCGAACGCGGGAAAAATGGGCATTATGCAAAGGACTGCTCTGCCAAAAGGGGAAAAGGAAAGGCAGGCAAGCGAGAGGCTAGCACGAACCACATGGAAGCAACTGAATACGATGAAGTTGAAATTAATTCAGTGGAAATGGAAAGCCTCGGAAGCCAACCAGCACTGATACTATGGCCCCGTGACGCACTAGAAGGAACGATGTACATAGAGGGCCATCCAGCAAAGATACTGTTCGATACAGGAACAATCGGCTGTGACATTATCAGTACTGCCTTCATCGCTCCCCACCGCATACAAACAGAACCCCTACCCCAAGCTACAATAGTCAACATGGCAATGAAAGGTTCCCGCTCTTCTAGTCACAAGAAATGTGGGCTGACCATAGGAATGTGGAAAAAGAATAGGACAAATCAGGAGATATTGGTAGGAAACTGGGCAAAATATAATGCCCTGATTGGAATGCCATTCCTGAAAAGACACAACGCCCTTATCAGGTGTGGGGACACAGCAGTGGAGTTTTGCAATGACAAACTGCGAGTACTATGCCAACCAACAAGTCGGGAATTCCGCGCCCCAGTTACAGATGTAACCTCAGCAACACTGTTGGAAGGATACAAGGATGTATTCCCGGACAAGGCCCCTGGAATGCTACACCCTGTGTGTAAGATTAGCCATGACATTTGGCTGAAAGATCCAACGGATCTAAAGAAGCAGCCAACATACTCAATCCCAGAAGCATACAAAGAAAAACTCATGAACTGGATAAATGAGAAACTACAAGCTGGAGAAATCGTATGACTGGAGGTTCCTGGAGCGGCATCTATGTTTGTACAACCTAAACCAGATGGAAGAATCTGCCCTCTGGTGGACCTGAAAGTGTGAAACGATAACACAATCATGGGTAGTCCATCAATTCCCAACCAACAGCAGATCCTTTGCTGCATTGGACAAGCAAAATTGGGGAGTAAGATTGACCTAAGTGACGCATACTTCCCAACACGGGTAGACAAGGACAGCGTTAAGTTCAACCCATTCAAAACTCCATCCTGAGGTTTGGTCAGCAAAGTAATGCCACAAGGAGACATGAATGTACCAGCAAAATTTATGCAAATAATGGAAGACCTCTTAAGCGAATTCTTACATCACTTTGTATGGGTATACATTAATGAGATTCTCATATTCTTGGATACATCAGAAGGGCCTGAAAGGCACATATGGCAGGTATGTGACCAACTCAGAAAGGCAAAATTCTATGCAAGGGAAAGGAAGTCAGTACTATTCGCAGACAAGCTAGAAGTACTAGGATACATAGTGGATAGTGAAGGAATCCATGCATCCCCCCAGAAAATATCTTCTATAGTGGGTTGGGAAACACCCCGAAAGAAAAAAGAATTGCAATGCTTTCTAGGAATGGTGAACTATGTGGCCCAGTTCCACCCACACCATGCGAGCATGACCGTACCATGAACAGGCTTAACGGGGAATGCCGAATTCGTATAGACAACCACCCATCAGACCGCATTCAAAATGGTAAAAAAGCGGATTGTTGATCACCAACTCATGTGGCCAATAGATATACGAAGCAAGTAACCAATTTGGCTAGTAACAGACACCTCTTATCTCTGGATACAGGCATGGATAGGACCAGGACCTACTTGCGAAATGCCTTGACCAGCCACGTTACACGGCAGGAAATTTACCCACGCACAGATAAACTATGGCAGCACCGATAAAGAGGCTCCTGCAATGGTTGAAGTGCTTGATCGGTTCCACAATGTACTAATGGGAAATTCCTTTACAATAGTTACAGACTACCAGCCCCTGACACACCTAAGAATGGCAAAGAACCCAAGTGGAAAGCAAGTTAGATGGCTTGGTCTCTTAGAAGAGTACGACGCGAACATAGTCTACACACTAGAAAGTATGACATATTTAGCTAATGCCCTTTCTCAGATATACCAGGGAGGATCAGACTTGAATCCACTCTATGTCTACGATTATACAAAGGAAGCAGATGACATCTCAGATAACACAGTCCACGAGCAAGAATCAAACATGATGGAACGTGAAGGAGATATCTCCCCTGCCTCCCCTCCTCACTAATACACTGAGTACGCTAACGAGGCCCCTGTACCCCCTGAAAGCCCCTGCTCACTTACTACATGAAACGATTGGGGTGACCAGTTTACCATGCGAAGCACGCCACCTGAAGAACTCCAATATAGCACATTTCACTACCCGTACTACTACATAGATCATTGCCCATATCATCAAACCGAGATCAAATTCACAAACAACCATTCTAGATGGTGGAGAAACCCAACTCCTCATCGACTTAGTAAAGGACCAAGTCTCCTAAGTACAGAAATTGATCCAAGCCCTTCCGGAGTCCCCCAAAATCAATGACTGGGAATGGCAATAAACGGCCAGTGGTAGACCAAATAGTGCTGGGGAAGGGCTATCCACCCTTGCCCAGCCGATGCCCGGATGTTATGCAATCCTGGCATTGCTGACCCCAGAAGCCCCAGCATTCCATATACCAGAACTGGACAGTCTGCCACCTATTGGACGAGCCAAACCCATAGAGGACATTACCTATGAAACAATAGCGGCATTAGAAATGCCAGGACCAGACAGCCCACCACCTATGAGATGAGCCGAACAATTAGAAACCCTCTGCAATGATACAATTGTTTCAAAAATACCCCCAACGATGAGTAAATATCGGCAGGGACTATAAGATGTCTTGTAAGACCATGAGCAGGATGGCCAACCTGAAACAACTAGAGGAAGCGAAATAGAGGAGGAGTGTGATACCTTGCAGACAATCAATGATATAATTGGGACATTCCGAGTGCACATGGTTGCAGCATACTGAAAGGAACCCATATCGAAAAAGGTTAATGAAACTATGGACGCCAGAGGTGACTTATCCTCCTGCAAGGTTGCAAATGGAATGCTATATGTAACAACCCAATATGGAGAAGAATGCCGGTATATTCCGAAAGGCCCCGCATTTGGAAATACGACACTAAGAGAGTATGTTATATCAAGGATCTACAACAAAGGCTATTACGGAGTGGAGTGGAATTTGCGATATGCTACTGAGTACCTATTCTGCCCCGAAATGCGCAAAGATTTCACAGGGTACGTGGCCTAATGCTACACCTACCAAACAAACAAAAAACCCGCAATGTTGCTAGAAGGAAAGGCCTTGACAATTATTCCACCAGCGGAAATCTTCGAATCAATAGCCATTGACTTTGCGGGACCATTCCACAATTCATAGGGATACAACACAATCCTAGTTGCGATGGATAGGTTTTCGGGATTCACATGGCTCATATTGACAACCAAGCCAGTGACGGCAATAACAAGCTGGGAACTACTATGCAACAAAATATTGATACCCTGTGGCCACCCACCATCTCTAGCAAGTGGTGCTGACCCACGATTTGAGTCTCATGTATGCAGACAACAATGCCTATCCCTAGGAATTGAGTACATCAAGGCGGCACCAGGCTACCATGAAACGAATAAACAAGTTGAAAGGAAAATTCGGGAATTGAAAACAGCCTTTTGAAATCTAATCAATGCAAGACAAAACAATTGGTTTGATGCCATACCGGAAGCGGCTGCATACCTGAATCCAGGATGGTCAGAAACCATGAGGCATGCCACAATATAAAGCAGTTTATGGAAAGAATTACCCACTACTTCCCGTGAGGAATTTCAAGAATTCTGCAGTTCCAGCAGCCGACGGATTATTGAATAGACATCAAGCAATGTGAAATACGGCATTTAATTCTATCAAATTGGCGCTAATTTGGGAGTACAAGTATGGCAGCACAATGGCGCAGACACCACACACGGATAGGGAAATGTAACCTGTTATTGGTTTATGGAAGCCTTTTCGCAACGGAATCAGGGCAAAGCAAGAAATTGCAACTGCGCTGGCGAGCACTGTTTGAGATAATTGAATATGATAAATATACGCAAAACTGCATAGTAGAAGTAGATGGCAGAATGTACAGAAATCGACAAGCGACATTCCACGTATATACTGTGAAACGATGCCTCCCTAATGACAATACCGCCTTCCTCGGGAGAAGCCATGCAAACCCACCTCTGATCACGGTTAATAAAAAATCACAATGGGAGGTGAAGGTAATACAGGACCACGGGAAGCCATATGACCGCGACCGATTTCCGGCGAAATGGACGCAATATCTGGAAACAGAAAACAGCTGGGAACCCCTCAAAGGGTTAGAAAATGCGATGGAACTGGTAACCCAATGGTGGGAGGACAGCAAACCTGAGGACAAGCTACCCACTACAATAAATCATGTAACGGTAGCTTGGAGCCCAACAGTGCCAGAAATCCAACACCTCTGCCCAGATACAGTCCAAACAATGTAGGACAGGTTTTGGGCAGCCCAGTTTGGAAGTGGTTTCGAAAGCAGTGAAGATGAGAAGTGAGTAATGGAAGACGAACCAGGATACCTGGAACGGCTTGTGCAGGCCGAGAACTGGGAACAACAAAGGAAGAAAATTGTACCATCCAACAGCCATACGATGTCAAACTATGAGCAAGTCACTTGGAGACTGTGCTATCAGCTAATGGGACTGATGGTGAACCGTGATATTATTCCTAGACGATACCTTAGACACTGATTATTTATGCATATTTGCAACAAATGCCTCAAAATAACAACCGCGTCAATGGGATGGATGTGTGGCGAAACAATGTCTGACATATTCTACTTTGGAAGTGGATGTCACCTGAGCAAAAAAAAAGTGTGAGACGTGCATGGCAACAGAAGAAACAGGAATTAAGTACCACCCACCTTCCCTGGACCACCTAAGCGAAGGTCAACACCTAAGCGAAGGTCAATACCCAAGTGAGGTCGACACCTAAGCGAAGTCAACACCGGGATATAAATACCACCCACCATCCCTCAGACTCCTATGAAGAGGAAAAACTACACTATCAGACCTCCAAACCAAAAGAAAAAACTTTATCCGCTTACAAACCTTTACCACTTTACAAAACCAAGAAGTGTGGAGCTATGAAGAAATAAGCATCAAGCGACGACACAATATCATTGATGAACTACAGTAAAGTGGAACCATTCCACTGGAGGCATACTGGAAGATACTTTACATCGACTGCTGCGATGATTGCCGATGGATCGATATTGAAACGGAGGATTGGCAGGACCGGATGGTCCGAAATTACATCGACCTAGCGCACTACAAGAAATCAGGTTACTTTGTGCGTGAAGCACCAAGTCAGCAGTCTTTGGAGAAATAGCTGGAAGGGGCAGAATGTATGGTACAGGATGACAGGAGATTGTCGCAGGATGGCGATGACAATGAGAATGGGTCCTATGGGGATTTTCCGGAGAATAGCCAGTTTACCAGCTATTAGTATTTCGTTAAGTTGTTTTATTTGATGAAATTGTTATTTTATTTAGAGAGTGTAACCAGTACGGGTACTAGGTTAGTTTTGTGTTTGGTTTCACAGTATTGTTTGATACTAGTATTGATTTGCGTGCTATCAGTTGATAAACACATTGTTTTATGTTTGGTTTTACAGTACCGTTTGATACCGGTATTGTTTCGTGTGCTATCAGTTGATATATATCTTGTTTTATGTTTGGTTTCACAGTATCGTTTGATACTTGTATTGTTTAATGTGCTAGCGGTTGATACATACATTGTTTTATGTTTGGTTTTATGGTATTAGTTGATACTTGTAGTGTTTTGTGTGCTATCGGTTGATACACACAATGTTTTAGAATATCGCGCATACTGGAGGTAAGCGGTATGCTGTATTTAAAGACTGCTGATTCCTGTAATGGAAATGGCAGACTTTAACAGATAATATTCTTAATATACTTGGTTGAACGGTTAGTTCTTTGATCTCCTCTTACACCCCCTTCGAAGACTCCTTTACTAAGCAGCGCTGACTTCTTGTTGATCAGGAAGCCATCCGCTTCCATCTTACTACTACGTGCCTAGGGCCTGGCCCGTACACGTTACACCTGAGCTGTTCAGAGCTTCAGGGATTTCTGCAGATAACCCCGGTCGCTCTGAACCTAACGCCTGAGAGTGAGCGATAACCTGTTCCACCACCGGCATCAGTACCATCCCGGGCTAACCCCCCCTAGGGCGGGAATCATGATAGCCAGGAGGAATGGTTTGATAGGTACCATAGACTATGGAAAACCCCAGGTGGAAATGTCGGGGGTAGTCTAGACAGAAATGTACCACCTGGCGGTAGTGCAGTGGGAGCCTGAGGGGATACAGGGGACTTTGACCATGACGGTTCCGATGATGAGTATCCCAACTCTCTCTCTGATTTGACCCGCTTTCTTGGCACTCATAAAGATGATTGTAGTGAAAAGAAGAAATGGCGGCGAGGTGGCTGTGCTAAGAAGCTACCGCAGGTGTTAGAGAGCGGATCGAACTCAGGGCAATTCTCAAGACAGCAGCAGAAGAAGCCGGAAAAGCTCGGTGGCATTACGGTATTCAAGAGAAAGGTCACTGATCTTGCCACCTTCCTGATCCTGGTGGATGTTAAGTTCAGATATTTTCCCTGATGCAGGTTGACCGACATGGATAAGATAAACCTGGTAATACTTGTTTTAGAAAACGCGGCCTAAGAATGGTATTTAGGGCCGCACTCCCACATCAATAAGGAGGCAGCCATATGTACTGGAGTTCCTGTTAACAACAGTAACACATTGTGAATGTGGAAAGGATTCTGGAAACAGCGCGAACAAAGTTTCGGCGCTAACTAAGTGGAATCAGACTGATTGCTTCTTGAGTGGTGAGACTTAGGGATAAAGCTACATCACATTGGTGAGTACCTAGACAGGATAATTAACTACTCTTATAAGCTCAGCTATACAGACCCAGTGCAGGTATGAGATAAGATACGGTTGGGCTTTACTAAAGAGGTTCGGAATGCAGGGGCACTCAAGGAGCCCCATCCAACTAACTTGAACGAGTACCTTGGTCTTGGTCAGAAAGTGGGATGTATGTTAGAGGACAACAAACGGTTCAGTAACCATGTTATCCAGCCTGTACAGTGGTCTCATCCAACAGAGAAGAAGGCCAGTAGGTCATCGACTTCTGGAAGGTTTAAAAGGAAGAAAAAAGATTTGGACAGACAGAACCAGGGGCCTGCCAAACCTACCAATTTATATGCGGAAGAATAGGCAAAGCCGGCGACTTCTGGGTATGCCATAGCGCACAAGGAGATCCCATTGACTTTGATGGAACATCGGAGAAAGCACAACCAGTGCACCAAGTGTGGACAAACTGGTCACTGCTGGAGACAGCATACCATGACGTCCCCAATTGTTAGTTCATCCAAACAGGCTTGTGGGTTGAAACGGTCAGCCCCGGCAAGCGAGCCCTCAGGTACCGACAAGCGGCTAAAGCGCATCGAAGCGTGACCTCTGGCTTCCTTGTCAAAGTTACTTGCAGTCCAACTGGCATCACCTCAGATCATGGAGGTTGATACTGACAGCTCGGAATAGGTAAGAATCCATTCCCCTTAAGGTATACCCTTACCAACCCGTATCTATAGACCCATGAGGATGGATAGAAAGGAACCCCAGCAGGGTCTTCCGGGATGGGTAAGTACCCCTCCACTGCATGAGCAAGCCTTGTACTGACTACACCCAGGGGGTGTGGGCAGATACATGTTGTAGGAAGCACACGGTGGAATGGGCTACCTTTCCTTTGTTGGGTTTCTGGTTATCTCCTTTGTTCTACTTATATGCATTTCATTCAGCATTTCCTTAGCTGGATTGGCGAGTCATAGGAATCCATTTCGGTTGACACTGGGTGAGGTCTTGATGGAGGGGATGCTCGACATGGGGTAAGCAATAAGGCTTCGCTTGGAACCAGTCCAACAGGGGACCTCTATCTACCTTGAAAAAAAAGAATTTTTGTTTAGTACAGGCGGAATTGGTTCAGCCTCGACTTGATCAAATAAACGCGGTTATTTCACAGTTTATCTGCAGAGTGTTTAGTACCCTAAATCATGCTGACGTGATAGCAAATACCCTAGCAATTGATAAGACAAATCCCAATCTCTTAACGTTTGCCGAGGCATTGTGGCAGCTCTTGTATCGCAAGGCAAGAGACCAAAATTATTAAGCCAAGATGACTAAGTTCCTTAGACAAGTGAAGAGGCAGAAACGTGACAACTCGCTTCATCATACCAAGTCTATCCATCTGCGTGTGAAGTTAGACTAAAAGGTTGGGACCAGACAGGTAAGCGCAAAAGCGCTTCTACTGCTGGATAGTGGAGTTACTGGGCCAGTGCTGAGCAGCTGATAGGTGAGGCAGACTCAGGCACCTTGTGTACAGCAAAAGGAACATGTGCTCATAAGTGACACTAGTGGTAACCACATTCCTGGGTCAGGTCTGCACTATACCAAATTATTGCAGATAAGAAGAGGTGACCACCATAATGGGTTGCACTTTGAAGTCACGGATATGCCTGATACCAAGATGAATGGGTACCTGCCCAAGTCTTGGTTGAACGACCATAACCCCGACATAGATTGGAAGACTGGATCACTAACCTGGCACTCAGATTTCTGCAAGGCTAACTGCCTAACAGAGCCGGATTGTTTGGTGTTTTTGACCGATGAAGAGTTAATAGCCGAAGACCCTAGTAATGTGTACCAGTTGGGAATTGTACAATTCTCAGATGAGGAAGGTGCCGACATTGTGGTTAAGCTGCTTCCCCAGTTGTAACGACCCAACGTACATGAGCTATGGCAGACGGAACCTATACCCATACAGGTAGCCAGGAGGCGAACTGGTAGGAACTGGCAGGCAAGTAAGTACTTGACCTACGGAGACCCGATGGCCCGGGCTCCGAGCAGGAACAGAAGTGGCTGGTCAGGTACCTAGGTACCTGG
>PYWC01000032.1:517433-595388 GCA_003182015.1 Tuber magnatum | reverse complement strand
CCAAGGGTCAGGATCTGAAGCAGACAATCATGAAGGCAGAACATGACTCCCGAATCGCAGGACACTTCGGGACTTACAAGACCATTGGCAGGGTTAGGGCTAACTTCTATTGGCCTAAGATGGATGAGCACATCACTGACAACGTGCGAACATGTGATGCGTGCCAAAGAAATAAATCCATCAGGCACAAGAAGTTCGGGCTGCTGAAACCTATTGATGTTCCTATGAGGTCGTGGACAGTGATTTCAATGGATTTCATTGTAGCGCTGCCAGAGTCCGAAGGGTATACTAAGATCTGGGTCATAGTGGACCGATTCTCGAAAATGGCCCATTTCATACCCCAGACCACTGAGGTACCTATCAAGGAGCTTGCCTTGATATTCCTGAAGGATGTCTGGCACCTTCATGGACTCCCCCAGTCATTCATCTCCGACCGAGATAGCCGATTCACATCCAAGTTCTGGATGAGTCCAATGCACTTGTTGCAAGTGAAACTAAACGTTTCGACCGCATTCCACCCTGAGACGGATGGGCAGACCGAAAGGGTTAATCAAACACTAGAGCAGTACTTGCATAGTTACTGTTCCTACCAACAAGATGACTGGGTTTCGCGGTTACCCCTTGCGGAGTATGCGTACAACACCTCGACATCAGAATCCACCAGGTTGTCACCTTTTGAGATCAACTATGGGTTTAACCCAAGGACAAACTGGTCGGGTATCATGTCTGATAACCAGGGAATACACCCTTGTAGTGAGGTCTTGGTTAAGGAATGGGAAGAAACCTGGGCAGAGATTCGTGAAACGATCCACCGGGCACAGGGAAGGCAATGGAAATGGCATGACCAGAAAAGGTTGTCATCACCGCACTACGTCACCCGGGAGGATGTGGCAGCTGGGCGGGCAAAGAAAGCAGACTGTGTGAGGTTGAATCGAAAAAACATCCACACGAGGCGTCGGATGGAGAAGCTGGACCACCGGATGTTTGGGCCTTTCGTGGTCAAACGTCGGGTGGGTAACCGAGCTTATGAACTCCAATTTCCCACCAGATGGAGCATCCACCTGGTTTTCAATGTCACGTTGCTCGAACCCTATCGCGAAGATCCGGAAGCAGGTAGGGTAAAGGAAGCCCCTAACCCGGAACTTATAGACAACAAGCCCAGTTACGTTATCAAAGCTGTTGTCGACAGCCGATGGTACGGAGGAGCGAAGGCGAAGTTTCCATCGCGCTTCGTCCAGTACCTGGTTTCATGGGACGGCTACAGGGATGAGGAAAATTCAGGGGAGCCCTATGAGATGCTCGAAGGGACAGGCTTACAGGCCATTCTGGATTTTCACCAAAGATATCCATCCAAGTGCAGGGACCATAGGGTCTTGGGGGAATCAAGTCGCGGAAACAAGAGACGATGCTAACGGTCCGGGACGGACCGCAGAGAAGAGGGGAGTGATGTAACGACCCAACGTACATGAGCTATGGCAGACGGAACCTATACCCATACAGGTAGCCAGGAGGCGAACTGGTAGGAACCGGCAGGCAAGTAAGTACTTGACCTACAGAGACCCGATGGCCCGGGCTCCGAGATGAGCAGACTTAGTGGACACAAGTATTTAGGTACATGGCTACGCCCAAGGTTGGTGTCAGCGTACTTAGGGACCTATGAAGGGCCAATACACAGCTAGGCTGGGTAACTAGAGAAAGGCCGAGTGTGTCTATCCCCGGAAGTGGGATAGATAGGGTAACAGGAGAAAATCCACTTGTCCACCGGACAAGATTACCCTACCCTCAGAACAGGGTTACCCTGCCTTGAGGCTTGGATTACCCTGTTCAAGGGCCTGAGTTACCCTACCTGCCAATACGAAGTCCCTCGGGGAGTTTGGGAAAAATGACTGGAATGTTTGTCACACGAAACCATGCATAATACTGGAATCTGGGGTTCCGGGAGATGCTATTGGGCGAGCTACGCAGCTACGAAGAAGCTGTAAATTGAAGACATTATTCCTATCATGCCCCTCCGGCCCCGCCTTGAGGCCCGGACGTCATGGGCAAACGGTTGCGTAGTTGTGTGCAGTCTAGCAAAGGAGGATCTTTGGAGACCTGCTTGCAACACCGTATACGTTGCTGCCGTCCGGTCGACCGTAAGCTGTTCGCAGGATATATAAGGGGGCATAGGGTGGAAGGTGGAGTACCTCCTCCAAGTTGTTCGGAGTAAAACGGACCAAAACTGACGGAGTTAACGGGAGTTAACCGTGGGGGTCCCGAAGGTAGTCCCGGGTGGTGCCGGGACGACTGGGAACGTTTTGCACCTACCACGCCCAAGGATGTCCCCAACGCCATAGGCTCTGAGAGGGAAGTGCAGAGACACTAAAAGCATGATTCCTACCGCAGGTAAGGTGTATCCGAGGTAGTGGTCATGGGTAGCGCCCATTGGATCACTCCTGGACCACCGTACCCTGCGGAAGACACCGGAAGCCCGAGACTCGTAAATAGTAGATAGATAAACCGCTCACGGTAGCTTCCGGCGTCAAGAAGAAATCAACGCGCATGGGAAGGGTGTCATAGATAGTCTAGTTCAGCAAGGGGTCTTGACAGTTAGCCACTGGCAAGTCCCCGATGCGCAGAGGTTTTCACTCCGGCGGGCAGAATGGAAATGCGCCGCAGAAACGATATGCACATATGGTGAACGCCGACTAGAGCGGGTCGACACATACATGCCCGAAGGGGGTGTCAGGAGACGTGTCGGACCGCCCTTAGCGGAGAAGGGTGTGCTCGAATAGTTGGAGTAAACTGATGGGGGAGTTTCTGGCATAAGATAAAACTACCTGAAAGTCTATGCGAGAACTCTCCTACTCCAACAATCAATCCTCTCGAGACCTTAATTGAGTGAAGCGTCAGGCTTAACGATGTTAAGTTTTACCTCTACTTCACTCTTCCATTTGTGTGAACTTTTGGCGATAAGTTTGAAGTTGTTTGGTGCGGTCGCAACCTTGGGATCCATCTTCCTAGGGGTGCCCCTGTTACACCAGTATAAGGACTATGGGTATACCTACAGTCAAGAATGGATGTAGGCATTGCCGGGGCATTCAAAGCATGACTGTATGGTTGGGTTGCAACCCAAAACTCAACCGCCCTTTGTGCCTATCTATCTGTTATTGGAAAAGGGGCTTAAGGCGCTCCGGGAATATCTCAATAAGATGCTACGAATGGGAAAGCTATGGCAATCCAGTCTCTTGGTAGGAGCCCCTATCCTCTTAGCGCCAGAACCTGATGGTATATTGAGATTAGTAAGATTACTGAGAGCTGAACAAGATCACAGTTAAGAGTAAGTATCCTCTACTGCTGATAAACGGACTGCGATACAGGTTAGGAAAGGCCATTGTGTTCACTAAGTTGGACTTGAAAAATGGCTACTATCTTCAGAGAATTGCAGGAGGTGAGAAATGGAAGATTGCCTTCTGGGGCAGATATGGACTGTCTGAATACATGGTCACGCCGTTTGGGTTATGTAATGCCCTGGCAACTTTCCAGAGCATGATAAATGAGGTCTTCCAGGCCCTCATGGATGAAGGTGTTATTGCATACATGGTTGACATCCTGATCTACTCTAAAAGCATGGAAGAGCATGCAGTGATGGTGAGACATGTAATGGAGAAATTGCGGAAAGCCAGACTATGTGTAAGCATGAAGAAGTCCTGTTCCCACCAATGGCAAGTTGGATTCCACAGATACAAGATCTCTGATATGGGGATCTCTATGTTGTTGGAGAAGGTGCAAACAATCAGGGGTTGGGCACCTCTGACATGCGTCGTCAACATTCAAAGCTTTATGGGCTTTGCCAACTTCTACGATTGGTTCATAGAGGGTATCAGCAAGATAGTGAAACCTCTTATGGACTTGATAAAGATGGACGTCCAATGGGAATGGACACATGCTTGTGTGCAGGGCTTCAAGCATTTGAAGGAGGCATTTACATCCAAACCTATCCTACAACATTTTAACCTTGAACAGCCAATCCAGCGGGAAACCAAAGCTAGTGACTTTGCATTAGGAGCCATCCTCTCCCAGTTCTGTGAAGATCAGAGATAGCATCCAGTGGCCTATCATGGTTGGAAGTTTCACCCAGCGGGGATTAATCAAGACATCTATGACAAGGAAGTGCCTGCCATCGTGGCGGCATTCAAGAAATGGAATTATCTGCTACACTCAGTAAGTGACCAGTTCGTGATCTATATGGATCATAAGAATTGGGAGTACATTATTAGTACCAAGGTCCTTAATGGTAGGTATCAGCGCTGGGCTGGGTTCGTACAACTGTTCAACTTCAAGATGGTTTGCCGAGAAGTGCGGTTGAATCAGGAGCCAGATGCTTTGTTGTAGCGTAGGGTCTACCGCCCTTAAGGAAAAAGTCATTTTCCGCCACCCTCGTTTTTTCGCTCTGAATAGTGGGTTGGGAGCCACGAGTGGTACATCTTGCTACCAGAGGTGTTGCAAGTGTGCCACAGATTTCAGCTGCCATCGTACTTTTAGAAACAACTATGGGTAGCGATAAAGCAAGACCAGGAATACCTGAAAACCTTGAAGAAACAACTGTTGGTGACCAAGAGGTTGACTGACACTCCATGGTGGAAAAGGGCTAACTCCTGTACAAGAACAGGGGGTGTGTTCCCAAGGATCAGAATCTGAAGTATACAATCATGGAGGCTAAACATGACTGCCGAGTCACGAGACACTGCGGGACTTACAAAACCATTGGCAGAGTTGGAGCTAACTTCCATTGGCCTAAGATGGATGGGTACATCATCGACGATGTAAGAACATGTGATATGTGCCAAAGAAACAAGTCCATTAGGCACCAGAGGTTTGGTCTGCTGGAACCTATTATTGTTCCTAAGTGGCCTTGGATAGTAATTCCAATGAACTTCATTGTAGTGCTGCCAGAGTCAAAAGGGTATACCAAGATCTGGGTTATTTGGGACAGATTTTCAAATATGGCAGACTTCATACCCCTGACCACTGAGGTACTGATCAAGGAGCTTGCCTTGATCTTCCTGAAGGACATGTGGCACCTTCATGGACTCCAAGAGTCAATCATCTCTGCCCAAGATAGTGGATTCACACCCAAGTTCTGGATGAGTCTGATGCACTGGTTGAAAGTAAAACTAAATGTTTCTACTGCATTCCACCCGGAGACTGATGGGTAAACCGAGAGGGCTAATCAGACAATGGAGCAGTAGCTACATAGCCACTGCTTCTACCAACAGGATGATTGGATTTCGCTACTACCCCTTGCGGAGTATGCATACAACACCTCAACATCAGACTCCCCCAGGTTGTTCCTATTTGAGATCAATTATGGGTTTACCCCATGGACAAACTGGTCAGGTATGGTGTCTGATAATCAAGAGATACACTTCAGCAGTGAGCTTTTGGTTAAGGAATGAGAAAAAACGTGTCAAGAGATTCGAGAAATGATTGAATGTGCCCAGGAATAGCAACCGAAATGGCAACACCAGAAAACACTGCCATCACCAGACCATGTTACCTTGAAGGGTGTGGCCGCTGGGTGGGCAAGGAAAGACCATAGGGTGTTGAACTGAAAGAACAACCGTACAAAGCGTCGGATGGAGAAGCCGGACCATCGGATGTTTGGCCCATTTGTGGTCAAACTTTGCACGGGTACCTGAGCATAGGAACCCCACTTGCCCACCAGCTAGAGCATCAACCCGGTTTTCAATGTTACGTTACTCAAACTATACCGCAAGGATCCAGGATCGGGTAGAACCAAGGAGGTCCCTACTGATAGCAACCTTGAGAGTCTAATGCCGCTCGCCGGGCAGCTCACTCGTGCGCAGGTAAAACCTTGATATAAGAAGAGATAGAAGTGATCGTCGTTGTTGCTCTGATGATGTTCTATGGACGTTACATGGACATGCTATATATCAGGAGTGGAGCCGTTGCTCAGACTANTGTTCTATGGACGTTACATGGACATGCTATATATCAGGAGTGGAGCCGTTGCTCAGACTAAGTACAGCTCCGCCCACTCTGTGGGGTGACAACCCACACACACAGGAAACACCAGTCCCGCTCCCACTCCCACTGCTATGCCCTAGCTACCCAGCTAACTAACATACCACGATGGGGTTACCTCGTGCTCCGCACTCCATCACCTACCCCAAAACCTGTGGACAATAAGCCAAGTTGCCTAATCGAAGCTGTTGTGGACACGCAATAGTACAGGGGTGCGAAGGCAAAGTTTCCGTCGCGCTTTGTCCAGTGCCTGGTTTCATGGGAAGGCTGCAGGGCTGTGGAGAACTTATAGAAGCCATATGAGATGCTTGAAGGGACAGGCTTACAGGCCATTGTGGATTTCCACTATAGATATCCCTCCAAGCCCAGGGACCTTAGAGCCAGGGGGGAAGTGGGTGGTGGAGAGAAGAGCCGACACGGATGGTCCAGGATGGACTGTTATGAAGAGAGGAGTGATGTAACCACTCAGCATAGATGGGCTATGGCAGCCGGAACATACACCCAAACAGGCAGCTACTGGGCCAACTGGTAAGAAGCGGTAGGCAAGTAAGTACTTGACCTACAAAGACCTGATGGCCCAGGTTCTACGATGAACAGAATTAACTGGCAGGGTACTTAGGTATCTGGCTATACCCGGAAGTGGTGTCAGTATACTTAGGGACCTCTGAAGGGGTGGTTAGTCACCTTGGCCAGGTAACTGGGGAAGGGTCAGAAGTGTCTCTCTCCAGAGACAAAATAAACAGTCTAACAGAGTATAGTCGGCTGGTCCACCAGACAAGGTTACCCTACCTTCAGGATAAGGTTACCCTACCATAGGGCCCGGGTTACCCTCTCCCAGGTCCTGAGTTACCCCACCTTTCAATAAGAAGCCCCTTGCGGAGTTCGGCAAAAATGACCATAATGTTTGTCACACGAAGCCAGGCATAATACTTGAATCTGGAGTTCTGGGAGATGCTATTGGGCGAGCTACATAGCTCCGAAGAAGCTGCAAGTTGCAAACATTATTCCTATCATACCTCTCTGGCCCCGTCCTGAAGCCTGAATGTCATAGGCAAATGGTTGCGCAGCTGTGCGCAGTCTGGCAAAGAGGAATCTATCTAGACCTGCTTGCAATACCTTATACATTGCTGCCCTCCGGTCGACTGTAGGCTGTTCGTATAATATAAAAGGGGGCCTAGGGTGTAAGATGAAGTATGCCCTCCAAGTTGTTCCGCCCAAAATGGACCAAAACTGACAAAGTTAACGGAAGTTAACTGTGGCGGTCCCAAAGGTAGTCCCAGGTCGTACTGGGGTGACTGTACGAGTTTTAAATCTACCAAGCCCGAAAGTGTCCCCAACACTACAGGTTCTGTAAAGGAAGTGTACAAACACTAAAAGCACAATTCCTACTACAGGTAAGGTGGATCCAAGGTAGAGGTCATGGGTAGCGCCCATTGGACCACTCCCAGACCACCGTAACCTGCAGAAGATACTGGAAGCCTGAGACTCACAAATAGTAGATAGATAAACTGCTCACAGTAGCTTCCAGGGTTATGTAGAGATCAATGCATATGGGAAGGGTGTCATAGATAGTCTAGTTCATGAGGTGCCCTAACTGTCAGCCACCAGCAAGATACTGATACGAAGAGGTTTTCACCCGAGCAGGTAAAATAGAAATGTGGTGCAGAAATAATAACCACATAGGGTGAACGCCAACTAGGGTGTGTCGACACATGCATGCCAGAAGGGCGTACCAGGAGCTGTGTCAGCCCACCCTTAGAGGAAAAGGGTATCCTTCAATAGTTGGAGTAAACTGATAGGAGAATTTCTGACATAAGATAAAACTACTTGAAAGTCTATGCAAGAACTCTCCTACTCCAACAATCAATCCTCTCAAGACCTTAATTGAGTGAAGCGTCAGGCTTAATGATATTAAGTTTTACCGTTTACTTTACTCTTACATCTGTGTGAAGTTTTGGCAATAAGTTTGATGTTGTTCGGTACGGTCACAACCTTGGGATCAATCTTCCTAGCCATGCCCTCGTTACACCTACCCCAGATGGAATTTCTATATTTGAGCCATGCGTTACTCACCATATCAGTTGCTTGCTACTTCTTTCTATAGGTTGTATAATATAGTGTGTATTGATCTATTTCCAGATATTATCACATGCTATCTGGTATGTATGTGTCCAGACAAACTTGGCATTTCCTATTAGGTCAGTTAATGCCACAGTTCATGTAGTATAATGTAGAATAAATTGGGCCACACAATTTACCATTGCTAGGAACTGCTGTAATTCCTGCTTGTTTTGTGGCACGTCCCCTTGACCACTGGGGGATATTTGTTGTGATAAGGTCTTGCTCCCTTTCTTGTCCACTATGTGTCCTCATACTGCTAGTTTCGGTGAGAGTAGTACCCATTTTTCCTTGGTCAATTAAAAGGTTTCACATCGTATAGTTGTGTGCATACATGCTGAATATACTTCTTGTAGTCTTTAAGCATACAACGGAATATAAGAAAATTATTAGTATATACGAGCATAAAATGGTGCAGAAATTCACGAAGAAGGTCTTACATTATTCATGAAAATATTGCTGGTAGATTCATGTCGCCTTGTAGTATTACCTTGCTGACAAATCCTCCGAAGCAGGTGTCCAATACGATGAATCTGCAGCGGCCGCACCCCAAGGAAGATGGATCCCTAGGATGCAACCGTACCAAATAACTTCAATCTTATTGCCAAAGGTTCATTCAGATATAAGAGTAAAGTAAGCAGTAAAACTTAATATTGTTAAGCCTGACACTTCACTCAATTAAGGGCTTGAGAGCACTAATTGTTGGAGTAGGGGAGTTCTTGCATAGATATTGAAGTGATTTTATCTTATGCCAAAAACTGCCATATCAGTTTACTGCAAGTATTCGAGCACACCCTTCTCTACTAACGGTGGTCAGACATGTCTCCTGAGACACCCTTCGGGAATGCATGTGTCGATACACTCTAGTCGGCATTCACCTTATACAGTTATTGTTTTTGTGGTGCATTTCCAATTTGCCCGCCGCAGTGAAAGCTTCTTCGCAACGGTGACTTGTAAGTGGCTAATAGTCAAGATAGCTGATGAACTGGACTATTCATGACACCCTTCCCATACGCATTGATCTCTCCATAACTCTGGAAGCTACCATCACTGGTTTATCTATCTACTGTTTACGATTCTCGAGCTTCTGGTGTCTTCTGCAGCGTACGATAGTCTAGGAGTAGTCCCACAGGCGCTACCAATGACCACTACCTCAGATCCACCTTACCTGTGCTAGAAATGATGCTTTTCGTATCTTAGCACTTCTCTTATAGAGCCTCGGGTGCTGGGGACACTTTCGTGCTTGGTAGATTTAAAACTCTCACGGTCACCCTGGCACCGCCTGGTACTACCTTCTGAAACCCCATGGCTAACTCCCGTTAACTCCGTCGATTTTGGTATGTTTTACACCCCACAACTTGGAGGGGGTACTCTATATTCCACCCTACGCGACCTTATATACCCTGTGAACAGTCTACGGTCGACCGGACAGTAGCGATGTATACAGTGTTGCCAGCAGGTCTCCTAAGATTCCTCTGTGCTACACTGCACACAACTATACAACCCTTTACCCATGACGTCCAGGTGTCATGGCGGGGGCGGAGGGGTATGATAGGAATGGTGTCTCCAATTTACAGCCTCTTCGGAACTGCATAGCTCCTGCAATGGCATCTCCCAGAACTCCCGATTCTAGTATTACTGTAACCGGTACAGGTACACATTGTTTTATGTTTGGTTTCACAGTATCGATTGATACTGGTATTGTTTCGTGTGCTATCGGTTGATACAGACATTGTCTTATGTTTGGTTTCACTGTATCGCTTGATACTTGTATGGTTTCGTGTGCTATCAGTTAATACACGCATTGTTTTGCAATATCGCTCATACTGGAGATAAGCGATATGCGGTATTTAAAAACCGCTGAATTCCACGATGGAAACAGCAGAATTCAACCGACAGTACTTTTAAAATATACTTCGTTGAACAGTTACTTCTTTGATCTCCTATTACACCCCGTTCGAAGCCTCCTTTAGCAAGGAGCGCTCGCTTCGTGTTGACCACGAAGCCATCTGCCTCTATTACACCAACTCGTGACTAGGGCCTGGCCCGAACACGTTACATTTTTTTAACCTCAGCAAGTGGTTAAGAAACCTACAGGGACCTGGTCTGATCAACCTATGAACAGTTCAACAGCGAAGCTAGCATCGCGGAGCAGCAGAACTACGAAGGCTTTGGCTCCGCCACCACGACACCATTGAGTCGCTCAAGACGCGAAGTGGGAAGCAGGTCCCACGAGAAGGCCTTGCCAAGAAAAGGCAACCCAAGAAACTGAAAGGGCCAAAGAGGGAATTTTCGATCCACGAAGCAGAACGACAACTAGCGCGAGACTTGGCCAAGCAGACCTTTAGCAAATGAACTGCCGAATTAGCAAAGGCAGCAACAAGCCTTCCTTAGCTATTTCCCCTCAGCCCCAGCAAAGAAAAGGCACTGGCGCAACCACCGAAGAAAGATAGCATACCTGTCAGGACGCCTAGGAAGGAAAAAGACGATAAAGAAGCATCAGATCACACGGTAGTAAGGCAGCTACCAGACGAATCCCCCAGCGGGTCTTCAGAAAGCTCATCAGACAACAGCGCGAGTAACGAAGAGTCAGAACATAATATATCTGAAGGTGAAACCGCCGGGCCGGGCAAACAGGACCTAAAATCAACCGTCCGCTACCACCCTTATTCTCAGGCGAAAAGGACGACTTAAAACCTCAAGTATTTGACTGATGGGTTATAACAACTTCTCAATACCTTGCCCTACATGGAGTGGACAAAACCAAGGAAGGAAGCAGAACGTACTTCGGAAGCTGCTGCACTGGAAAAGCAGAGGAAGCATACCACCAAGCAATAAACCACTATGAGAGTGGGGAAAAAATCCGTGGAACGACCTTGATAAAGTACTTGAGAGAGAGATTCCAATCCTCGCGAAACACGGAAGAACTATACAAAAGGTTCAAGGATATCGAGCAAGTACGAAAGGGCAAAACAGAAAGAATAACCCTACTCGCAACAGACCTCTAGATATACCATGGATGATTGCCTACCGGGACAGTGTCTCAGTATACGCTGCGACCAAGATTGTATGAAGCAATGCAACCCCGACTACGACAGGAGGTAGAACCCATGGAAAAGGAGGGTGATACCTTCGATAAGATGGTCAAGCGGGCCGAGCAGAAGGACGCTATCCTGTATGAGACAGGAGTTCACCGGACCCATGTACCGCAGCAAAAGAACAGTAAAGGATCATCATCACGGGATAATACGAAAAAGGATAAACCATACCGCAAGGATTCCAAGGACAAGAAAGACAAGTAGCAGAAACGACGCGATGAAGGCACATGTTTCGAATGCAGGAAAAAGGGGCACGTCGCAAAGGATTGTTATTCCAAAAAAGGAAAAGGAAAAGCAGCTAAGTGAGAGGCTAGCACAAACCACATGGAAGCAACCGATTATGATGAAGTGGAAATTAACTCAGTGGATATGGAAAGCCTTCGAATGCAATTAACATTGGCAATTAGGCCCCGTGACGCTCTTGAAGGAACGATTCACATAGAAGGCCACCCAGCAAAGGTACTATTCGACAGGGGAACAATCGGCTGCGACATAAATAGCGCCACTTCTATCTCTACCCATGGCATCCCTACGGAGCCTCTACCCCAACCAACAACAGTCAATATGGCTATGAAAGGATCCCGCTCTTCAAGCCACAAGAAATGTGGACTGACCATAGGAATCAGGAAAAAGCAATGGACAAATCAGGAGATGTTGGTAGGGCACTTGGCAAAGTACGACACGCTGATTGGAATGCTATTCCTGAAAAGACATAATGCTCTTATCAGGAGTAGGGATACAGCAGTGGAATTTCCTGATGACAAACTCCGTGTGCTATGTAAACCAACAAGCGGGGAATTCCAAGCCGCTGTGTCAGACGCCAGCACAAAAACATTGTTGGAGAAATACAAGGATCTATTCCTGGAAAAGGCCCCTGAAACACTACCCCCAGTGCGTAAGATTAGCTATCACATTCAGCTAAAAGATCCCACTGACCTACGGAACCAACCAACATACTCGATCCCAGAAGCCTACAAGGAAAAACTCATGCACTGGATAAACGAGAAATTACGAAGTGAAGTAATTGTACAACAGGAGGTTCCCGGAGCGGCGCCTATATTTGTACAACCCAAATCAGACAGAAGGATCCGCCCCCTGGTGGACCTGAAAGTAAGGAATGATAACACGATCAGGGATAGTCCATCGATTCGAAACCAACAGCAGATCCTCAACCGAATAGGATGAGCAAAATTCAGGAGTAAGATCGACCTAAGCGATGCATATTTCGAAGCACGAGTGGACAAGGACAGTGTTAAGTTGAACTCATTCAAAACCCCGTTCGGAGGGTTTGTGAGCAAAGTAATACTACAAGGAGACATGAATGCACCAGCAACATTTATGCGGATAATGGAGGACCTCCTAAGCGAATATTTATATCATTCTGTTTGGATATACATTCATGATATTCTCATATTTTCAGCCACATCAGAGGAACAAGAACAACACATACGCCAAGTATGTGAGCGACTGAGAAAAGTAAAATTCTAAGCGAGCAAAAGGAAGTCAGTACTTTTTGCAGACAAACTAGAAGTATTAGGACACATAGTGGACAACTAGGGGATTCATGCCTCCCCCCAGAAAATATCATCTATTGTAGAATGGGAAACACCGAAAAACAAGAAGGAATTGCATCAATTCCTAAGAATAGTAAATTATGTGGCCCAGTTTCTCCCACACCATGCTACGTTGACGGCACCGCTAACCAACTTAACGGGAAACGCCAAATTCCTATGGACAACGACCCACCAGACCGCATTTGATATGATCCGAAAGCCAATTATCGATTACCAAGTCATGCGACCAATAGACATGCGGAGCGAGGATCCGGTTTGGTTGGTTACAGACCTCTCAGATTTAGGGGTTGAAGCATGGGTGGGACAAGGACCCACTTATGAGACGGCACGACCAGCCGCATTACACAGCAGAAAGTTCACCAACACTCAAATGAACTATGGGACCACTGATAAAGAGGCCTTAGCAATAGCGGAAGCGCTTAATTGGTTCCACAATGTACTAATGGGAAACTCCTTCACGATAGTTGCAGACCACCAACCCGTAACACACCTGCCAATGGCAAAGAACCCTAGCAGGAAGCAGGTGGGATGGAAAGTGCCTTGGGAAAACAGGACGCAAAAATACTCTATGCACCAGAAAGCACGAACTATTTAGCTGATGCCCTTTCCCAGGTATACGAGGGAGAATCAGACTTGAATCCACTCTATGTTCACGATTACGCGAAGGAATCAGATGACCTGTCGGATAACACGGCCTACGAGCAAGAATCAAACACAATGGAGCCCACGCATGAGTTCTCCCCTACTTCCCCTCCTTTCTCCTATACAGAGTACCCCAATGAAGCCCCTGTACCTCCCAAAAGCCTCTGCTCAATCACTGCAGGAAACGATTGCGGTGACCAGTGTACCCTGCGAAGTACGCCACTGGAAGAACTCCAACATAGCACATTACACGACTCAGACTGTTACGTGGACCATTGTCCATATCATCAAATCGAGATCAAATTCGCGAACAACCACCCTAGACGATGGGGAAGGTCGACCCCTTACCCGCTTGGTGAAGGACCAGGCCCCCCAAGTACAGAAATCGACCCGAGCCCTCCGGAGTCCCCTGAAATTAATGACTGGGAATGGCAACAACCGATCGCTGGAAGACCAATTAGTGCAGGTGAAGGGCCGTCCACCCTTGCCCAGCCGACCCCCAGATCTTATGCAATACCGGCACTGCTAAACCTGGAAGCCCCGGCATTCCAAATGCCAGAGCCAGAACCAATAGAAAACCTTATGGCCGCGACAATAGCGGCTTTCCGAATGCCAGGACCGGATAGCCCACCACCGATTAGATGAGCGGAATGGCTAGAAAGCCTTAGAAATGAGACAATAGTCTCAGTAATGCCCCCGATGATGACAGAATATTGGCGCGGGCTATATGATGTCTTGGAAGACAACAAGGAGGAAGACGTGCCTGTGACAACCAGAGGAAACGAGATAAAAGACGAACGCGACACCTTACAAATAGTCAATGAAATTATCGCAACGTTCCGAGCACACATGGTAGCAGCATACCGGAAAGAACCAATTTAGAAGAAGGTAAATGAGAACATGGACTCCACAGAAGACTTGTCCTATTACAAGGTTGCAAACAGAATGCTATACGCAAAAACCAGATACGGGGAAGACTGCCTGTATGTTCCCAATGGCCCTGCATACGGAAATACGACGTTATGAGAATATGTCATTAGCGAAATTCACAACAAAGGCCACCACAGTGTTGAACGAAATTTACGGTACGCAATGGAGTACCTATTTTGGCCTGAAATGCGGAAAGACTTTAGAGCGTATGTACACCAGTGCCACACATGCCGAGTGAATAAGGAGCCTACAAAATTGCCAGAAGGATAGGCTCAGACAATTGCCCTGCTATCGGAAATCTTCGAATCAATGGACATTGACTTTGCGGGACCCTTCCACAATTCATGGAGATACGACAGGATCTTAGTTGCAATGAATAGGTTTTCAGGATTCACATGGCTTATACCTACAACGAAGCAAGTAACTGCAATACCAACCTGGGAACTGCTACGCAACAAAATGTTTACACCCCATGGCTACCCAACATCCCTAGTAAGCGATGCGGACCCAAGGTTTGAGTCACATGTGTGGAGACAACTGTCCCCATCGTTAGGTATTGAGCATATGAAGGCAGCACCAGGCCATCATGAAACAAATAGACAGGTCGAAAGAAAAATTCGAGAATTGAAGACAGCTTTTCCGAAACCTAGTCGACGCCAGACAAAACAACTGGTTTGATGCCATACCGGAGACAGCAGCATACCTGAATGCAGGATGGTCAGAAACCCTCAGCATGTCACCATATAAAGCTATTTTTCGGAAAAATTACCCGCTACTTCTCCTAGCGAACTTCAAGAACTCCACACTACCGGTTGCTGATGCATTGTTAAACGGGCATGAGGCAATCCGAAATGCGGCATTCAATGCGATTAAAAGGGCCCGATTTAGAAGCACGAGAACGGGAGCAAAACCACGCAGACACCATACACCGATAGGAAATGGTAACCTGTTACTGGTATACGGAAGTTTATTCACAACAGAGTCTGGACGCAGCAAGAAATTGCAACCAGGCTGGCGTGGACCATTCAAGATAATTGGCTACGATGAGCATACACAAAATTACACACTAGAAATGGATGGCAGAATGTACAGAAACCGAGAAGCGACATTCCATGTATCTACCATGAAAAAAGTACCGCCCTAACGATGATATCTCCTTCCCTGCCAGAAGCCACGCAAAACCACCCCCAATCGTGGTTAAGGAGAAATGGGAATGGGAAGTGGAAACCATACGAGACCACAGAAGACGATATGACCGAGATCAATATCTATTGAAATGGGTGCGGTATCCGGAAACAGAAAATAGCTGGGAACCCCTTGAAGGATTGGAAAATGCAATGGAAGCGGTTAATCAATGGTGGGAGGATAACAAACCAGAGGACGAGTTACCCCCTACGATAAACCATGTAACAGTGGTGTGGAGCCCAACACTAGCAGAAATCCAACACCTGCGCCCAGACACAGACCAAGGAATACAGGACGGATTTTGCTCAGCCCACTTCGAGAGCGATTTCGAAAGCAGCGAAGATGAAAATTGGGTAATAGAAGATGAAGCTGCATATCTAGCCTGGCTGGCCAAGGCTGAATACTGGCAATAGCGAAAGGAAAACGCACACCATCCAACAGCCTTACGATGTCAAACTATGAGCAAGTGCCTTGGAGACTGCCCTATCAGCTAATGGGACTGTTGGTGAACCGTGATATTGTCCCTAGACGATACCTTACACAGCAACTATTTATGCACATCTGCAACAAATGCTTAGAAATAACAACAGAATCGGCGGGACGAATGTGGGGAGGATCAGCGTCAGGTGTTTTCCAGTTCGGTAGCGGGTGTTACCTGAGCACAAAAAAGTGTGATAGTTGTATGGAGACGGAAGAAACAGAAATTAAACAGCACACCCCTTTTCCCTAAAAGACCTAAGCGTGGCCGACACCTAAGTGAGGCCAACACCTAAGTGAGGTCACCACCGAAACATAAATACCACCCACCATCCCCCTAACACGCTGAAGAAAACAGACCAAACTACCACACCTCCAAACCTTTACCACTTATAAAACATGTCCTTACGCGAAAGAAACAAAATGTCGACCTGCTAAGAAGTCAGCATAAAGGGACTAGACCTCATTTTGGGGTACCTACTTTACCGAGAAATTATTCCAGAAGACGCATACTGGAAGATATTTTACATCGATCACTGCGAAGATTGCGGACGGATCGACGTCGAGACAGAGGAATGGGAGGACCGGATAGTATGTAATTTTGTGGACCTGCCACACTGCTGGGAGTCAGGTTGCTTTGTGCGCGGGGCACCATGTGGGGAGTGTTTGGAAAGATAGTTGGAAGGTGCGGAATGGATGTTGCAGGACGACATGCGATTGTTGCGGGATAGCGATGACGATGAGGATAGGTCCTAAGCGGACTTTCAGGAGAATAGCGGAATTATCGGCTATTGGGATTTTATTAAGTTGTTTATGTTGGTGAAATTGTTATTTTATTTCAGGAGTGTAACCGGTACGGGTACACATTGTTTTATGTTTGGTTTCACAATATCGCTTGATACTTGTATTGTTTCGTGTGCTATCGGTTGATACACACATTGTTTTATGTTTGGTTTCATAGTATCGCTTGATACTGGTATTGTTTCGTGTGCTATCAGTTGATACACACCTTGTTTTATGTTTGGTTTTACAGTATCGCTTGATACTTGTATTGTTTTGTATGCTATCGGTTGATACACATATTGTCTTATGTTTGGTTCCACAGTATCGCTTGATACTTGTATCGTTTCGTATGCTATCGGTTAATACACACCTTGTTTTGCAATATTGCTCATACTGGAGATAAGCGATATGCTGTATTTAAAGACCGCTGATTTCCATGATGGAAACAGCAGACTTCGACAGACAGTATTCTTACAATATACTTGGTTGAATGGTTACTTCTTTGATCTCCTATTACACCCCGTTCGAAGCCTCCTTTAGCAAGCAGCGCTCGCTTCGTGTTGACCACGAAGCCATCTGCCTCTATTGTACCAACTTGTGACTAGGGCCTGGCCCGAACACGTTACAATTATGCATGTCTTTGTGTGACCAACATTCTGGTCATTTTTTCTAAATTCTACATGGGACTTCATATATAAAGGTAGCGTAACTCAGGACTTTGTACAGGGTAACCCGAGCCCCATAGCTGGGTAATGCAACCCTGAGGGTTGGGTAATCTTGTCCGAGGAACAAGATGACTTTTCCTGGTTACCCTGTCTAGTCTATTGCTGGAGACAGACACTTCTGACCTTTCTCCCGTTACCCGACTTAGCAGAGTAACTGCCCCTGTCAGAGGTCCCTAAGTACCCTGACACTGCTCCTGGGTGTAGCCAGGGACCTAACTACATTGCCAGCCAATTCTGTTTATCTCAGAGCCCAGGCCATGGGGTCTCCATAGGTCAAGTACTTACTTTCCTGCCAGTTCCTACCAGTTCACCTCCTGGCTACCTGTATGGGTGTAGGTTCTGGCTACCAAAGCTCATGTATGCTAGGTTGTTACAATACTTGCCACTTGTCTACTGTCCGTCCCGGACTGTTAGTGTCCTCTCTTATTTCCACAGCTCGAATCCTGCAAGACCCAAAGGTCCCTTACCCAGGATGGATATCTTTGGTAGAAATCCAGAATACCCTGTAAGCATGTCTCTCTAGCGTCTCATAGGGCTCCTACAAGTTGTTCTCAGCCCCCTAGCGTTCCCATAAAACCAGGTACTGGGCGAAGCATGACGGGAAGTTCACCTTTACTTCAACATACCATCGACTATCGACAACAGCTTCGATGAGGTAACTTGGCTTCTCGTCTATAAGTTCCCGGGCAGGGACCTTCATGATTGTACACAATCCCGGATCATCATGATATGGTTCTAGCAATGTGACGTTGAAAGCCTCGTGGATGCCCCATCTGGTGGGCACTTGCAGTTCATATGCTTGGGTACCCACCTGACCTTTGACCACACAAGGGCCAAAGATCTGGTGGTCTAGCCTCTCCATTGGACTCTTTATGTGGATGTTCTTCCAGTTCAACATCACGCAGTCTACTTTGTTCGCCCACCTAGCAGCCACCTCCTCCTCGGTAACATAGTCCTGTGAAGGCAGTCTTTTCTAGTTCTGCCATTTCCACTGCCATCCCTGGCCACGTTCAATCTTTTCTCGAATCTTGCACCAGGTTCCTTCCTATTTCTTAATCAAGAGCTCACTACTAGGGTGTACCTCTTGATTATCAAACACCATACCCGACCGGTTTGTTCGTGCGTTAAACCCGTGATTGATCTCAAAAGGTAACAACCTGGTGGATTCTGATGTCGAGATGTTGTATGCACACTCTGCAAGGGGTAGAAGCGAAGCCCTGTCATCCCCTTCATAGGTACAGTAGCTGTGTAAGTACTGCTCCAGTATCAGATTAACCCTCTCAATTTGCCTATCAGTCTCAGGTTGGAATGCAGTCGAAACATTTGGTTTCACTTGCAACAAGTGCATTAGACTCATCCAGAACTTGGATGTGAATTGGCTATCTCGGTCAGAGATGATTGACTCTGGGAGTCCATGAAGGCACCAAACTTTCTTCAGGAATATCCAGGCCGGCTCCTTGATCGGTACCTCGGTAGTCAGGAGTATGAAGTGTGCCATTTTCGAAAATCCGTCCACATTGCCCCAGATCTTGGTATACCCTTCTGACTCTAGCAGCACTACAATGAAGTCCAATGAAATCGCTGTCCAAGACCGCATAGGAACATCTGTAGGTTCTAGCAGACCAAACTTCTTGTGTCTGATGAACTTATTTCTTTGGCATGCATCACATGTTCACATATAGTCTGTGAAGTGGTTGTCCATCTTAGGCCAATAGAAGTTAGCCCTAACCCTACCCATGGTCTTGTAAGTCCCCAAGTGTCCTGCAATTCGCAAGTCATGTTCAGTCTTCTTGATTGTCTGTCTCAGATTCTGACCCTGGAGAACATACTCCCTGTTCTTGTACAGGAGTAAGCCCTGTTTTCATCGTAAAGTATCAGTCAACCTCCTTATCACCAGCAGCTGTTGCCTTCAGGGTTCTTAAGTACTCCTGGTCTTCTTTTATCACTACCCATAGTTGGTCCAAAAAGGAGGACTGGGGCCGAAAACCTTCGCACACTCACAACACCTGTGGTCGCAACGTGCCCTCCTCCAGGCTCCCAACCCACTGTCCAGGGGAAAAAACAACTGTGGTGCAAAATCACTCCCCCTTGAGGGTAGTAGTCCCTACGCCATGACAAAGCATCAGCCCTCACATTCAACTGTCCTTCTCGGTAAGCCACCTTGAAGTTGCATTGTTGCAGGAACCCAGTGCAGCAGTGCTGCCTATAGTTAAGAACCTTGATACTATTAAAGTTCTTGCAATTTTTATGATCCATATAGATCATGAACTCGTCTATTACATAGCCTAGCAGATAATCCGAGTCCTTGAATGCCGCCACAATGGCAGTCATTTCCTTTTCATGGACAACATAATTAATCTCTGCTGGGTGAAACCTTTGGCTATGATAGACCACTGGATGCCATCTCTCATCTTAACAGAAGTGGGAGAGGACAGCTTCTAATGCAAAGTCCCTATGTCGATTTCCAGCCGCATTGGCGATTCTGGGTCAAAATGTGCTAGGATAGGTTTGGATATAAACTCCTCTTCAAATGGTTGAAGGCCTGTGCACAAGCAGGTATCCATTCCCATTGGACATCTTTCTTTGTCAAGTCCATAAGAGGTTTCGCTATCTTGCAGAAACTCTCCCTAATCCGATGACAGAGGTTGGTAAAGCTCTTAAAGCTTTGGACGTCAATGATGCATGTCAGAGACGCCCAATTCCTGATTCTTTGCACCTTCTCCGACAACCTAGAGATCCCCATGTCAGAGATCTTATATCCGCGGAATTCAACCTCCCATTGGTGGAAACTAAACTTTTTCATTCTTATACATAGTCTGGCTTTCCGCAATTTCTCCATCACGCTTCTCACCATCGCTACATGCTCTTCCATGGTTTTGGAGTAGATCAGAATGTCATCCATGTATGCAATAATACCTTCATGCATGAGGTCCCGAAGACCTCATTTATCATGCCCTGGCAAGTTGTCGGGGCATTATATAGCCTAAATGGCAAGACAGTCTATCCATACCATCCACATCTACACCGGAATGCCGTCTTCCATTCCTGACCTTCCGCCACCCTCAGAAGGTAGTAGCCATTTTTCAAGTCCAACTTAGTGAACACATTGGCCTTGCCTAACGTATCTCGCAGTTCATTCATCAACAGTAGGGGATACTTACTCTTAACCATGATTTTGTTCATCCCTCAATAATCTATTACCAATCCTAATGTACTATCTGGTTTTGGCACAAAGAGGATAAAGGCTACTGCCGAGGAACTGGATCGCCATAGCTTTCCCGTTTGTAACTTGAACATCCCATTGAGATATTCCCTGAGTGCCTTAAGCTCCTTTTCTGACAACAGATAAATAGGCCCAAACGGAGGTTGAGTCCCCACTTGCAACTTGATCATATGGTCATACTTTGAGTCCTCCGGTAGCCCCTCAATCCGTTCTTGACTGAAGTTATCCCCATAGGCCTTATATTTGGGGAGTAGCTTAACTATAATGTCAGCACCTTCCTCATCACAGAATTGTACAATTCCCAACGGGTAACCTTTACTAGAGTCTTCGGCTAATAACTGTTCATAGGTTATGAACACTAACTGCCCCTGCTCTGCTAGGCTGTTAGCCTTGCAGAAACCTGAGTGCCAGGTTAGTGATCCTGTCTTCCAACTATCTCAAGCTTATGGTCTTTTAGCCAAGACATAGGTAGATATCCAACCCCCTTGTGTCGGGCATGTCCGCAACCTCTAAGTGCATCTCATTATGGTGGTCAACTATTCCCATCTCCAATAACTTGATATAGTGCAGACCTGACCCAGGCATGTGATTTCCACTTGTGTCCCTTATTGGCATGTGCAACTTTCGACTTACACAAGGCGCCTGAGTCCACTTAACCTATTGGCTGCTAAGCACCTACCCAGTAGCCCCACTATCGAGTAGCAAGAGCGCCTCCATGCTTACCGGTCTTGCTCCAGTCATCCAGTTTAACTTCACTCCTAGGTGGATAGGCTTGGTATGATGAGGCAAGCTGTCCCGTTTCTGCCTCCTCGCCTGTCTTAGAGACATTGTAACTGGTACAGGTACTAGGTTATATTTTATCTTTTGATGTACAGTATGCTTTGATACTTGTTATGTTGCAAAGCTATTGCTTGATACTGGGAATGTTTTATGTTTCTTTTAATAGTATTCTTTGATACTTGTTATGTTTCAAAGCTACCGCTTGATACTTTGAATGTTTCATGTTATCACTCATACTGAAGATGAGTGAGAACATGTATTTAAACACTGCTAATTCTATGAGGGAAACAGCAGACTTTAACTGACAGTATCTCTAATATACTTGGTTGAATGGTTACTTCTTGATCTCCTACTAGCCCTTTTGCAGCCTCCTTTAGTCTACACCGCTCTCGCCTGTTGCCAAGCAAGCAGGCCACCTGTTTCTATTGTACTTGAAGCGTGATTAGCACCCTAGGTGTGAATACAGTACAGACATAGTCATCTTGGCTTGCTAATTTTGATCTCTTACCTTTTGACACAGGAGCGGCCACAATGGGTCAGGAAACGTTAAGGGATTAGGATTTGTCTCATCAATAGCTAGGGTGTTTACTATCACGCCAGCATGATTTTGGGTACTAAACCCTCCTCAGGTAAACTTGAAAATAATACTGTTTATTAGATTACATCCAGCCTGACCCAATTCCGCTTATACTAAATGTAACAATTTTCCCCGAGGTGGGTTGAGGTCCACCATTGGACCAGTTCCAAGTGAATCATCACTGCTTGTCCAATATCGAGGGTCTCCTCCAGTAAGACCTTGCCCAGCCTCAACTGCAATAAAGTTCTCTGACTTGCACATCCAGCTAAAGAAATCCTAATGGAAATATGTATAACTGGAAGAAAGAAGATATCCAGAAACCCAACAAAGGAAAGATAGCCCAGTCCACCATGCACGGCCCGTAACATCTACATGCCCACACCACTTGGGTGTAGTCAGTATCAGGGTCGTTCACATAGTAGAGCGGTACTTACCCATCCAAGAAGGCACTTCGGAAGTTCCTTTCCCTCCATCCCTCATGGGTCTATGGATATGGGTTAATAAGGTTATGCCTTAAGCAGAATAGATTCCTACCTATTCTGAGCCATCAGTATCAACCTCCATGATCTGAGGTGATGCCTGGCAGACTTCATGTATCTTTAACAAGGAAGCCGGAGGGGTGCTTCAATGGGCTTTAGCCACTGGTCTGTACCTGAGGGCTGACTTGCTGAGGCTGACCGTTTTAACCCACAAGCCTGTTTGGATGAACTAATGACTGGGGACGCCAGGGTATACTTTCTCCAGAAGTGATCCATTTGTCCACACTTGGTGCACTGGTTGTGCTTTCTCCGACATTCGGTCAAAGTCGACAGGATTTCCTTATGCGCTATTGCATACTCAGAAGTCACCAACTTTGCCTGTTTCCCCGCATTGAAATTAGTAGATTTGACAGGCCTTTAGTTCTGTCTGCCCAAACCTTTTTCCTTGTTTTCGAACCTTCCTGAAGTCGATGACCTGTTGTCCTTCTTTTTCCTTTTCTCAAACCTTTGGGCAAAATAAGTAAAGTAGTTACCCAACCAGTTGTTGTCTTCCAGCTTATGTTCAACAGTCCAAAGAAGATCAAGGTAGTCGCTCAAGTCAGTTGGATAGGGCTCTTTGAGTGCCCATGCATTCCGAACCTCTTGGGTAATGCCGACCATACCTTATCTCGTTTCTGCACTGGGTCTGTATAGCTAAACTTATACTTGTGGTCAATTATCTCGTCTAGGTAGTCGTCGATGTGTTGTGGCTTCATCCCTAGGTCTCAGCACTCGCGAAGGGATGGGTCTCGTTCCGCTTTGTCATAGACAAAGATTTGCTCGAGCCGTTCTCAGAATCCTTTTCACGTTCTCAACAGGTTACCGTTATTAACAGGAACTTGAGCACCCTTAGCTGCCTCTGTATTCCAGTGGGAGTGCAGCCCTAAATGCCATGCTCGGGCAGAGTCTTCTAAAAGTGCTATCACCAGGTGTACCTTGTCCATATCAGTCAACCTGCACCCCACAAAATACTAGAACTTAACCTCCACCAGCATCAGAAAGCTGCTGAGTTCAGTGACCTTTCCCTTAAATGCCGGAATGCCGCTCTGCTTTTCCGGCTTCTTCTGCCACAGTCTGGGGAATGGCCTTGTAGTTGATCTGCTCCATAATTCCCATAACAGCTTCTTGGCATGGCGGTCTCACCGTCATTTCTTCCCATTACTCCAACCATCCTTGTGAGTATGGAGAAAGGGGGTGATATTAGGGAATGAATCGGCATTATCATCATTGGAACTGTCATGGTCAGAGTCCCCTGGATCTCCTCCGCCTTCTGCTATACCACCACCAGGTGGCACATTTCCATCTCCATCACCCCCAGCCTTCCCGCCTGTGGTTTCCCTTGGTCCATGGTACCCATCAACCTGTTCCTCCTACCTATCCTGACCCCTCCCTTCGGGTGGGTTAGCCCGTGATGTTACTGATGCCAGTGGTGGAACTGGGCATCGCCCACTCTCCGGAGTTGGGTTAGGCGCTACCTGAGTTATCTGCAGAAATGCCTGAAGCTCTGGACAACTCAGGGAGTGCATTAGACGTCCAGCATGTCTCCATGACCCACAATACCCACATGGTGGTTGTCCATCTCCTTCCTTCTGCCTTCATCTGTGCTTCACTGGTGTCCGTTGTTCCTTCCTACACCCATATGAGTGGTAATGAATCCTCCCCATGTGAGTCTCTTCCAATTGGCAGCCTGACAGACAGCACCCATCTTGACTGTCCGACTAGCCGTGTAACGGCGACCGGTACTACATTGTTTTATGTTTGGGTTTCACCGTATCGCTTGATACTTGTATTGTTTCGTATGCTATCGGTTGATACACAAAATGTTTTATGTTTGGTTTCACTGTATCGTTTGATACTTGTATTGTTTCGTGTGCGATCGGTTGATACACACAATGTTTTATGTTTGGTTTCACAGTATCGCTTGATACTTGTATTGTTTCGTGTGCGATCGGTTGATACACACAATGTTTTATGTTTGGTTTCACAGTACTGCTTGATACTAGTATTGTTTCGTGTGCTATCGGTTGATACACACAGAGTTTTGGAATATCGCTCATACTGGAGATAAGCGATAGACCATATTTAAAGACCGCTGATTCCCGCGATGGAAAGAGCAGACTTCGCCAGATAGTATTCTTAATATACTTGGTTGAACGGTTACTTCTTTGATTTCCAATTACACCCTGTTCGAAGACTCTTTTAGCTAGCAGTGTTCGCTTCTTGTTGATCACGAAGCCATCTGCTCCTATCATACCAATACGTGGTTAGGGCCCAGCCCAAACATGTAACATTTTTTTACCCTCAGCAAGTGGTTAAGAAACCTGCAGGGACCAGGCCTGATCAACCTACCAAAGTCCAATAGCGAAGCTAGCATTGGGGAGCGGCAGAACCATGAAAGGTTCGGCTCTGCCAACACGATACCATTGAGTCACCGGAGACTCGAAGTGGGAAGCAGGTCCCACGAGAAGGCCTTACCAAAAGAAGGCAACCAAAGAACCTGAAAGGACCATAGAGCAACTTCTCAATTGATGACGCAGAAAGACAACTAGCGTGAGACTTGGCCAAGCCGACCTTTAGTGAATCGACTGACGAATTAGCAAAGGCAGCGACCAGTCTTCCTGGGCTATTTCCCCCCAGCCCCAGCAAAGGAAAGGCACCAGCACCACCACCAAAGAAGGATAGGCTACCCATCATCATCACACCTAAGAGGGAAGAAAGTAACGAAGACAGATCAGACCGATCAGTGGTAAGGAAACCAGCAGACGAGTTCCCCAGCGATTCTCTAGAAAGCTCGTCAGACGACTATAACAGTGATCAACAATCCGAACACAGAATGTCCGAAGGAGAATCTGCCATGCCGCCCGGCCCAGTGGCTGTGCGAACAGTACCAAAAATCAAACTCCTGCTGCCACCCACATTCTCCAGTGACAAAGGAGATATAAAACCTGAAGTGTATGACCGATGGGTAACCACCACCTCTCAATACCTTGCTCCGCACGGAGTGGATAAGACCAAAGAAGGAAGTGGAGCATACTTGGGAAGTTTTTGTACCGGAAAGGCAGAGGAAGCATACCACCAAGCAATGAACCACTATGAAAGTGGGGAAAATGTCCGTGGAACAACCCTGATTAGATACCTGAGAGAAAGATTCCAATCCTCGCAAAATACAGAAGAACGATACAAGAAGTTCAAGGATATCCAGTAAGTATGAAATGGCAAACCAGAAAGAATAACCTTAGTTGCGACGGGTCTCCTACTGTACCACGGACAATTGCCCACCAGGACGGAATCTCAGTACACGCTGTGAAAAAGATTGTATGAAGCAATGCATCCCAGACTACGCCAGAAGGTAGAACCCATGGAAGAAGAAGGAGATTCCATTGACAAAATCGTTAAGCGAGCGGAACGAAAGGACTCAATCCTCCATGAGACAGGAGTTTACTTAACGCACACACCCCAACAGCGGGGCAGTAAGGGATCATCATTGCGGGACAATGCAAAGAAGGATAAACCATGCTGCATGGATACAAAGGACAAGAAAGATAAGAAGCAAAAGAGAAGTGATGAAGGCACATGTTTCGAATGCGGGAAAAAGGAGCACTATGCGAAGCACTCCTTTGCCAGAAAGGGAAAAGAAAAGACGGCCAAGCGAGAAGCGAGCATGAACCATACGGAAGCAAACAAATACGACGAAGTGGAAATTAACTCGGTGGAAATGGAAAGCCTCAGAATGCAACCAACGCTGGGAATCAGGCCCCGTGACGCTCTAGAAGGAACGATTCACATAGAAGACCACCCAGCAAAGGTACTATTCGACACGGGAACAATCGGCTGCAACATAATTAGCATCACCTTTATCTCTACCCATGGCATTCCTACGGAACCTCTACCGCAACCAACAACAGTCAATATAGCCATGAAACACTCCCGCTCCTCGAGCTATAAGAAGTGTGGTCAGATGGTGGGAATCAGAAAAAAGAAGTAGACAAATCCAGAGATGTTGGTAGGAAATCTCGCGAAATACGACGCGCTCATAGGAATACTATTCCCGAAAAGACACAATGCCCTTATCAGGTGTGAGGATACAGGAGTGGAGTTTCCCAATGACAAACTGTAGGTGCTATGCAAACCAACAAGTGGGGAATTCCGAGCTACTGTGTCAGACACCATATCAGCAACACTATTGGAAGAATACAAGGATGTATTCCCAGACAAGGTTCCTGAAACGCTACCACCCATGAGAAAGATTAACCACCATATGCGGCTAAGGGATCCAGGCAACCTAAAAAACCAACCAGCATACTCAATCCCAGGAGCATACAAGGAGAAACTCAGCAACTGAATAAATGAGAAATTACAAGCGGGAGTAAGCGTATGACAGGAAGTTCCGGGAGCAGCACCTATGTTTGTACAACCCAAGTCGGATGGAAGGATCTGCCCCTTGGTAGACTTGAAAGTTCGGAACGACAACACAATCAGGGATAGTCCATCGATCGCCAACCAGCGGCATATTCTAAACCAGATTGGATGGGCAAAATTCAGGAGTAAGATCGACCTAAGTGACGCATACTTCCAAACACGTGTTAATAAGGATAGTGCTAAATTCAACTCATTCAAAACCCCATTTGGAGGGTTTGTCAGCAAAGTAATGCCACAAGGAGATATGAACGCACCTGCCACCTTTAGGCGAATAATGGAAAACCTCCTAAGTGAATTTCTACATCATTTTGTATGGGTATACATTGATGATATCCTCATATTCTGCGATACGCTAGGGGAATATGAAAAATACATACACCAAGTATGTGATCGACTCAGAAAGGCAAAATTCTATGCCAGCACAAGGAAGTCAGTACTTTTTGCAGATATGCTGGAAGTATTAGGATACGTAGTGGACAATGAAGGAATCCATGCCTCCCCCCAAATAATTTCGTCCATCGCAGGATGGGAGACACCGAGAAACAAGAAGGAATTACAACAATTCCTGGGAATAGTGAATTATATGGCCCAGTTCCTCCCACACCATGCTACTTTAACGGCACCGTTAACCAACTTAACGAGAAACGGCGAATTCGTATGGACAACGACCCACCAGACCGCATTCGATATGGTCCGAAACCAGATTATCGATCACCAAGTCATGGGAGCAATGGACATACAAAGTGAGAAACCCATTTGGCTGGTTACAGACACCTCAGATCTAGGAGTTAGAGCATGGGTGGGACAAGGACCCACTTATGAGACGGCGCGACCAGCTGCGTTGTACAGCAGGAAATTCACCAACGCACAGATGAATTATGGAACCACTGATAAAGAGGCCTTAGTGATAGTGGAAGCGCTTAACCGGTTCCGCAATATACTTGTAATGTGTTCGGGCCAGGCCCTAGTCACGTAGCGGTACAATAGGAGCAGATGGCTTCGTGATCAGCACGAAGGGAGCGCTGCTTGCTAAAGGAGGCTTGGAACGGGGTATAATAGGAGATCAAGAAGTAACTATTCAACCAAGTATATTTTAAAGATACTGTCTGTCGAAGTCTGCTGTTTCCATCACAGAAATCAGCAGTCTTTAAATACAGCATATCACTTATCTCTTGTATGAGCGATATATTGCAAATCAATGTGTGTATCAACCGATAGCACACGAAACAATTCACGTATCAAACGATACCATGAAACCAAACATAAAACACTGTGTGTATCAAGTGATAGTACACGAAACAATACAAGTATCAAACGATACTGTGAAACCAAACATAAAACAATGTGTGTATCTAGCGACAGCACACGAAACAATACCAGTATTAAACGATACTATGAAAGCAAACATAAAACAACCTAGTACCCGTGCCAGTTACAGTCCTAATGGGAAATTCCTTCACGATGGTAATGGACCACCAACCCTTGACTCATCTACGGACTGTGAAGAATCCAAGCAGAAAGCAAGTTCGATAGCTCAGTGCCTTAGGAAAGTACGACGCAAAGATAGTCTACGTGCAAGGAAGCACGAACGGTTTAGCTGACGCCCTTTCCCAGATATACGAGAGTGGGTCAGACTTGAACCCATTCTATGTCCACGACTTCACAAAGGAGGCAGATGATATCTCGGATAACACAGTTTACGAGACAGAATCAAACACAATGGAGCCCAAGCAAGAATTCTCCCCTACCTCCCCTCTTCACTCCTATACGAAGTACCCCGATGTGGCCCCTGTGCCTCCTGTGAGCCCCTGCTCAATCACTGCGGAAAACCATTGGGGTGACAAGTGCACTCTCCGGAGCACGCCATCTGAGGAGCTCCAACATAGCAAACTTCACTACTTGCACTGCTATGTGGACCATTGTCCATATCATCAAAGCGAGATCAAATTCACAAACAATCACCCTAGACAGCGGAAGAACCCGACACCTTACCCACCTAGTGCTGGACCAAGGCCTCCAAGCACAGAAATCGACCCAAGCCCTCCAGAGTCCCCCCCAGTCGATGATTGGGAGTGGCAACAAACTGTTGTCAGTAGACCAAGTAGTGTGAGGGAAGGGCCGTCTACCCTCATCCAACCAGGACCTAGGTCCTACACCATCCTGGCAATTCTGAACCCAGAAGCCTTGGTATTCCAAATGCCAGAACCAGAACCAATAGAGAACCTCGCGAACGAGACAATAGCGGCTTTTCAAATGCCAGGACCAGACAGCCTGCCCCCGATTAGATGAGCAGAGCGGCTAGAAACCCTTAGCAATGAGACAATAGTCTCAGTGATGCCCCTGATGATGACTGAATATTGGCACAGACTATACGATATTTTGGAAGACAACGAGGAGGATGACCAACCTGAAGTAACAAGAGGAAGTGAAATAGAAGACAAGCGTGATACCTTGCAGACAATCAATGAAATGATGGGGAAATTCCGAGCATACATGATCGCGGCATACCGAAAGGAAACAATATGGAAAAGGGTCAATGAAAGCATAGACTCTAAAGGAGACTTAGCCTCCAGCATGGTTGCAAATGGGATGTTATACGCAAAAACCCGGTATGGGAAAAACTGCCTGTATATTCCGTAAGGACCCACTTATGGAAATACTACATTAAGGGAGTACGTCATTAGCGAAATCCACAACAATGGTCATCACGGCCCGGAACGAAACTTACAATACGCTACCAAGTACCTATTCTGGCCTGAAATGCGGAAGGACTTCGGAGTATACGTGGCGTAATGTCACACCTGTCAGGCAAACAAAGAACCCACAAAGTTACCAGAAGGAAAGGTGGAGACGATTATCTTACCCTCTGAAATTTTGGAATCGATAGCTATCGACTTTGCAGGACCTTTCCACAACCCTTGGGGATACAGTACAATCATAGTTGCAATCAACAGGTTTTCAGGATTCACATAGCTCATACCTACAACTAAGGAAGTAACAGCAATAAGAACCTGGGAACTACTGCGCGACAAAATATTTACCCCCCATGGTTACCCAACATCAATGGTAAGCGATGCAGACCCGCGATTTGAGTCGCATATGTCGAAACAGCAGTGTCGATCATTAGGAATCGAGCACATCAAAGCGGTACCAGGCCACCATGAAACAAATGGACAAGTCAAAAGGAAGATTCAAGAATTGAAAACAGCTCTCTGAAATCTAGTTGACGCAAGGCAAAACAATTGCTTCGATGCCATACCAGAGACAGCAGCATACATGAATGCAGGGTGGTCAGAAACCCTCGCTATGTCACCGAACAAAGCGGTTTTTGGAAAAGATTGTCCACTACTTCCTCTAACGAACTTCAAGAACTCCGCAGTACTGGCTGCGGACGAATTGTTAAACAGACACCAAGCAATCCGAAACACCGCATTTAATGCTATCAAATTGGCACGATTTCCAAGCACAAAAATGGCCACAAAATGACGCAAACACCATACAACGATAGGAAAAGGTCATCTGTTACTGGTATACAGAACTTTGTTCGCAACGTAGTCAGGACGCAGCAAGAAATTGCAACCACACTGGGGTGGACCATTCAAGATAATCAGGTACGATGAGTATACACAAAATTACACAGTGGAAATGGATGGCAGAATGTACAGAAACTGGCAAGCGACATTCCACGTGTCTACTGTGAAACAATACCACCCTAACGACAATACCACCTTCCCTGGAAGAGGCCATGCAAAACCGACTCCAATCACGGTAAATGAAAAACCAGAATAGGAGGTGGAGGTTATACAAGACCACAGGAAGCGCTATGACCGCAACCAGTTTCTGGTAAAATGGGCAGGATACCCGAAAACAGAAAATAGCGGAGAGCCCCGCGAAGGACTAGAAAATGCGATGGAGCTAGTAAACCAGTGGTGGGAGGACAACAAACCAGAGGACGAGTTACCCGCTATAATAAACTATGTGACAGTGGCATGGAGCCCAACTATGCCGGAAATCCAACACCTGCACCCGGACACTGACCAAGGGAGACAGGACGGATTTTGGTCAGCCTATTGTAAAAGCGATTTGGAAAGCAGCAAAGATCAGAATCGGGTTGTGGAAGATGAAGCAGCATACTTAGCTCGGCTGGCCAAGGTGCAGTACTGGGAATAACAAGAAAAGAAACAAACCATCCAACAGCCTTACGATGTCAAACTATGAGCAAGTACCATAGAGACTGCGCCATTAGCTATTGGGACTGTTGGTGAACCATGATATTATCCCTAGACGATACCTTACAGACCGATTGTTCATACATATTTGCAACAAATGCCTAGAAATAACAACTGAATCAACAGGACGGATGTGGGGCGAAACAATGTTGGACATTTTCCGCTTCGGTAGCGGGTGCTACCTGAGCACAGAAAAATGTGATAGTTGTATGGAGACTGAAGAAACCGAGATTAAGTATCACCCTCCTTCCTCTGAAGACCTAAGTGAGGCCGACACCTAAGCGAGTCCGACACCTAAGTGAGGTCACCACCAAAGCATAAATACCACCCACCATCCCTCTAACCCCTCCCAAGAAAACAGCCCTTACTATCCATCCCCCTAAGCGGAAAGAGAAACCTTTTTACAAAACCACATTGTTCTTACGCCAAAGAAACAAATGTCGAACAGCGATGAAGTCTGCATAAAGGGACGTGACCTCAATCCGGAATACCTGCTATACTGAGAGATCATCCCACTAAGCACATACTGGAAAATATTCTATATCGATCACTGCGAGGATTGCGGGCAAATCGATGTGGAAACAGAGGAATGCGGGGACCGGATAGTACGGAACTTCGTGGACCTACCACACTACTAGGAGTCAGGTTGCTTCGTGCACGCAGTGCCATGTCCGGAGTGTTTGGTGAGATGGTTGCAGGGGGCGGAATGGATGTTGGAGGACAACATAAGATTGTTCCAGGATAGCGAGAACAATGAGCATGGGTCCTAGGGGGACTTTCAGGGAAATAGCGGGTTTACTGACTATTAGGATTTCCTTAGGTTATTTTATTTGGTGAAATTGTTACTTTATTTTGGGAGTATAACCGGGACGGGTACTATATTATTTTATGTAGGGGTTTCACAGTATCGCTTGATACTTGTATTGTTTCGTGCGCTATTGGTTGATACACGCAATGTTTTATGTTTGGTTTCACAGTATCATTTGACACTTGTATTGTTTCGTGTGCTATTGGTTGATACACACAATGTTTTATGTTTGGTTTCAAGGTATTGTATGATACTTGTATTGTTTCATGTGCTATCGGTTGATACACACAGACTTTTGGAATATCGCTCATACTGGAAATAAGCGATAGACCGTATTTAAAGCCTGCTGATTCCCATGATGGAAAGAGCAGACTTCGACAGATAGTATTCTTAATATACTTGGTTGAATGGTTCCTTCTTTCATTTCCAATTACACCCCGTTCAAAGACTCCATTAGCCAGCAGCGCTCACTTCTGGTTGATCAAGAAGCCATCTACTGCTATCGTACCGATACGTGATTAGGGCCCGGCCGGAACATGTTACAAGCCTATTGTGATCAGGGGGAGCACAGAGGGAAGGGCTGGTTTTGTGGGGGCAGAGGGGATCCTGAGTGCCCCTGGAACAGAGTGGGCAGGTGTCCCAGGTCCGGGGATTGGGGTTCCCCATGAGAATGCCATGGGCGCTCACTCCTCTTAGCACCGTACCTGTTCAGAAAATGCAGGTAATGCTGCTCACAGTTATTGGAACCCAGGGGTAACCAATGCTACTGGTAGGAAGGCTGTTGCAGGAAAGTTGTCAGGGCCTGGCAACAGAATTGGTAGAAGTGTGTGTCCTGGTGCAGTGTTAGGAGGTATGGGAGTTGCAACTGCTGGGATTGTGGGAGAAACAATGGGAGCAGAGGTCAGGGGAGGAGTAGGGTCAGGCGTATCTAGTCCCGTGAAACCCTTTGACTTGCATGTTCTTTTCTTGACACGATGCCCCTGTGTTGGTCCTATCGCCGAACTTCCCCAACGACTTCCAGCAATTTAGGAGGGGACGGATAGAGCGCCCCTTGATGCTTCCGTAAAGGAAGACGTATATCTGCCATCTTCACCTCTAAGGCTTTCCAGCATTCATACACCTGCGGGACTTTGGTCCAACCTCCCATGTTCCTCCTTAGCTATGGTGGCCAATTCCATCATGAAATTCTCCACCTTGGTATGGACGAGTGGAAGTATGGGTGCAGTCTTTATCATGAGCACATCATTCTCAGCATCAATACTATACCCTTCTGTAAAGGCCCTTCCCAATGCTATCATATGATCCTTCAATGCCTTCTGGTCCTTCAGCATTCGCAGGTATGACTCCTGCTAGACTTTCATCCATTCCAGCTCTCCTGTAGTAATCCATTTGCCAAACACCTCCCGTTGGTCGTTGTTCCAGTTTCTCGTTTCTCGCTTCACTTCCTCCAGTTGCTTGGCTACCTTGCAGAGGATAGGGGGTTCAACAAACTTATGCAAGAAATGGCTAAAGGGGATACCTCCCAGCGGTGGAGGGCTCATATTGTAGACAAGGGTGGAATCTTGAAAAAAGAAGTGCCACAGCTGGAGAGTCTGTAATCATAAGATCAACACATTCATCAGGTAACTCAATAGGGGCTGCCTGCAAGAGTAACTGGTGGCCATCCTATTCAATACGGGGAACATTCGCGAAAACTGATGCTGGAAATATGTTGGCAGTGCTGTCACCAAAGGCAAGGGCTGAATTCGTGTTGGATCCCATTTGCGTTCAATGTTCTGTATTAGTGGTTGTGTTTTCTACGCCGCGCTGCTTGTTCTGGACAATGTTACCAGTATTTACGCAAGGTCAGTACCGCAGGTCAAAAATAATTGATCAGGAGAGGGGTTAAGCGAGGATGTAACTTCACGATATACTGTAACAGGGGCACCCCTGGGAAAATGGATCCTCAGGTTACGACCGCACCAAACAACTTCAACCTTATTACCAAAAGTTCACACAGATATAAGAGTAAAGTAGATGGTAAAACTTGATATCATTAAGCCTGACGCTTCATTCAATTAAGGTCTCATAAGGATTAATGGTTGGAGTAGGAGAGTTCTCGTATAGATATTGAGGTAGTTTTGTGTTATGCCACAAACTCCCCCATTGGTTTACTCCAACTATTTGAGCACACCCTTCTCCGCTAAGGTTGGTCTGACATGTCTCCTAGCACACCCTTCAGACATGTATGTGTCGACACAGTCTAGTCGGCATTCACCTTGTGCTGTTATTGTTGCTGCGGTGTATTTCTATTTTACCCACCGGAGTGAAAGCTTCTTTGTACCGGTATCTTACCGCTGGCTAACAGTCAAGATACCTGATGAACTGGACTATCCATAACACCCTTCCCATATGCATTGATCGCTACATAACCCTGGAAGCTACCGCGAGCTGTTTATCTATCTACTGTTTACGCTTCTTGGGCTTCCGGTATCTTCCGCAGGGTACGATAGTCTAGGAGTGGTCCAATGGGCCCTACCCATGACCACTACCTCAGATCCACCTTACCTGTGGTGGAAATCATGCTTTAAGTGTCTCCGCACTTCCCTTACAGAGCCTATAGCACCGGGGACACTTCCGGGCTTGGTTGGTATAAAACTCTCCCGGTCACTCCGGCACCACCCAGGACTACCTCTGGACCCCCATGGTTAACTTCCATCAACTCCATCAGTTTTGGTCTATTTTACTCGGAACAACATAGCGGAGGTACTCCACATTCCACCCTATGCCCCCTTATATATCCCGTGAACAGCCTATCGTCGACCGGACAGCAGTGACATATACGGCGTTGCACGCAGGTCTCCAAAGATTTCTCTTTGCTAGACTGCACACAACTACACAACCCTTTCCCCATGACATTTGGGCCTCAAGGCGGGGCCAGAGGGGTATAATAGGAATAATGTCTCCAATTTACAGGTTCTTCAGAGCTGCGTGGCTCATCCAATAGCATCTCCCAGAACCCCAGAATCTGGTATTATGTATAGCTTGGTGTGACAAACTTTCCAGTTACTTTTCCCGAACTCCCCTTTTGAAAATGCAGCTCGTCATGTTTTGGTTCTTTTTGGTTTCTTTAGTTTTGTCTGTGAAGCACCCATGTTTAGGAAGGAAAGCATTATGGCTACAGGAAAGAATGCAGGACATGATTATAGCTTTGTAGGCAAAGATGGAGGAAAGAGGGGGTTACTGGAAAGCATTTCTTTTGTTCGGGAATTGTGCAGAATGTTCTCTCTTTTGTTATCAGGCGAAGGGTTGACAGAGGGAAATGGACATTGGTGGTGATTGAGAAAAAGTTTGGAATGATGCTATGGTTTTCATATATACTCCTATCACTACCCTCAGATAAGCAAAGAAAGAAATCCATAATGCAAGTTGCTCGCTATCCTTTCTTCCAATCTTTCCTCATTGCGTTGCTGTATTTTGTCATCCTATTTAAAAGGTTATGAGCCCGGACTCATAGCGCTCGACCATAAAAATACGAAGATCCTGTTATAAATACCGTCGAACTCTTGTTGTGATCATGTCGCAGACTTCTGGCCAATGAGGTTAACATTCTCGCATCACTAGGCATCAAACCACTCTCTAAGGCTACTGATTACCGGGAATGGAGACTTGCGGTGATAGATATTCTAGCGGAGAAGGGTTACTGGTCTATCGTTTCCGGAACCCTCCTGCATTCAGATGGCGATACAGGGACAGCTTGGGATGAGAAAGCTGGTAAAGCCCATGGGATGTTGGGTAGGCTTATGGACGGTGCTCATAGGGAGCTGTATGTGGAGAAATGCAATCCCGCCTTGCTTTGGACCAAGTTGGAGAAGCGATACACTGGCAAGGATCCAGCGAGAATTTGGTTTCTCTGGGAATAACTGTCACAGATAGAGTTTCGAAACAATGATCTTGTTGACTACATTGTGATGTTAGAAAACTTGTTCCACCAGCTCACAGCTGCCGGCGAAACCGAAACCAAGAAAGACAAGAAGTATCTTCTTCTGTCCAACCTAACTTTACAATACTATCCCTTCCATACATCGATCTGTAACAACAATAACTATGATACCACAATCTACGATAAAATCTGTGACCGCCTCATGCTCAAACACCAGCAGCTTACTGGTGGAGCCAAGGGAGGTGAAGAAAGCAAGGCTTTCTTTGCACGGAGGAATGGAAATGGAAAAGGAAAAGAGAAAGATTATGGAAATACAGGGCAGAAAGAGAAGGGAACTACCCCCTCTGGGGGTGTAGACAAAGATACCTGCTTGTATTGTAAAGAGAAGGGGCGTTTGGCACGGAGGTGTCCAAAGAAGAGAAAGGATCAGGAAAAGAACTGTGGAAATAGGAGGAATGGGAGCAGCGACAGTAGACCAAGCGCTAACTCTGCATTGGCATCAGGGAACCTCCAAGCTTGGACTGCAATGGATTCAGGGTCAGCAAATCGAGTTCAATTTAAGTGGGTATTGGACTCAGGCACTACCCACCACATGACCCCAGACAGAGACTTGTTTGACAATCTCACCACAATTCGGGCACCAATCCACATTGCGAATGGCATGGAGATGATCACCCAAGGCGCAGTTGATATCACCCTTGAGCTGATGGTTAATGGTACCATCAATAGGGTAAAGTTGCGGAAGGCACTTTACGTACCAGATATGGGACCCAGTGGGCTGGTGTCTGTACAATGTATTCAAGCCGCTGGAGGTATCATCAGTTTTGGGGTACCTGAGAAAGACCTCGTTAGCATACGGTATGGAGAGAAGCTATTTGGAATTGCTCGCCTTGCGAAGAATGCCTATGTTCTCCAAACATCCACCGGCAAAGCCCAGCAGGCCAAGGTTCAAGCCATACATGCCTCATTGCTTGAATGGCATAAGCGATTAGGTCACCTTAGTTTTGACAATATGAAGAGACTGGAAGATCAAACACCGGGGATGGTGGTTGATGGAAGCCACACTAACCCAGTCTGTACTGGTTGTGTTGCTGGCAAGCAAACACAGAAGCCGAACTCTTCACCAGCAACTCGTACAACTTCGGCCCCTCTACAACAGGTCAATAGTAATGTCGCTGGACCTACGAGAACTACTTCTCTTCCAGGTGCGCGACACTATGTCTTATTCAGTGACTATTTCTCCCGCTTTACCGCCATTTTTACCCTGCGGCAAAAGCATGAAGTGATGGAGAAGTTCCTGAAGTATAAGGCATGGGCAGAAACCCTGCATGGAAGTTGGATAAAGGCTCTCCAAAGTGATAATGGTGGCGAGTATACCAGTCACCACTTTGCAAAAATCTTGACAGAAAATGGCATCACTCACGAAAAGACAGCACCATACTCTTCTGAGCAAAATGGGGTTAGCGAGCGGGCTAACCAAACTTTGGTTGGACGTGCAAAAGCTATAATGCTCACCAAGGGCATTCCTGAGAAGATGTGGGATGAGGCCATCCGAACAGCAGTTTACCTCAAGAACCGTACTCCTACCTCCGCCATTGCCAAAAGCAAGACCCTATTTGAACTCTGGACAGGTAGTCCAAGTCCTGACCTGTCTCGCCTAATCCCATTTGGCACTACCACATTCCGTCATGTTCCTAAAGAGCGAAGCACAAAATGGGATAGCAATCGTGAGGAGTGTATTGTTATCGGCTACAAGGGTACAAATCAGTATCGAGTCTTGATTGGAAACCAGATCTATGGTGCCCGAGATGTGAGAATTATCGAGGATGGGCAGAAAGGTGCAGATGGAGAAGAAGTAGGTAGAGATCAAGGCATGGTTAGTTTGGATTTGGCATCGGAGTCAGAAGAGGAAGAGGAAGAACGGGAGACTCAAATTGTTATAAGAAGTAAGAATGAGAATCGGTCAAAAGCAAGGCAGGACCCGGGACCAGCAGCACCCGCACCACGCTCGATACCAAAGAGTCCTAGAGTAGACTCGGAAGAAATAGCACAAAGCATGCAAGCGAGTGGTCGTGAGCCAGCTCCGGTCCATCGATCTGTAAGAGCGAATGCTGGACAATTCACCTCTACATGGTTCCATGAAGAAGCTTTCTTGTCCATAGCTCAAATAGATGTTGAAGAGCCACAAAGTTTCATGGAAGCGGTGGGCTCACCACAAGGTGAAGAATGGAAGAAAGCTATTGAGAAGGAGCTTGAGTCTATCGCGGCAAATAAGACATGGAAGATTGTGGATCTGCCAAAATCGCAAACACTGATCAGGTGTAAATGGGTCTTTCGGTTGAAGAGAGGAGCAGGTGGAGATATCATAAGGTATAAAGCATGTGTGGTTGCGAAAGGCTTTACCCAAGGGTATGGGATTGACTATTTAGAAACATATGCACCCGTTGTGAAACTCACATCTCTCCGAATCATACTTGCCCTCACCACTGCATGAAGCTACGAAATTGACCAAACTTATATCAAAGCTGCATACCTCTTGGCTACCTTGGATGAAGAGATCTACTTGGAGCTGCCAGAAGGATTGGTGGTTAAGAAAGCAGTGGGAGGAGATGGACATCAGAGGGTTTGCAGACTGTGGAAGAGACTTTACGGGTTAAAGCAGTCAGGCAGAATATGGAATAAAGAATGGGATCGGTACTTGGTTGGAAAGTATAGATTCAAGAGAAGTGTGGAGGACTATGCAGTCTATTACAAGGAGGTAAAGGAAGAGGTTTGCTAGGTATTGATAGGGGTAGATGATGTGTTATGGATGGGACCACGCCAGCAAGTGGATGCAGCGAAGGCTAGTTTGGCCAAATATTTTCCCGTTACAGATCTTGGTACAGCACATTTCTTCATGGGTATCGAAATCAAATGCATACTGGGAACGATTAGTCTCAACCAGGCAGCCTATACTGAAAGGACCCCTGAGAAATTTCAACAACAAGACGCTTACCCCGCATCTACTCCACTTAATCCTGAAACAAAGTTGGTTGACAGAGATGAGCCGAAAGCAAAGGAGATGATTTACCGCAGTCTACTTGGAAGTCTCATGTACTCAATGCTTTGCATACAGGCAGATATAGTATTCACTGTCGGAACTCTGAGCAGGTTTAGTAGCAACCCAAAGAAGACTCATATGCTTGCCACCCGCAATCTCTTACAGTATATCAACAAGACAGCATCCTTAAGTCTACACCTAGGACCTTTTCGGGATACCAGTCCCATCGAATACTCTACAATGACGCTGATTGGGCAGGAGACCTAGAAACACGATGAAGTACCAGTGGATATTTGTGCATGGTCACAGATTCTATGCTTATGACAAAGTCTGTGGTATCTTGGTCAAGGAGGAAACAACAAGCAGTCGCTCTCTCGTCCACAGAAGCTGAGTACATGGCACTCACCCAGGTGGCCAAAGAAGCAATTTGGACTACACGGTTTATGGCCAAACTCAGTGGAGGCCATGAGGAAAGAACGGTGAAACCGACTACCATATTCGCTACTAACTAAGGGTTTATGGCACTGGTGCATAACCCTAAATTCCACGCAGGAACCAAACACATCACGACTAGAGAGAACTACATTTGGGAGAAGGTTGCGGTAACAACCCAGCATACGTGAGCTATGGCAGACGGAACCTGTGCCCATGCAGGTAGCCAGGAGGCGAACTGGTAGGAACCGGCAGGCTAGTAAGTACTCGACCTGCGTAGACCCAATGGCCCGGGCTGCGAGAATGAACAGAATTGGCTGGTCAGGGACTTAGGTACCTGGATACACCAGGGAGCGGTGTGAGCGTACTTAGGGACTTCTGAAGGGGCAGTTGCTCAGCTAGGCCTGGTAATGGGAGACAGGTCAGAAATGTCTATCGCCAGCGACGGGATAGACAAGGTAACAGGGAGAAGTTATCTTGTCCGCTGGACAAGCTTACCCTACCCTCGGGATCAGGTTACCCTGCCCTGGGGCTTGGGTTACCCTACCCAAAGTCCTGAGTTACCCTACCTTTCAATACAAAGTCCCTCAGGGAGTTCACGAAAATTGACTAGAATGTTTGTCACACGAAGCCATCTATGATACTGGAATCTGGGGTTCCGGAGGATGCTATTGGGCGAGCTATGTAGCTTCGATGAAGCTGCAAATTGGAAACATTATTCCTATCATACCCCTCCGGCCCTGCCTTGAGGCCCGGACGTCATGGGCAAACAGTTGCGTAGTTGTGTGCAGTGTAGTAAAGTGGAATCTTTGGCGACCTGGTTGCAACATCGTATACATTGCTGCCGTCCGGTCGACCGCAGGCTGTTCGCAGGGTATACGAGGGGGCATAGGGTGGAAGGTGGAGTACCTCCTCCAAGTTGTTCGGAGTAAAACAGACCAAAACTGACGGAGTTAACGGGTGTTAACCGTGGGGGTCCCGAAGGTAGTCCCGGGTGGTGCCGGAGCGACCGGGAGAGTTTTACACCTACCAAGCCAGAAAGTGTCCCCAATGCCATAGGCTCTGAAAGGGAAGTGCAGAGACACCAAAAGCATGATTCCTACTACAGGTATGGTGTATCCGAGGTAGTGGTCATGGGTAGCACCCATTGGATCACTCCTGGACTACCGTGTCCTGCGGAAGACACCAGAAGTCCATGAACCGTGAATAGTAGATAGATAAAACGCTCATGGTAGCTACCAGGGCCAAGTAGAAATCAATGCACCTGGGAAGGGTATTATAGATAGTCTAGTTCATGAGGCGTCTTGACGGTTAGCCACTGGCAAGACGCCGATGCGCAGAGGTTTTCACCGCGGTGGGCAAAATGGAAATGTGCCACATAAGCAATACCTGTATAAGGTGAACGCTGACTAGAGTATGTCGACACATGCATGCCTGAAGGGTGTGCCAGGAGATGTGTCGGACCGCTCTTAGCGGAGAAGGGTGTGCGCAAACTGTTGGAGTCAACTGATGGGTGAGTTTCTGGCATAAGATAAAACTACCTGAAAGTCTATGCGAGAACTCTCCTACTCCAACAATCAATCCTCTCGAGACCTTAATTGAGTGAAGCATCAGGCTTAACAATATTACTTTTTACCCTTTACTTTACTCTTACATCTGTGTAAACTTTTTGCAAAGTTTGAAGTTGTTCGGTATGGTTGCAACCTAGGGATCCATCTTCCTAGAGGTGCCCCCATTGCAGTTGCAGATAGTGAGATTCAGTTAGAATACCTGCCGACAGGTAACTTGGTTGCAGATAGCCTCACAAAAGGTTTAAGCCACGAGAAGTTAGAACATTTCAGAAAGCAGATGGGTATCTATTAACTGGGAGCATGGCTCGCTGAGTGGGAGTGTTGGAAATGCAGCTTGGCATGCTTTAGTTCTTTTTGGTTTCTTTAGTTTCTTCTGTAAAGTACGCATGTTTAGGAAGGAAAGCATCATGGCTATGGGAAAGAATGCAGGACATGATTATGGCTTTGTGGGCAAAGATGGAGGAAAGAGGGGGTTACTGGAAAGTATTTCTTTTGTTTGGCAATTGTGCAGAATGTTCTCTCTTTTGTTATCAGGCGAAGGGTTGACAGAGGGAAATGGACATTGGTGGTGATTGAGGGAAAATTTCGAATAATGCTATATTTTTCATATATACTCCTGTCACTACCATCAGATAAGCAAAGAAAGAAATCCATCACGCAAGTTACTCACTACCCTTCCTTCCAATCTTTCCTCCTTGCGGTGTCATATTTTGTCATCCTGTTTAAAATCCCCATAGGACTTCATATTGAAAGGTAGGGTAACTCAGGACTTTGGACAGGGTAACCCGAGCCCCATGGCAGGGTAAGGTACCCTTGTCTGGGAGACAGAATAACTTTTCCCGGTTACCCTATCTATTCAGTTGCTGGAGATAGACACTTTTGATCTTTTTCCAGTTACCCGGCTTAGCAGAGTAACTGACCCTTTCAGAGGTCACTAAGTATGCTGGCACCCCTCCCAGGTATAGCCAGGTACCTAAGTACCTTACCAGCCAATCCTGTTCATCTCGCAGCCTGGGCCATCAGATCTCCATAGGTCTAGTACTTACTTGCCTGCCGGTTCCTACCAGTTCACCTCCTTGCTACCTGTATGGGTTTAGGTTCTGGCTGCCATAGCTCTTCTATGCTAGCTCGTTACAGAATCAGACAGTCTCTTACTTTATCCATATTTGTAATTAGACATTGCTTAAATCACTCTTGCTTCTGAATTTTACTTTTCAGGTATAGTTTAGAATTTGTTCCTGGTTGCTGACAGACGCACTATTCATGACTGTGATGTTGTTTTGAATTTTCCAGTTCACCAGGAGGCAGATTCTTCTGTTAAACTTTCATTATACAAATGTTGGTGCCATTCCCAGTACTTCTATAATGACTCACCATATATGTATTATAGCTAGCTGAACCTGCACCCATACTGGTAACCAGGCAGTCAACTAGTAGGAACAGGCAGGCAAATAATTACTTACCTGATAGGTACCCTAAGGTCAGGGTCTCCTTACGAACAAGTAAGATCCTAGCTGCTTGGGTACTTGGATAATTAGTACATGGGTACAGGCAATATTAGTGTACTTAGGGGCCTTAGGTAGGCAAGTTACCCTGCTGGGCAGGGTAACTGGAGAAAGGATACAAGTGTCTAACTATGCTGCAGGACTAGGTAGGGTAATAGAGTAAAGTTATCCTAATATCCAGGCAGAATTACCCTATCTTGGAGGTCTAATTACCCTACTATGGAAGCCAGGTTACCCTATTGAGGGCTCTGAGTTACCCTATCTTGCATCATAAAGTCTCTTGGGAACTTTGGGAAAATTGACTGAAATATTCATCACATCAAACCATATATGATACCTGAATCTGGAATTTTCTGGGATGGTATTGGTTGAGCTACACAGCTCTAAAAAAGCTGTAACCTGCAGATATTGTTTCTGTCATACCCCTCTGGCCCCACTCTGAGTCCTGGATGTTCTGGGCAAACAGTTGTGTAGTTGAGCACAAGCTGGCAAGAGCAGACTTTTCAGGATGGGCTTGTGACACTATATAGTCTCTCACTATCTGCCCAACCATAAGCTATTCACAGAATACATGAGGGGATATAGATGAGAACATGAAGTACCTTTTCTAAGTTGTTGGGAGGAGAATGGACCAGAATACATAGAGATACTAGAGGCTAACTGTTGGGGTCCCTGAGGTTGTCCCAAGTGATACCACAAAGGCCACGGAGGGTTTTTGCATCTATCAAGTCTATACATGCCGCTATGCGAGAACCACCGTGACTGAAGTTTGAGAATACTAAAAGCATAATTCTTATCATAACTGTGGTGGTTTTGGGCATAGCGATCATCAGTAGTGCCCATTGGATCACCACCAGGAACACTCTACCAGGAGAGTCTCCATAGGCCCTTGGCTCAATAGAAGTATATCCGATCCACAGACCCAAGTGGTCAATGGGGACCTGTATAGATGGACATCATATGGGAAGGTATTCATATCTTGGTAGACTCGCCCCGCTATCTTAACTATTACCTACTAGCAAGACACTTGTACGAAAAAGTTTTCACTCTCATGTCCATAATTGAGACACCCTGGAGTGACTGAACTGCATATGGAGGTGACTGACTAGAGTGTGTCAACATACACATACCTATGAGGATACAGAAGAAGTGCCAAATAACTCTTATCAGAGAAGGGTGTCCTTAAAGGGTTGAAGTAAACTGATGGAGAGGTTTCTAGTATAAATTCTGATGACTTAAATCTATATGAGAACTCTCCTACTCCAACGATCAACATCCTCTCATGATCTTAATTCAGTGAAGTGTTTGGGTTAACTATATCAAGTTTTACCATTTACTTCACACTTATATTGTATATAATCCTTTGGCGAGAAGTTGGAAGTATGTTAGGTATGGTTGTATCCTTTGAGTCTATCTTGCTTGAGGTACCCCCATTACTGTTTAGCATTATGTGACCTCCTTGCTTAACTCCTCATCTGATTGATTGTTTTTTTGACCTTCGATACCAATCTTACATGAATACTGGTATCTTTATCTAGAACAAGTAGACTATAGAGGAATACAAAATGGCTAGTACCAAATATGAAACCCGTATAGACTGTAACTCTAACTCAGAGGTCGGTTTCTCACTCTACACTGATGGAGTACGAGCTACCATCTTTCCAGCGTCGGTCTTCATTGATGTCTGCTGTATTGGATGGGAAGGCCAAGTACCATTAATTCAGAGAGCTCCTGTTATGCTAACTAATAAGTGTGTTGACCTCACACTTGCAAACCTGCATGCCATACCCCTCTTCTTCTTCCATGATTCTGACCTCAGATACAATAGGCTTTCAACACTCCCTAGCCGGGTGCTCTTGTGTGAATTCTCACACCAGTTTGTTGACCTGCACATTGTCTGCAAGACTATATGATGTGTTGTAGAAGTTCAAAAGGAAATAAGATATTAGAATTACCAGTAGTAGAAGGTTTTCAAGTAGCAGATCATGACAACCACTGTAGAATCAATAAAGGTACAGCAGCAGGTGTACCTCATGATAGTGCCAGATCAAAAGGCATTGCGAGAATGGATAAACACTCTTGAGAGTGCATTCAGAGAAGAGTATGACCTTGATGCTGAGAATAGTATACTGATAATAGAGGCTATACTCCCTCTCCCTCCCATCCATGTCAAACTAGATGACTTCATGATAGAACCAGTCTGATGGGCACAAGACAAGGAGTGGTAAGCATACTCATACCTTGCTGGCATACAGGTCCTAGAAAGGCTACGGAAAGTGGCTATTCCTATACCTCTTTTCTTATAAGAGCATATCCTGGCTCTCTCACAATTCCTTTCTCAATTGTGCCCGGTCCTTCAAGTAGTCCCTCAATAGGCCCTACCAATAGTAGCTGGGTAAAGAAACACATTCTGAATCCTAACCAGATTATAGTATTTGATATACTAGATCCAATACCTCGTTCTACACCTGTCCTTCTGAATCCTGCTACAAGCCAGACACCTGTACCTCCAATTACTGCCACAAGGCCAACTCCTCTCCCTGTTGTGATACCTGCCCCTACTCCCATCCCCACTCCTGTCCCAGTACTTACCCTGATGCCTGCATCCCAGCTACCGATGGTACTACCTAACAGTCTGATACTACCATTGAGGTTGGACTCTCAGTTGTTTTATGACCTGGTGAACCAGCCGACCAGGGCCTTAGGAGATCTGAATCTGAAAATCTCTGCACTTGGTACTCTGATTCCAGTCTAGTAAAACCTGTTCTGTAATGTCCTGTAGATACTGGTAGTCTCTACTACTCCAATTAAGCCAAGCACACCAGCTGGCCCCACAACAATACTAAGTGATAAGCTAGATGGTCAAACTAATTTCTGTCACACAGTCTCCAAGTCTGAAGAGTGCTTTTGGAGCACATCTGCTAATTGTTGTCACTTAGGTCCTGGTTTTCCTTTCATTCTAGCATAAAACCTACTAGCAGAAAGTGGAGGGAGTGTGAGCTGGACTTTTAGATATTCGCAAATGTTTGTTTCATCTTTTGCTAGTATTTCCGATGCTTAACAAAAGAATAACTATGATTTTGAAAGGATTTTATACTAAACTCAACAGATGTTGTTTAACTTAGTTACATTTGAATTAAAAGAATACATAAGTGAGATATAGTATTGGTATTTTTTATTACAGAAATAGAACTAAAATAGCAAGTTCCCTCTTTTTTATCCTAACCCACTCTAAATCAACAATATAGCATATGGGCTAATTGTTAAAGTTTCTATAGTGGAATAAACAATTATATTTAGCAATTGAAGAGAAAATAAAAAAATAAAATAAAAATTTTACTCAATACAAGTAATCAGAATACACTATATTAACAATCAAGTTACTAATGCTTATATTCTAATAATGTAAGTTCTGCAATCAGTCTGTATCTATAATTTTGATTTAAGAATTAGTATGGTATTATTATATTATGATACAAACTAATGCAGTATTTCATCAATAAGTCTATCAAGCTAGCTGCTAATATTGTTATTAAAGTTGGTCCTAAAAAATAAAACAGAGTATCAGTATAGTATTATATTTACAAGTTACCTTTTTCGCAGTACTATATGCAGGTCAAAAGATTTTAGTAATTCTTCTAATTGATCTGGTATAAAGAGAAAGCAATCAAGACTGTAGTGATAGTCAAGAGTAAGTAATCCTAATTCCAGAGTAGTTTGATAAGTATATTGTATACTATAGGAATATACAATTCATAGTAGGTTGTTTTTGTCATAATAACTGACTTATAATAGATGTTTCATGAACTAAAGACAAAGTATTGGTTTGTAAGGTAGGGTATAGTATAGTGTAGCCTTATAATAAATCACATAATTGGGTAATACCTATAGACATTGAGACAACCCTGTCAGTACTGACTCTGCTTAGGCAGACCATCAGTCAGGCTTAGTAGCCTCAAAATGTGATACTTGTTGCGAGGTTTGTGAACAGGCAAGAATTTGTGAATTTTTGTCTGTAGGGAGGAACGTGATCACACGGTACAAGTACGGGTTACCTGGCTTCAACTATAGACAAATCCTGGGAACGTAGCATCTTGGACTGGGAAGAGGGTCAAATGCGGAAATGAAGCTTTTTGTGGGTGGATTCTGCTCAAGCTCTCGCCGAGTAATTCCCGCCAAAATCAAAGACCCCAAATTCAGCACAAAAAAACAAAAAGGGGGGGTATCTCCTGCCTTTCTGAATGTCTACTCCCTATCATGCTGTTGGACATCAATTTGGATTTCCGGATTTTGACATTTTTGCCGCGTTTTAGCGGATCATTAACACGTTATCGTAAGTATGATACGTAGAAGGGACCTTTTCCAATGTGAGCTGAGAGGGGTATCATAGTTTAGGTTAAAATTCATCATAAGAGGAAGTATACCGAGGCGCTTTTCCAGGCTTCCACGACCGGGCCAGCCTACCGTAGATCGCAGACTTAGTGGTGGAAGGGAAGGAAGACTGGTATCAAATGATGGGATGGAAAACTAGGGCAAAGAGATATTTTGCCCGCGATTCCAAAAAATAGAGTGGGCAGTGGATCTCCGTGTTTATCAAATTCAGGTTGAGTGAGAAGTCGGAAGGCTTTGTCTGGCTTTCTCAACGCGTGAGGACGTCACCCCTAAAGTGATGAACCATATCTTAGCGTTCGCCCTCGCGTCGCCCCGGTTTTCAATTTACCTCGTCAAACTTTCACTTCAACCAACTCGCCAACACCGCTTTCCTATATTCGCTCTCTCGACCCCGGGACAAAGAACCAATAATGGGCAACTTCAAGAAATACTTGGAGTCTTCTGTCATAGATGAACATGAGATTGTGAGTTTTACTTTTCGTTCATCCTGTTCCCCCATACAATCACGATGTGTGCTGTCTGCTAACAGCACGGAAATTCTAAAGGTCACCTACCGCATCCTAGCGCGCAAACTCGAAGTACATGTCAACGTCGCGAAGCAGATGCTCCACGAGTTCCACAAGTGTCACAAGAAGAACGATTGCATCTACGCTACGTACATCATCACCGGCGAGCGGAAGGAGGTGATTGAAGGGGCTGAGGATGATGAGGATGAGGATATGAGCGGGAGCCCCTTCGAGATTACGCCGCGGGAAAAGAAGGAGAAGTTCAGGTATCAGAAAATTGTCAAGTTGGTGGGCGAGGAGAGGCTTGAGAGTTTGTTCTCACTTATTTCTATTGGCGATGGCTTGGCGAGTGAGTGACTAATATAGAGGAGTTTTCAGAAGTTAAAGCGGAAATAGAGAACATCAAGACCGTCCACGTTTACAGTCTTGGACCCAGCAGGATCAAGGATTTGAGCGTGTTGTCGGCTTGCTCTGAGAGGGTTCGCTCGGAATTCGTTTACGAGGATGAACAGGCGGCGGGGAAGATTTACGGCATGATACTTAACCATCTAGCGACTGTGGGTCTCTTCTCTGCGCCACCGGCGTCGAATTTGTGCTGACCGAGTGACAGAAAACCCCGAAGCCGGTCAGACCGCCACCCAGACCGCATGCCGTGGCTGGCCCGTCAGCGCCGAGAACGAATGAGAAGACTGAGACAAAGGAAAAAGCTGGGGCCATGTTGAAACCAGATATCAAGACTAAGGCGAAACATGAGCCTGCGGCCAAAACAGAGAAGAAGCCTGCACCTGCTCAGATGAAGCGTTCTCAATCAGTTGCTAAACCTGCACTGATGAAACAGGGATCTTCTAATCTGCTTACCTCATGGGGTAATGCTGCCAATAAGAAGGCGGGATCCAATTCTTCTTCAACCGCGCACAGCCCTAAAACTGAAGAAGGTTAGTTATACTCACATTCTACATTACCAGATGAATGCTAATTGGTGATCTCAGACCCGGTCAGAATGGAAATTGATAGCGAAGATGAGGATGAGGATGAGGATGATTTTGACCCTGCTCTCCTTAGAGATGCTGCTGAAGATGCTAGAAAGAGGAGGGAAAAATATGATGAGCTTGCTAGGATGATGGAAATGAGTGATGATGAAGGTATGATTTGTGCTCGCTGACTTGGTGGTTTGGCGGGTACTAACAGTTGGCAGATGTTAAACCTAAGCCCAGAAGGAGAGCAAGAGAAGCAGAGAGAGACGGAGAGGAAGAAAAGGCAGAAGAGGTTCAAGAACCGTCAGAAGAGAAGCCTATTGGACTCCCTGCCGGCAGTGTTGTGAACATTGTCACCGAAGGCGGGAGAAGGCGTGGGAGGAGAAAGGTTAATAAGAAGGTTCAAGTTAAGGATGAGGACGGGTATCTTGGTAAGTATTTGTCCTACTATCCGCTATTCCACACAAACTGACGTTTATTTACAGTTACAAAGTTTGAACCCGCGTGGGAATCTTTTTCGGAAGAGGAGCCTGTGCCGAAACCTAAGCCGAAACCCAAGCCTGCTCCAAAGGGTAAAAAGAAAAACGCGGGACCTATGACCGGCCAAGGGAGTATCAACTCTTACTTTTTTAAAAAATAACCTACATTGCTTATTGCGATGCGCTCTTTCACCAATATTATGCCCATTGTCGCTAGGTTCTTGCTTTTTCTCTTGTCGTATTCTGGGGCTACTGGGCGGAATTCGGTGCAAGGTAAACTTGCCTCTTGTTGCTGCATCTGGAGTGATTTTTACAAATTTTCAAGTTTGCTTTTTGCCAGACTTTCAGTGTTCGGGATGGTCAGAGGGTAACGGGAGTTTGTCGGCGGGTTGTACTTTAGAGATTCATGTAGCTAATTAATGATGTGATCATGTAGTATCACTCGAGTGTTTATTATTCTTCTTCTTGGTGATGCTTATGTGAGTAGTGGACTTGGCTTTCAGGAACTAGGATTCCTAGGGGAAGACATTGCCTTGGTTGGGGTATCGGCAATAAATCGGTATCGTTGGTAATGTAAAGCTACACCTCTGGAGAAGCAATTTTATGAATCACGTGACCAGATAGCAGGGTAACCCCACTGCGGGAAAATTTCATTCCACTTCTTTTCTCCGCAAGTAGACTCAAGCAACAAACTTATCACACCCCCATTCAACTCTCTACAGCCCACAATGGCTAGCAGACAACCCTCCCGAAAAGGTAAAAAAGCCTGGCGCAAGAACGTCGACATCACGGATGTCAGTGCCGGTCTCGAGAGCCTCCGCAAAGAGATAATCCAAGGGTAATTCACCTCCCACTCCATACCAGTCCATCTGGGTGTCTTCTGTTTTTTTTTGGAACTGCTAAGCAAATTGTATAGTGGGGTCGTCAAGGAAAAGTCCGACAACCAGCTCTTCACCCTGGACACCACGGGCGATGCCGCTATCGCAAAATCATTAACCAGAAAGCTCAAATCTGACGAGATCCTATCATCTCGCAGTGCTCTCCCAGCGGTCGAGGGGCGAAAGCGGGTCCACTCCACGACCGCATCCACACCCCGCGGCACCGGCATCCTCCCCATTAAAAAGCGTCGCAGCAATGGCGTTTCCTACAAAGACCTCGAACGCCTCCGCTCCATCGCTACAAACCCCTCGTCCCACCACAGCCCCCTTGACAAAGATGCTCCAGAGCTGAAGATAGATTACGATCCTTGGACGACGCCCACAGCGGGGTCGGAAGTTAAGCTAGCGGAGAAGTACCGAGCCAAGGGACTAACCTTCCTGGAAGCGCCGGCCGTGGTGAAAGAGCCAAAAACACTGAAGCAACCGCCCGTATCCCTCACCCGAACCGGAAAACCGGTTCCAGCCGTGCGCCTCCCGGAGGCGGGAATAAGCTACAACCCGGAATTCGAGAAATGGGACATGCTCCTCCGCATGGAGGGTGAGAAGGCTGTGGAAGAGGAGAAGAAACGCCTGGAGGAGGTCAAGGAGCGCGAACGGATAAAAGCCCTAGCGGCAATACCGGAACCCGAGCCCACCAGTGGAAGCGAGAGTGACAGCAGCAGTGATGGAGAAACTCTGGTCATCGAGAGGAAGCAACCAAAACGCAAAACTCAAGCCCAGCGCAATAAACAACTCCGCCGAAAGGCCCAGGAGTTATCCATGCTCCGGGCAAAACTGGCGAAGAAACAGGCGGCGGAGTTGTCGCTCATACGGAAGTACGCCAAGGATGCTGAACGCCAGACTAGCGCCCTTGCCCTCACCAAGGGTAAAGAGCTAGAGGACGACGAGAAGAATCCCAAACTCATGCGAAAGCGTAGGTTTGGGAAGGTTGGGATGGGGAAGGCGCCGTTGGAAGTTCAGTTGCCCGAGGAGTTGGCGGATTCACTGAGGACGTTAAAGCCCGAAGGGAATCTTCTCAGGGATAGATTCCGCAGTCTGAGGGAGAGGGGGGTCGTGGAGAGCAGAGTTAGGGTGGTGGAGAGGAGAAGGTATGCCAAGAAGGTTAGTGAGAGGTGGAGTTATAAGGACTTTAAGTGAGGTTTGGAAGTCTGGATGGACTGGGAAGTGTGCGGTGTATAAAAGTTAATTGCACATAATATGATACTACAATTATTATTATTTCTGCTGCTCGGTCTCAGTAGCGACATCAAACAACTAAATTAATGCAAAGAGTAATGACAACACGACGCCAGCCCGTCACAAGAGCAGTCCTCTACCAATCCCCAGCCAGCACCCCTCTCTATCTGCAGCATAATCCCCGCAACGACGCTTTCGTCCTGAATCCCAATAAAACAGCGCAAATCGCAGCACCCACCCACGCCATTCACCCAGACAACCCACTCCCATACCCAGCGAACACGCATGAAAACCGATTCCATGGCCGACATGATCATGAGGAACTTGAGCGAGGCATCACACTCCTGCTCATAGCCAGAGGTGCGCAACAACATTACCACGGCAGGGGTTATCCGGTACCCTAATCATAGATTGTCACTCTTACCCGGGAATCCCCTACACACACTCACACACAAAGCGTGCGACAAACGAGCGGGGTATTGTGCTGTGCTGAGCTGCGCTGCGCCGCCCTCAAGGCCGCGGCGACGGTCGGTACGATATCTAGGGTGTGCTCGGTGGGAAGAAGAGGCCCGTTCCGACGGGTTTTTCGCATAAGGCCTGATTAGGGGTTTGGCAAAAGTTTGTGTTTCGGATCATCATTCTTGGACTATGATACTCAAATGCCCGAACGTGGGTCCGCCACGGATTATCTAGGAAATCGCTTCCAGCTCGACGGCGCACAGTAGACGGAGGAGTGTTTGAGGATTCGGAAATTGCAGTCGTGTCGGATAAGTCGTGTCGGATAAGTCGTGTTCGTATTCCGTGAGGATCCGTGCCTCCAAGGGGTGTGTGTAGTGTAGTGTCACTGGTGTGGTAGAATTATGATACCTCCATTGTTATAACACGTCTTCTTCTTCTTCTTCTTCGTGGGAATGGGTTGTGTGTTTTCTGTGAGCTGTGGTGAGGTTCCCCCAATCACGGCACTGCACTGCACTGCACTGTACCTTCTGGTGCGCGGGGGGGGGGGGCATTGTTCCTGTGGATGTCAACTTCCCATCCGTCCCCGTCCATACGCGGGTATGGTTCTACGGTCCGGATGGTGAAAGGGTGGATGGGGGTGGAACATGTTCCGGTATATATATACCCTCTCAAACGAAAGGCCTAGAATGTGGAATTCGTGCATCATACTCTATAGGGATATACACATGCCGCAGGATACAGCACAAGTTTACGTGATGCGAGAGTGCGCAGTGCACGTTGTTTGCCGCGTCCTTCCTGTAATGTCCGCGGTAGCTCACGTCAAAAGGTTGGCGGGGGGAACTGGAACCGCTGATGAGGGATCAAAGGTATGACCACGGAGGGTGAATGAGTTATCATATTCAACATATCAAGAAATGGGTAGAAGTTGTCCTGCGACAATAGTGATGACGCCGGGCCGGGTGCTATTGTTCCAGAGTGAGCTTGGTAAATTATATAATTTTGTGGTGTCGGAATTGGCAATCTATATCTGGGATCTGTCGATCCGGGACTGGACCACATTTACCAGTATGATACTTTGGGTAAGGCATTTTTTTTTTTTTTTTGCTCGAGGTTGGATGCAATGGATGAGCCCAAGATCCGATGCCAGCGGGACCAATCGCTCGCAGAGTATGATACCGCTACAGTACCGTATGATACCTCCCTTGCTATGATATGATACCACGGCAACTGCCCGGCTTGCCCGGGGCCGATCGGTCAAGTCGCAAGCGCCAATCGTTGACCAATTAATCACGAGTTGAATGGGGGAGGGGGGGGGAATGTCATATTCCGCCACACGTTTGTCCGTTTGCTCCGTGAGTGATGGATCATGGCCACTTGGCGGTGGTCCAGTTTGTAAATACGATGGTACAAAGCGATAGGAATCCGGTACTGTAACAATATAAGTATCATACCGGTATTCCCCAAAAAGATTCCGTGAGTCCACATACCAGTACGGCATTGGACGAACCGAGAATTTGGAGGACCTTGCGCGGGCGCGGAGTATCATAAGTCAGGCTCCCAGATATCATACCGGTACGATACCATCGGCAAATCCTAGAGTAGGGGGGGGGGGGATCAAAGGTTTTTCCTTTTGTCGAGCAATACCGGTACGGCTTTTCTATGCTAATTTCGCAAAGTATCATATCTCATACCCATGGCACGAGTAATTAGACTACGAGTAGAACCCCAAATATTTGGTCGAGCCGTCTGTTGGGTGGGCGGTTCGAGTTGCCTCCTCTGGTAAACCCAAGTCTGTTTTTTTTTTATGATACCTCTTGCGTTTTCGAGGAAGAGCTGAATAACCCAGAGGATTTTTCGCCTTCTCTCCGGAAGAGGAATTCGGATCACTCATCATATATATATATATAGGAGCAGCGCACGGTTCCAATCCATTTGAGGTTCCAAGTTCTACAGTATCATACCTTATGATAATACCACACACGGAATTCGTCAACCTTCCCCCGGGCACGAGAATTACGGTACTATATGGTATACGGTACCATACTCGCTCGATAAGATCAACACAAAACAGCCAACGACTCTTGGCCCACCCTACCTTTTGTCCGATTTCTAAAAACCCCAGCTTGTCAAAAGCTGATACTCCCCGGATCTCCGCAATGAAGGGGTTTTGCCCCCGTCAAAAGTGGGAGGAAAACCGGGACAGGAGGGGCACCCGTAGTTTGAAGAGCTTTGGCGATCCGAGCCGGGCGGTTCCGAGGAACAAAGCTGTTCTGTCTGGTCAAGGAGTTACTCCGCCGAGTTAAGTTAGTGCAGTACCGGCTAGAGTGCCGGTACTGGTACTGGTACTGTACGTACTCGTAGCGCTTGGAGCAACTTTTTTTCTTCTTTTGCTGAGATTTAAAAGTGCTTATCGTAGTATCATAGCCTGCTTATTTTTCGATACCTTGAGCTCTAGGTCTTGTACTCGTGGACGGTGGCTTACGGAATCGCAGAATGAAGAGAGGTGAGGGTGCTAATCACATAATATGGGGATATCATGTCATCTATGGTATCATAATTATGATATAACAACGGTGGGAGCAGGACATATCATGCATAAGTTAGACATAAAGCATCTTTCTGCCCTACCCACCTGGTTCGGAGCGCACCATCCATAGGGCAAAAAGGGCAGAATTGAGCTTAAATTTCAGGTACGAGCGCATATCTTAAACAAATTGACCATCACGGTATGATACGAGCATCACGGAAAGATCCTAAGTTACATCTGCGAGCCTCTTACCTACCTCTTCAAAGTCTTACCCACCCGAAATTTCTCCAAAACTATGCCATGAGGCACGATAGTCTAAGACCGCCCAGAACACAAAGTTGCGGACGCGACACAGTATCATAGGTTAACATCACCAACCNCCCCCCCCAAAGACCCTAACCTCAACCCTAACCCCAACCTCAAACCCCGAATCTGCCAAGCAAGACAAAAGATAACAAACCAGCCCGACCAACCCCAAAATAGGAATCCGCCAATCTATCTATCTATCAACCTGTTAGACTACCGGTATCTATAACTTAGCATTTATCCATCTCCAGTACTTGTACGTGCCAGGTGCCAGCGTCGCACAGAATGCCATCATAGCACATCGCTCAAGAACCCCCGCAACACCGAGACGATACAATAAATCGAGGGAGGGAGGGAAAACAGAAACAATAGAGTTGAAACAGTGGATGACGAGATTTATTGTTGCGGTGGTTTTCAGGTTTCTCTTTTTTCCTTTTTTCTCTCTTTCCAGGAGTTGGGGGTGGTGGATTACCGCATGCCTTGTGATCCTTTTTTTCTTCTTTTATTTTCTCTCACTTGGAGTTTAAGGCTGGCTTTGGCTCTGCTTGCTCGCCTGGCTGTCTGCGGGGTTTCGTGAGAGTTGTTTGTGTGATAGTGGTGCGGTGGATTGGAATGTTTATTCTGGTATTCCTGTGCTGGTAATTTGCCAAGTGATTCCATCTTGCCATGCGGACTCTGTACAGCCCCCTTTCAAAAATGGTAGTTATTCCTTCCCCCTCCTCAGCTCCAATACGAAAATCCGAGTGATACTGCATGATCACTGCAATCCATCTCCTCCTCCCCCCCTGCCGAATAGTCAAAGCCTGCGTGCACCGGCTCCCCCGAGCCCCATCGGGAGCTCCATTCCGTTCCTGACCGACGGGCACATTCCCCTCGCACCCATTTGCTCATATGCATTGGCGAACCGGCGTACGGACCTGGCAGCCGACCAAGGGGAATCAACCCCGACAAGCCACCGGGACCATTACCACGCCATTGGCTTCTTCTTTTTTTTCTTTTTTTTCTTTTTTTTTCTTTTATACCGCCTCCGGGAACACAGGAATCCGGGGTAACGCAAGCTGGGTGTTCTCTCCACTTTTCTTTTCTTCTTTATTATGACATTTCCTTTCGCCTTGCCAAAAAGCACTTTTTCTCCGCGTCACGGTGCGTTCGGCACATTGTGAGGTTGTGGGGTGTTGTTTGGCTATTGGATGGGAATAGCGGTTGGGTGGGTTTGTCGGTGTTTACTCGTGGGGCATAGGTTGGTTTGGAGGGATGCTGAGGGGTGGTGGTGGTGGTGGATTAAGGGACGGATGGGGTGAGAAAAGGGGAGGGGAAGGAGGAGGGGATTGTTTGACCCTTGGGTTGTCTTTGCATTGGCAATCATTTCCCGGGTGTGGTGAAGAGTCTGCGGAAGCGGTTGCTGACGGCTACTCCTACCATTCGGTTGCTTATGTCAAGTCCAGTATTACTCGTGTATGACTGGAGAATTCAGAAACCACGCCCCCCCCTTCACCAGTTGGCGGTTGTGTGGGCCTAGGGGAGGGATTTCTCCAATTCACTTGCCGTATCCGAGTCGAGCTCCTCCAATACTTCCAACTCCATTTCTCCTCCCGGTGACGACAGTTCCATATCGCAGGAAATATCATACTGGACAAGAACCTAGGACCTAGGGGATCCCCCGGCTTTTGAATTGTCCCTGCCTACGGGTGTATATGAAGGCCTTTCTCAGTCCGAGTCCTTATCGTACGTTAGCCCCCGAAGCTAGTCGTTGGACGTTTTCCGCAAATAATAATACCCTACCGTATTCCACTCGTTAGCAAACCTTTTAGTCAACAACTTATCTTTGATAACGGAACCGCACCCCCCCCTCAAAGAAAAAAGGAACTTTCCCTCTGCGGATCATGAGAACCCTGGTCTGGTGGCGTTGCTCCGGTTGTTAACCAGTCTGGGTGGTGATGCAGTGTAAGCTTAAAGTATCATACGCGGGCTGGAGGGCTTTCGTCGTTGGCTACCAAATAGCAGTGAGACCTGCGATTAAAAGGCGGAGGCACTTGTCTGAGCAATGTGGTAACTGCAAGTAGCTTGCGGTCCTGTGTGTCTCGGAGTACTAGAGCTTTCGAGGAGTGTTTGCCGTCGCGGCTAGGACCAGTTCAATGCGGTAAAAGGGGGCTTAAGAGGGGGAAAAAAAAGGCGGATAAACGCCTTTCGGTGCACGGGGATTCTTTTATTTCTGTTGAGGGAACGATGGTTTTCCCAACCTCCCAGACCGAAGGTTCAGGATGAAGGGCCTGGATGGCTTGTACAGTACAGTACTGTGCAATACAGTAGCTCAGAGCTTCTCTGCGGCGGCTCTGTAAAGGTAGGGGGCTCGTGTGTGTGCGTGGGGTTGTTACTCGGATTGCCACCTGAACCGACTCCGTGTTCCTTTTTCCTTTACTTCTTTCTTTTTTACGCCTCGACTACTCGTGTCTCCGAGCTGAGAACCGGCGCCCATTTTCCATGGGCCTGCAGCAGCTATGCACGGAGACACGAGTAGCTGCTAGCCACTCCACCGCATCCCTTAACATTTACAATGCTCGTAGGATGGGTACACTACAGTGCTATGGGCCTTGTTTGCCAACCTTCTCATGACGGGGGAGAGGTAAAGGATGGGGATTGACCTTTGGTCGAACCTTGCTTTCGTTACCGCGCTTGCGAGCGAAAGGTATAATAGGGGGTTGAGTTGAACAAACGGTCAGTGGGCAATTGAACTCCGCATTATATACCGCAGAATAATTAAAGAATGAATTCCACGGGCCTAGATAATTGGGGGGGAGCAATACCGGTTACCAGTATTACCTGCTCTTGGCGAGTGCTGTGCCCCATACTCGAGTACTCGAGCACTCCAAGTAATTCTGATCTGAACTTGGAGCTTTCAAATGCAGCCAGCCGCCCTTTTCTAAACTGTCCTGTGCGAGCACAAACCTCCTCCCCCCTCCCCCCCCACACGCTCTGATGCTCCATGGTTTCGGTCGGGTACAGTATAATAACAATGGTTTGTTTTCTGCGAATCGGGGGTTTCATCCATCAACCTACGATCTTCGCGGGGAAGGAAGGAGAGTGGGCAACGAGTGTTTTTTTCCCTTCTTCTTCCAGAGGCGGGGAGAGAGAAGGACGTCACGGTTTCGAGTGAGTGAGAATAATAACAGGAATAGCATCGGTGAGGGAGACGTGCCGTACTCGACAGCAGCAAGAGTTAGGGGGAACGGCAGTAGCATCGCGGCTCAGGTCAGGTCGGGCAAAAGACCCAAGTAAGAAGCTTGGTGAAAAAATTTCTCATGCAAAGTCACTTACTAGACTGGTACTGTGTGATGGTAATCCTCAAGACAACGGCTCGAGCTCTCACACCCACCAAACGAGCAATTAACCCGTAGAATCCCGATAGGGCTGATATTTGAGATTTTGAGGCGCTTGGTGGGTTGTTCCTACCTTGTTGAAAGGGTCCGTTGTTGTCGAGGGTGGGCAAAGTTAGCAGGCGAGAGTCCTAGATAGAGCAATCCGATGCAGGTGCGGATATGGGCGTGGGTGAATTGGGTGGCCACAACCTGTAGGAAGTTTTTCTTCCTTTTCCCCCCAATCAGGGATCCGCCGCCCATTCATTCTCAGGGATTGACGATGAGATGAGGGCGAGGGGCGGAAGAGGAGCCGTTTACTGGTTGCAGGAGGATAGCCACAGGATACGCACAGTACCGGTGCAAACTTGCAGTGAACTTTACTTTTTCTCCTTGTATCATACTCTATTTTATTTTTGATATTCGGCGGGGAGGCGAAATAGCTATCATCTCGACTCGCCACCACACACTCATTCATTCTTTACGCTTACTCGTAGGAATTCAAAGGGTGAAAAACAACTGTTGAGCGCATAATATTGAAATGCTTTCTACGCCGAGCAGAGCCGTACGCGTAGCCCATCCATACCCATAGCTGCTCTACGGTGGGCGGGGTGGCTCTCCCCTCACCTTCTTTCTCTCTCATTATTCCCGCTGGTTGATGGCCTTCCTGCCTGCGTAGACGGTCAATCGATCGCTTCCCTTCTGCTGACCACCTCCCACTGGTGATTGCCACTTTCTTTTTCCCACTACCCTCTCTTCCCACCCTACCTAGCTATCTATCCCCNCCTACCCCCCCACCTGCCATAGCCATCCCTCCAGCCATGATAAGGATCCCCAGCAGCCGCACAAATCGTGTTGGATAAGAGCGGGATTTTCCCTGCTTCCCCCTACTTCAAACTCTGACTGGTCTGAATGATTGATCTCGATCCATCAGCGATGCTGTCCTCACTTTTACGATCAAAGGAGAAGAGGCGTACCGAGCATTCACCCTTCTCGTCAGCGTACGACGAGACAAGGAGTGATTACTTACAGAGAGGTGCCCGTGTCGACCGGGGAGATAGTGGTGATAATGATGACGACGGGAATGACGACGATGTTTCTATAGTCGAGTCTTCGTCAATAGTGACCTCTGGGGACGAGGAGAATGAGAACAATCCGTTACTCCCCATATTCTCTGCTGATCAGCTTGGTACGAGGAATTTGCCCCCACTCCTTGTTCCGCAGTTGTTTGGGTTTGATAATAACGGGGATTTTGTAGATTTAATACCAGTCTATACTCTGGTTCATAGTATCCATTCGGATATCGTTTCTCGGGTTGATACCAGCTTAACATGGGATCAATTGCGCTCCCCGCAAGTCTCAAGTTTTCTGGTAAAGCCCATCCTAAGCTCCCTTATGCGTGGACCGAATAGGATTTCAAAAGGGATTCTGTACAGTCTCATGGTGAATTGTCTCCAGTTCTCGAAGGAGGCATACGAGAATCCCGGGATAGCTTCTGTCTCGAAAACTAGGGCATTATTGGCCGAGATTCTAGCAATAAAGCTACTGAAAGAGTTTACAAACCGAGAACTGGTAGGGACCTCGAGGAGACCTTGGCTGAACTGAAAAATAGGCGCTAACCTTTGAACTAGATTGATGCCTTGAGCTACGATTTTTACCCTCTCCAGGGTATGCCACCTCCCACGGCTCCGGAGGTTCCACCCGCAGTTGGTCATATCAGCTTTGCACCAGCACCTACTAGACTTCAGCGAGCAAGCAGGATCTCAGCATTGGAAATCGCTGTCCGTGCTCAGGTACGGTCTCCAGGGGAGGGGGGGGGGGGGTTGGCAGATTCCTGGCTATTTTGGAGGATTTTCCCCGAAATCAGCCCAATGACTCTGAAGACGCTAATAGATTTCAACCTTTGCAGGCCAAAAAGTTTCTCTCACACCCGTTGGTGATGAAACAACTTGAAGCAATCTGGACCGGCAACATAGTCTTTCATTCCGCGTTGGACCAGGCGCACAGAATCAAGCAAGACAAACGATGGCCCTCGCCAGGTGGACTGTCGCAGTTAATGTCGTTCAGGAGGGCTGCAACAGTCTATGATGCATGCGATGCAAGCTTGTTCAAACTCTCAAGACTAAGGGTCCCGAGATACAAGCATATTACATCGACTTTTTCACTTGCAATTTTACTACTCCTGTGAGGCCACCCTTGTTTTGGAGTTAAACCAAGCCCTTCAGGCACTAACCTCCGGTTTAGGTATGTGATGGTTTTGATCGAGAGGTCCTACGAAATCACTATACTGGAGGCTGTATTCTGGGTTTGGTCATTTGGGTTCATGATGGTAGGTTTCACGGGGGAAATTCATAACGATCCAGAGCCTAACTGTCAATAGGACGAAATTGCTGGCTTTACCGAAGCTGGTGTCTCGCTGTATTTCATGTCACTCTGGAATTCATTCGACATGGGAATATACCTCCTGTTTACAGCGTTAGTAGACAACAAAATCCACCCGAGGTTTCGAAGGCTAACACATCGATAGATTTTATGTTTTGCGGCTTGTTGGAATCATCATTCCTGGGAGAGGAAACTATATGACGGGCTGGAGTTACGATATCTTGGCCTCGTGTGCCGTTTTCCTATTCCCCAGGATTTTCTCAGTATTGTAAGCCCCCCTGGAGACATGGAAACACTGATCCCGTGTCGCGTTACGGAAAACGAGAGGCTAATAGACGTTGGTACAATAGAGACCATTACCGCTATTTCAGTCAGCTCATTATCGCTTTCAAGATCATGGCGGTGGATATGGTGGCACTTCTAGCATTGATATTGATTTCTTGCTCGGGGTTCTTCGTTGCTTTTACTTCATTTGCCAGAGACTCCTATTCTGCGAGGGAAATTTGGTGAGTGATCGCCAATAATGAGTGCTTGAACCTCACAACTAATCACTCGCCATTCCGCAGTTATGCGCTCTTTCAGATCTTGATGGGATTTACACCTGCAGTACGTATAATCTTGGACTGGCTTTGTTGGAGATATAGCTAATCCTCGAACCTAGGCTTGGGAATCATGGGAATCGTATAACGTACGCTATCTTTCTGGGGGCCTTGCCCAGAGCCAGCAGATGTGCTAATGTTCTTGTGCAGCTCCTTGGAAAAGCTCTTCTCTCGGCTTTTCTGATCATCTGTCACTTTTTAATCATAACAATCCTCATTACGGTCCTAACGAACTCGTTTACGGCAGTGGCTGCTAATTCGCAAGAGGGTAATTGAGGCCCCGTCCTTGCTTCTGACCAAAGCTAATTTTGATTCAGAGCATCAGTTTCTTGTGGCCGTAAACACGCTATCCTTAGTGAAATCCGATAGTCTGTTCTCGTATACGGCACCTCTGAACCTTCTCGGCTGGGTTCTTCATCCCTTACGCCATGTTATGCCGTTCCGTCAGTTTGTCAGGCTGAACCGAACGGTTATCAAAATTACTCATTTCCCAATCCTGTTGCTGATATTTCTATATGAGCGAACAATCCTCGGGAACTCTATTTTCGAACAATCAGATGTATTTTCCAAGAAGCGCACGCGAAGGGCCGTCCAGGAATCATTCGATCCACTTGACCATGGTGTGTTTAACCCAGTGTCTCGCAGGATCCGTGCCGGTTCAGTTGCGAGCCATCATCAAGACAGAGCATTGGATGAGGTTTTCCGAAGACCCTACAAGGGAGAGTCGTCGATCCGCGGTGGAGGAAAGATGGACGTGCCCGGTGGTGTTGTAACTTCGTGGATGAAAGGGGTAGTATCACCAACGGGGTCTCCACCGACAGAATTCGAGGATGGATTTACCCTCCGCAGAAGAGCTATGGCGAGGGCTAGACCCGGCTTTGCCAAGTTCATGAAGAGAGATAGTTATGGAACTATCGAAGGCTTACAGAGGAATGCCGCCCTGAGAAAACCGACTAGATCTGTGATCTCGGATCCTGAGGAGTTTGCCAACACAGGGGAAATGGAAGGCTTAGGAGGTTTCGAGGAAAGCCACACCAAACTTGAGCCATTGGATATAATTAGAACTGATGATGTTGATGGAGACGATGAAGCGAACTCTCGTGACGAAGAGGACGAGGAGGAAATCACCAACGATACAGAGGGCCATGACAACGAGACGCCAAGCTCAGAACGGGAAACAGACGAGGAGAATACACCAACAAAGGGCTCACCAACTAAGAGCATACCAGGCCTCCCCAAAGACCCCTCCTTCACTAAACTCACCCAACAAGCACTGAGAAAGCAGTTCGCCTCCCGCCACCACGCTCGAACGGGCTCTTCACAGACCATCAAAAACGCCTTTAACCCTCCGATTGTCCAATCATCTGAAGATGAATTCGAAAGAATTAGCCCTATCCGGCTTTCGCGCCAGAACAGTGAACGCACGGCAGAATGGGCCATGGGTGATGCATCTGGGAAAAAACATTCCCCTCGCTCATCGAGGCCACAAACAGCAACTCGTGCGAGAGCAATTACCGCACCAAGAAAGTTTTTACAGCCACCCCAAAATTTAGAAGGATTACACTTGATGGTACCGAACAACGAACATGTGAGATCGCCATCACCAATTCTGGACCTAGCCCAGCATCCGGAAGAACCCCAACTCCCCTCGAGTTTTGCAACGCAGATGGCCATGGCAACAGGTGCTAGGGGCGGCGTTGCAGACCTTATGCTGGGGCGAATGATGCTATCAAGAATTGGAAATCTGGAAGAGAGCATGAAGGACATGAAGCTCATTCTTCAGGAGGTGAAGCAGTTGAATAGTAGGGGCAAGGAGAAGCCCAGGAGTTTGCCTGATGAGGAGTTTGAGGAGAAGGGCGGGTGGGGGAGGGGTAGGAGTGATGGAACTGCGTCAAGATAATTGTATTTTCCTATTGCTATTTTGTAAATTAGACCCGATTGGGTGGTGTCTTGATAGATTCGGCATTTTTACTGGCATTTTTACTTCTTTCCTTTGTTCTGGGCGGTGGCATTCTTGGCATTTTTTTTTTTGAAAAAATGTATAATTGCATTCGTGTTCATGGCTCTTAGGATAATTTCTCTCGGGAAATGATTGGCCTCGCTACCGTAGGATATCGTGAAACTTGAATCAGTTTAGAAGCGCGCACAGAACTCTATCCCTTCGTTGGTTCCCGAGTTTAACGCACTTTTAGTGATTTTAGTGAGTGCGGAAAACGCTCCTCTGTTGCCTGTTTGGGAGAGATGGTTGCAACCATTATCTCCTGAACTGCTGATATTCAGGAAATATCACCACCCCTCTTGTCACCTAAGACAGCGCATCCTATGGGTTACTGCTGTAGTTCTCATTTGTTCTGGGCGTACCAGTAGTAACAGGCATCATAAAGTGTGCACACCTGTAACCAACAACAGCATTGCTTACTAATGACGAAAGTGGTGGCAAATTTTTTTTAAGGTTCACGTAGTGTGGAAGTTAGCGTTGTGCTTGAAACAGATGAAGGGATACCGCAGGATGTCTCGCACACCTAGTTTGCAGTATCATATGTATCATAGACATGCGGGGGCGTAATGTGTATCCCTACGGAGGTATAGCTCCTAGGGTTTGTATGTTCCACAGGGGCTAAGAGCAGCAAACGTCGCTTGTGGAACATACAAAACTTAGGCGCTGTACCTCCGTACAGCGCGGGTAGCTTAGACGACACAATGCCCTTATGCTATCATACGCCCTGTCATTCCCCTCTCCATTTTCTTTTTAGGAGGCATACAAGTGTTATCTTATCGACTCATCTTCACTGTGGAACACTACGGTACTACCTCTATGAATCTGCCCCCCCCCNCCTCTAAAAAAAAAAGGAAAGGAAAAAGGAAAAAGAAAATAAAAAGATGAATTATGGGTCGTCTAACCTGTCATACCAACTCACACTTCAAACACGATACTCGTACCATGTTTGCTAAGCCTTTCGACTAGCCTGTTGCAGCGCATCCTAGCCAACCTACCAATGCGATATTGCCGCCATAAGTATTAGATTTATATACTTGTAATTTCATCGTGTATTCGGAATTGGGGGCTAGCAGGCACGCTACTCCCGGGAGAGAATTCCAAAGAGGCACAAAAACTAGCCACTTACGGTTATTATAATTTTTCTGAATATAATTTCCGCCAACACAAGTACCTACTCTTCCTGCTAGTATAACCTCTGCATCTGGAGACAAGAACTGAAAAGCTAAGGACTTTTTCAAAACTTAAGAGATGAGAAAATTATAAACACACAGTAGAGGTAATTGGTTCTAGTTCATCTTCTCTTCAGCATCTTTTACTAAGCTCTTCCTTCAAGTTCTATCCATCTAGCCAAAGTCTAGTTCTAATTCCTCTTATTGCCAAATTCCTCCTATTGCCAAGTTCCTCCTATTGCCAGATTTCTCTTTGCCTTCAAGTACCTTTCTGGACTTCCAAACCTGACTATCCCATAGCCTGAATAGGCTCAGAGTATAGTTAGTCTCTATAAACCATCTTAGGTGTCCAATTTGAACTCAGCTGTATGAGTAATTGTAACATGTTTGGGCCGGGCCCTAGTCATGTAGCGGTACGATAGGAGCAGATGGCTTCTTGGTCAACAAGAAGTGAGCACTACTTACAGTTACTAGACATAAGTCTTGGTTATCGCGCCATCTGAAACACCGTCGGTGCGCCACCCGGGCATTGCGTGATAAGCTCCTGCCCGGATGAAAGTGATTAAATTAAAATACATAGTGCTAGTACTTAGTATACCATTCTTTTGCCTCAATAACTGCAGCTACACGGAAGGGCATAGACTTCCACAGCTTCTCAAAGAAGCTATCCGGAATGGTCTCCCAAATAAGTGGTAGGACCTCAGCTAACCTATTGTGTAGAGTGTTAGCTACCAGCTTGGTAATAATATTTTGGCAGCTAGTCTCACCTTGCCTGTACTCGATCAGGTCCACCTGGTGTATCTAAGATATCAGGATATTGCTTGTGGAGGCGGTGCTTAAGTTCTACCCAGGCATGCTCAATCGGGTTGAGATCAGGGGAGAGGGGAGGATGATCTTCCAAATCAATACCATTATCCGCGAGCTATTGGAGTGTGTCGCGCGCTATGTGAACTTTCGCTTTATCCTGTTGAAACAGGGGATCACTAATATCATCTGCGATCTCCTGCATGACCGGGCCCAAAACAGAATCTAGAAGCCAAATATAGACATGTCTGGCTACCCTTGCCTTCCTAATTGAGACTAATGGACCCTGTTTCTTTCCCCCAAAGCAGCCCCAAACTATCAGCCTGATCTCATTTGCCTTCCTCCTAGGCTGAATACAGGGTGTGAGCTACTTTTCCTGAGGTGTGCGAAACACCCACACACGTCGGGGATCTGCAGATTTTTGCACAGTGCATTTATCGCTATAGAGAATCCCCTGAAAATCTTCAATTGTCCAGTTCTTTCTAGCCAAAGCCAATTCTAGTCTAGCCTTAGCATGTCTCTCCTGCAACTTTGGCCTCTTCTGAGCAAGCCACTTCCGTATATTGGCTTCCCGGAGAACATGATCGATAGTTCTGATAGATACATGTGGAGCGTAATGGTTGCGCAATTCTAATCGGGTCATTGCTCGATCGCTTCTGGCTGCGTGAATGATAGCTCGCTTTTCTCGGCGACTCAACAGGGCAGGTCGGCCAGATCAGATTGCATTCTATATAGATCCATGATCACAGGCGTGTGCTAGGAAATTCCGGACAGTTGACCAGGGGCGCCCAACTAGATGGGCAACAGTGGAAATTGTCTAAAAGGCATAGAGGAAGGCAATCATCATACCTTTCTCAGTATTGGTCATCTCTTGGCGCGCTGTTTTAGGCTTATACCAGGAGTGATTGGCTTGTTTAGGAGGCATTGTTTTGTGGGGTGTAATGTAACAGGTATTCAAGGTGTATACGTGATTTTCAATAGGGGGAGGTAGCTTTACGAGTATTCTCGCTTAGCTGTCTGCTGACTAAGCTTTCACCAAGACTTATGTCTAGTCACTGTACTAAAGGAGGCTTTAAAGGGGTATAATAGAAGAACAAAGAAGTAACCATTCAACCAAGTATATTAAGAATACTGTCAGTCAAAGTCTGCTATTTCCATTATAGGAATCAGCGGTCTTTAAACACAGTATATCACTTATCCCCAGTATGAGTAATATTTCAAAACAATATGTATATCAACCGATAGCATACAAAACAATACAAGTATCAAATGATACTATGAAACCAAACATAAAACAATGTGTGTATCAACCGATAGCACATGAAACAATACAAGTATCAAACAATACTGTGGAACCCAAACCAAATCCTAACCTAGCACCCGTACCAGTTATAGTAATAGTACTTGAAATTCATATCTAATAGAATAAACTTATTAATATGTACCATACCAGACTCACAGCTCTTATCCTGGGGCTAGCTCAGAAATTCATCACCGCTCTAAGCTGCAATAATAGCTGTAATACGTCAGGGTATGGATGCAATCAACCCAATGATATAGTTGGCAGGGAGATTTTTCCACTTCTCTACTACAATCTCCTGTATTGTAGTATTCTAATAACTTCAGCCAATGTGCCTCTTAACGTGATCTTTGATATACTACTAAACCTCCTCAATTGGAGTTAAATCTGGAAAGCATAGTGCAAGTAATGTTCTCTCGAAACCAGAATCTAGTACCTCACTAATATAGTAGTCTTTAGTATGAGATGGTGCACTCTCTTCAAGAAAGTAAGGGAGTTTGTATTATATTATTATTTGGATAAATAAGAAAGGAAAGATTTTTGGATCAAGGATCTGCTCTCTGTAAATGTACTAATCAACTGTATCTTTTCCTTTCACACTGTGGGTTTTTTGTATCAGAATAGTATATGGTTTGCCTGATTCTATGAAGTAGTTGTAATTGTTAGTATTACTATTAAATTCCTCTTATAATCATATAATATATGTCTGCCTTACTGCTGGAGTCTCAATTAGTAAAGGGAAAAAGTGCTATGGAAGTTGGGATCTATTGTAATCAGGCATGATCCCTCCACAAAATATTGCTGCTAAGCCTTTTAGAAAACTTTGATTTAGATTCTGAGATTGGTGCTCCTTCTGAGTATATCTATGGACTCCCTTTATACAGAAAGGGTGAAGCGTACTTGCTTAAAAATCTGATTTATTAGTAAAGAGAATATTTTTTAAAATTGAAGTATTGATACTTCAGCAGCTATTCCAATCTTGCTGCTTGGATTTTAACTGTCAGGAAGGACTTAGTTGATCAACATCAATAGATCTCATTAGCTGTGAGGATATTTAATAGAGTATTACTACAAGTAGACAAACTTGATACTATAATTAACTTATAAAATGGCTTCTGGCAGTGAGTATCATCTTGAATATAATGGCCAGTATCTATGTGGGATCAAAGGCAGATAGTCTAAGGCACACTATGGCATAGAAGATAAGGAGACATGTAACCGGTATGGGTACTAGGTTGTTTTATGTTTAGTTTCACAGTATCATTTGATACTTGTATTGTTTCGTGTACTATCGTTTGATACACACATTGTTTTATGTTTAGTTTCACAGTATCATTTGATACTTGTATTGTTTTGTGTGCTATCGTTTGATGCACATATTGTTTTATGTTTGGTTTCACAGTATTGTTTGATACTTGTATTGTTTCGTGTGCTATCGGTTGATACATACATTGTTTTGCAATATTGCTCATACTGGAGATAAGCGATATGCGGTATTTAAAGACCGCTGATTCCTGCTATGGAAACAGCAGACTGCGACAGACAGTATTCTTAAATATACTTGGTTGAACGGTTACTTCTTTGATCTCCTATTACACCCCGTTCGAAGCCTCCTTTAGCTAGCAGCGCTCGCCTCGTGTTGATCACGAAGCCATCTGCTCCTATCGTACCACTACGTGACTAGGGCCTGGCCCGAACATGTTACATTTTTTTAACCTCAGCAAGTGGTTAAGAAACCTGCAGGGACCTGGTCTGATCAACCTACAAAAAGTCCAATAGCGAAGCGAGTATCGGGGAGCGGCAGAACTACGAAGGATTTGGCTCCGCCAACACGACACCATTGAGTCACTAGAGACTCAAAGTGGGAAGCAGGTCCCATGAGAAGGCCTTACCAAGAAAAGGGAACCCAAGAAACCGAAAGGGCCAAGGAGCGGATTCTCGATTGACGAAGTTGAACGACAGCTAGCGCGAGACTTGGCCAAGGAGGACCTTTACCGAATCGACTGATGAATTAGCTAAGGCAGCAACCAGCCTTCGCGGGCTATTTCCCGTCAGCCCCAGCAAAGGAAAGGCACCAGCGCAACTACCGAAGAAAGATAGCATACCTGTCGGGACACATAAGAAGGAAGAAGACGACGAAGAAGCATCAGATCACTCGGTAGTAAGGCAGCCACCAGACGAATTCCCCAGCGACTCTCCAGAAAGCTCCTCAGACAACAGTTCGAGTGATGAAGAGTCCGACCATGAAATGTCCCAAGGTGAATCCGCCGAACTGCCCGGCCCAGGGGCGGGGCGAAAAGGACCTAAAATCAAACTTCCGCTGCCACCCTTGTTCTCGGGTGAAAAGGACGACTTAAAACCTGAGGTATTTGATCAGTGGGTTATAACAACCTCTCAATACCTGGCCCTACACAGAGTGGACAAAAGTAAGGAAGGAAGCAGAGCATACTTTGGAAGCTTCTGCACTGGAAAGGCAGAAGAAGTACACCACCAAGCAATGAACCACTATGAGAGTGGGGAAAAAATCTGTGGAACAACCCTGATAAAGTACTTGAGAGAGAGATTCCAATCCTCGTGAAACACGGAAGAACTATACAAAAGCTTCAAGGATATCCAGCAAGTACGAAATGGCAAAACAGAAAGAATAACCCTGCTCGTGACGGATCTCTTGATGTATCATGGACGATTGCCTACCGGGACAGTATCTCAGTATACGCTGCGACAAAGATTGTATGAAGCAATGTATCCCAGACTACGCCAGGAGGTAGAACCCATGGAGGAGGATGGTGATTCCTTTGACAAGATAGTCAAGCGGGCCGAACGGAAGGATGCTATGCTGTATGAAACAGGAGTCTACCGAACCCACATACCAAAGGAAAGAAACAGCAAGGGATCACCATCGCGGGATAATACGAAAAAGGATAAACCATATCGCAAGGATTCAAAGGACAAGAAAGACAAGAAGCAGAAATGACGCGAGGAAGGCACATGTTTCAAATATGGGAAAAAGGGGCACTACGCAAAAGTTTGCTATTCCAAAAAAGGAAAAGAAAAGGCCGCTAAGTGAGAGGCTAGCACAAACCACATGGCAGCAACCGAATATGACGAAGTGGAAATTGACTCAGTGGAAATGGAAAGCCTACGAATGCAACCAATGTTGGCAATAAGGTCCCGTGACGCTCTTGAAGGAACGATTCACATAGAAGGCCATCCAGCAATGGTACTATTCGACACGGGAGCAATCAGCTGCGACATAATCAGCGCCACCTTTATCTCTACCCATGGCATCCCTACAGAGCCTCTACCCCAACCAATAACAGTCAATATGGCTATGAAAGGATCCTGCTCTTCAGGCCACAAGAAATGTGGACTGACCGCGGGAATCGGGAAAAAGAAATGGACAAATCAGGAGATGTTGGTAGGGAACTTGGCAAAGTACGATGCCCTGATTGGAATGCCATTCCTGAAAAGACATAATCCTCTTATCAGGTGTGGGGATACCGCAGTGGGATTTCCCGATGACAAACTACATGTGCTATGCAAACCAACAAGCGGGGAATGCCGAGCCGCTGTATTAGACACCACCACAAAAGCATGGTTGGAAGAATACAAGGATGCATTCCCGGACAAAGTCCCTGAAACGCTACCCCCAGTGCGAAAGATTAGCCACCACATTCGGTTAAAGGATCCAACCGACCTACGAAACCAAACAACATACTCGATCCCAGAAGCCTACAAGGAAAAACTCATGAACTGGATAAACAAGAAATTATGAAGTGGAGTAATTGTATTACAAGAGGTACCTTGAGCGGCTCCTATGTTTGTACAACCAAAGTCAGATGGAAGGATCCGCCCCCTGGTGGACCTGAAAGTGAGAAATGATAACACGATCATGGATAGTCCATCAATTCCAAATCAACAGCAGATGCTTAACCGAATAGGGCGAGCAAAATTTAGGAGTAACAGCGACCTAAGCGACGCATACTTCCAAACACGCATGGACAAGGACAGTGTTAAATTCAACTCATTCAAAATCCTGTTCGGAGGATTTGTGAGCAAAGTAATGCTCCAAGAAGACATGAATGCACCAGCAACATTTATGCGAATAATGGAAGACCTCCTAAGAGAATATTTACATCATTTTGTATGGGTATACATTGATGATATTCTCATATTTTCAGACACATCAGAGGAACACGAACAACACGTACGTCAAGTATGTGATCAACCCAGAAAAGCAAAATTTTACGTGAGCAAAAAGAAGTCAGTACTTTTTGCGGACAAGCTGGAAGTATTAGGACACATAGTGGACAATGAGGGGATCTATGCCTTCCCTCAGAAAATATCATCCATTGCAGAATGGGAAACACCGAAAAACAAGAAGGAATTGCANGATCTCCTAAGCGAATATTTACATCATTTTGTATGGGTATACATTGATGATATTCTCATATTTTCAGACACATCAGAGGAACACGAACAACACGTACGTCAAGTATGTGATCAACCCAGAAAAGCAAAATTTTACGTGAGCAAAAAGAAGTCAGTACTTTTTGCGGACAAGCTGGAAGTATTAGGACACATAGTGGACAATGAGGGGATCTATGCCTTCCCTCAGAAAATATCATCCATTGCAGAATGGGAAACACCGAAAAACAAGAAGGAATTGCAACGATTCCTAGGAGTAGTAAATTATGTGGCCCAGTTTCTCCCACACCATGCTACGTTGACGGCACCACTAACTGACTTAACGGGAAACGCCGAATTCGTATGGACAATAACCCACCAGACCGCATTTGATATGGTTCAAAAGCGAATTATCGATCACCAAGTCATGCGACCAATAGACGTACGGAGTGAGGAACCAATTTGGTTGGGTACAGATGCCTCAGATTTAGGAGTTGGAGCATGGGTGGGACAGGGACCCACTTATGAGAAGGCACGATCAGCCGCATTACACAGCAGAAAGTTCACCAGCGCTCAAATGAACTATGGGACCACCGATAAAGAGGCCTTAACAGTAGTGGAAGCGCTTAATCGGTGCCACAATGTACTAATGGGAAACTCCTTCACGATAGTTACAGACCACCAACCCTTAACGCACCTGCGAATGGTAAAGAACACTAGCAGGAAGCAGGTGAGATGGCTAAGTGTCTTGGGAAAACACGACGCAAAAACAGTCTATGCACCAGGAAGCACGAACTATTTAGCTGATACCCTTTCCGAGGTATACGAGGGAGAATCAGACTTGAATCCACTCTATGTCCCTGATTATATGAAGGAATCGGATGACATCTTGGATAACACGGTCTACGAGCAAGAATCAAACACAATGGAGCCCATGCATGAGTTCTCCCCTACTTCCCCCCCTTTCTCCTATATTGAGTACCCCAACGAGGCCCCTGTACCCCCTGAAAACTCTGGTTCAATCACTGCAGGAAACGATTGGTGTGACCAGTGTACCCTGCGAAGTACGCCACCGGAAGAACTCCCACATAGCGCTCTACACTTCTCACACTATTACGTGGATCATTGCCCATATCATCAAACCAAGATCAAATTCACGAACAACCATCCTAGATGACAGGGAAAATGGACCCCTTACCCACTTAGTGAAGGACCGAGCCCTCCAAGTACAGAAATCGACGCGCGCCCTCCGGAGTCCCCCGAAATCAATGACTGGGAATGGGAAGAAACCACCGGCAGAAGACCAATTAGTGCGGGAGAAGGACCGTCCACCCTTGCCCAGCCGACCCCCAGGTCTTATGCAATTGCGGCACTGCTAAACCCGGAAGGCCCGGCATTCCAGATGGCGGAGCCAGAACAAATAGAAAACCTTACGACCGAGAAAATAGCGGCATTCCGATGCCAGGACCTGATAGTCCACCACCCATTAGGCGAGCGGAACGGCTAGAAACCCTTACCGATGAGCCGATAGTCTCAGTAATGCCCCCAACAATGACAGAATATTGGCGCAGGCTTTACGATGTCTTAGTAGACAATGAGGAGGAAGACCTACCTGAGACAACCAGAGGAAGCGAGATAGAAGATGAACACGACATCTTACAAAGAGTCAATGAAATGATCGGCACATTCCCAGCACACATGGTAGCAGCATACCGGAAAGAACCAATTTGGAAGAAGGTAAATGAGCATATGGACTCCACAGGAGACTTGTCCTCTTACAAGGTTGCCAACGGAATGCTATACGCAAAACCCAGATATGGGGAAGACTGCCTGTACATCTCAAAAGGCCCCGCATACAGACATATGACTTTAAAAGAATGTGTCATTAGCGAAATTCACAACAAAGGCCAACACAGTGGTGAACGAAACTTACGGTACGCAACGGAGTACCTGTTTTGGCCTGAAATGCGCAAGGACTTTTGAGCGTATGTGGCCCAGTGCCACACATGCCAGGTAAATAAGGAGCCTACAAAATTGCCAGAAGGAAAGGCTCAAACAATTACCCTGCCATCAGAAACTTTCAAATCAATAGCCATTGACTTTGCGGGACCCTTCCACAATTCATGGAGATATGACATAATCCTAGTTGCGATAGATAGGTTTTCAGGATTCACGTGGCTTATACCTACAATGAAGCAAGTAACAGCAATAACAACCTGTGAACTTCTACGCAACAAAATATTTACACCCCGTGGCTACCCAACATCTCTAGTAAGCGATGCGGACCCAAGATTTGAGTCACATGTGTGGAGACAACAGTGTCGATCATTAGGCATTGAACATATCAAGGCGGCACCAGGCTATCATGAAACTATTGGACATGTTGAAAGGAAAATTCGAGAATTGAAGACAGCTCTCCGAAACCTAGTCAACGCCTGACAAAATAATTTGCTTTGATGCTATACCAGAGACAGCCACATACCTGAATGCGGGATGGTCAGAAACTCTCGGTATGTTACTATATAAAGACATTTTCAGACAGAATTACCCACTACTGCCCCTAGCAAGCTTCAAGAACTCCGCAGTACCGGCTGCCGATGAATTACTAAACCGGCACCAAGCAATCCGGAATGCGCCGTTCAATGCGATTAAAATGGCACGATTTAGAAATACGAGAGCAGCAGCAAAACGACGCAGACACCATACACTGATAGGAACGGGTAATCTGTTACTGGTATACGGAAGTTTATTCGCAACAGAATCGGGACGTAGCAAGAAATTGCTACTGCGTTAGCGTGGACCATTCAAGATAATCGGATACGATGAGCATACACAAAATTACATGGCAGAAACGGATGACAGAATGTACGGAAACCGAGAAGCGACATTCCATGCATCCACCGTGAAAAGATACCGCCCTAATGATGATGTCTCCTTTCCTGCCAGGAGCCACACAAAACCACCCTCAATCGTGGTAAACGAGAAACCAGAATGGGAAGTGGAAACCATACGAGACCACAGAAGACGATATGACCGTGACCAATTCCCGGTGAAATGGGTGGGGTACCCGGAAACAGAAAATAGGTGGGAACTCCGGGAGGGATTGGAAAATGCGATGGAAGCGGTTAATCAATGGTGGGAAGACAACAAATCGGAGGACGAGCTACCCCCTATGATAAACCATGTGACGGTGGCGTGGAGCCCAACCCTGTCAGAAATCCAACACCTGCGCCCGGACACGGACCAAGGGATACAGGACGGATTTTGGTCAGCCCACTTTGCGAGCGATTTCGAAAGCACCAAAGTTAAAAATCGGGTAATGGAAGATGAAGTGGCATACCTAGCCCGGGTGGCCGAGACGGAGTACTGGCAGTAGTGAAAAGGAAAAAGCACTCCATCCAACAGCCTTACGGTGTCAAACTATGAGCAAGTGCCTTGGAGACTGCGCCATCAGCTAATAGGACTGTTGGTAAACCGTGATATTATCCCTAGACGATACCTTACACACCGACTGTTCATACACATCTGCGACAAATGCTTAGAAACAACAACAGAATCGACGGGACGAATGTGGAGAGAATCAGTGTCACATGTTTTCCATTTTGGTAGTGGGTGCTACCTGAGCACAGAAAAATGTGATGGTTGCATGGAGATGGAAGAAACTGAAATTAAGCAGCACCCCCTTTTTCCTAAAAAGACCTAAGCGAGGCCGACACCTAAGCAAGGCCAACACCTAAGCGAGGTCACTACCGAAACATAAATACCGTCCACCAGCCCTCTAAACCGCCAAAGAAAACAGATCACACTACCAGACCTCCAAACCTTTAACTTCTTACAAAAACTTTCACCCTATTACAACTTACCCTTACGTGAAAAGAAACAAAATGTCAACCTACATAGAAGTCAGCACAAAGGGACGAGACCTCATTTTGGGGTACCTTCTTTACCGAGAAATCATTCCAGAAGACGCATACTGGAAGATATTTTACATCGATCACTGCAAAGATTGCGGACGAATTGATGTTGAGACGGAAGAATGGGAGGACCGTATAGTACGGAACTTCATGGACTTGCCACACTACTTGGAGTCAGGTTGCTCTGTGCACGGAGCGCCATGTGGGGAGTGTTTGGAGAGATGGTTGGAAGGTATGGAATAGATGTTGTGGGACGACATGAGATTGTGGCAGGATAGCAATGACGATGAGGATGGGTCCTATGCGGACTTTTAAGAGAATAGTGGAGTTACCGGCTATTAGGATTTTATTAGGTTGTTTTATTTGGGGAAATTGTTATTTTATTTTGGCAGTGTAACCGGTACGGGTACGAGGTTGTTTTATGTTTAGTTTCACAGTATCGTTTGATACTTGTATTGTTTCGTGTGCTATCGGTTGATACACACATTGTTTTGCAATATCGCTCATACTGGAGATAAGCGATATGCTGTATTTAAAGACTGCTCATTCCTGCGATGGAAACAGCAGACTTCGACAGACAGTATTCTTAAATATACTTGGTTGAACGGTTACTTCTTTGATCTCCTATTACACCCCGTTCGAAGCCTCCTTTAGCAAGCAGCGCTTGTTTCGTGGTGACCATGAAGCTATCTGCTCCTATCGTACCGCCATGTGACTAGGGCCTGACTCGAACACGTTACAAGACAGGTATAGTAGTACAAATAAGATGTGTTTGTATCAAGATTCCGGGGTTCAGAGAGAGGGTTCTAGGCTTCTAGGTCAGGGTTCATATATTTTGGTAATACAAAGAAGAGAGGAAGATGTAATTTCTAAGTACAAAAATGGGTAGAAAAGTACCAGGTTGCGTAAAGAAAGTAAACTATGAAGAGGCATACCCCTTTATATAAGCAAGGAAAACCCGGTACTAACAAATTCTAAATACCCTAAACCCGTCCTCATATGCAGCCATTATCTTCTATCAGTTTCTATCAGATTCTGTCATGTGAACTCTTAGCTAAGTACTGAATCCAACACCTAGACAACTGTGTCTCTCAACTAACCCTTATCTTAGTATATGCAAACAAAAGCCCTATGCCATTGTACTCTAGTCAGTAGACCATGATACTAGCTCTCCTCTCATATACTAAAGTGCTTGGAGAAATGTGGCTTCTATTCTGGCAGGAGGTCTAGCTTGTTTGAATACTAGTGATTAACCTTGTCTATTACTCGTTAGTTATTTACCACTTTGGTGGATTTTCAGGTTGGCTCCTTATACTGTTTCTATCATAATAGGTAATATAGACCACCTTGAACTATCTTGGTATCCTCCATTCTTTCCAAATGCTATTCCCCTTCTATATCAACATTCATAGTTGGCCAAGAAGATATAACCAGTTATAGAAGGAAGGTGCAGTCAGCAAACTCTAGCAGTGAAATATAGAAACCATTGTAGATCCTCATGGACATAGGGAGACCTAGGTGGTAGGTGTGGGTACCTAATTAAGTCATGACCAAGAAGGGGTGGAAGCATTTGTTGTCAAGTTTTTGGGATAGTTGACAAGTATGGAGGTTTTTAGTATTAAGCCATACCTTGTCCCTGGCATGAAAGTTTGGAGCAGGTAGGCATCCTCAGTCAGTGTATTCTTGTTGATAATCCTGGGTGTAAGCAATCTTGGAATGGAGGTGGTTATGTATTTTCCTTATATATTGGGTAAATTCTCTATCCACTGGTTCTCTATGAGGTAATGTAGGAGTGTTTAGAAAATCTATGCAGGGGTTGCAGCTATAAGATGTTCACACTAGGGTGCTAATCACTTAGTGGTACAATAGAAGCAGATGGCTACTTGGTCAACAAGAGGTGAGCTCTACTAACTGAAAGAGTCTTCAAGAGAGTATAATAGAAGATCGAATGTAACTGTTCAACTAAGTATATTAGAAATACTATTCATCAGAGTCTGTAATTACTATTATGGAAATCAGCTGTCTTTAAGTACAACTTATCACTTATAACCTGTATGAGTAATTTTATAAATCCTTGTGTATATCAAATGATAGTATACAAAGTAATACCAGTATTAGATAATACTTTGAAACAAAATATAAAACATTGTGTGTATCAAGTGATACTACACGAAACAATACAAGTATCAAATGATACTATGAAATCAAATATAAAACATAAAACTGACCTGGTACCTGTACCAGTTATAGCAGTGGTAGTTTGTGAAGAGGTGTAACAGGCTGGTAGACTTATAGCTATAATTGTTGGTAGCAAACTCTACCATAAGGAGCCAAAGAGACTAGTCGTTCTATTGGTAGTAAATATAGGCATGTAGATACTGTTTCATAATAGCCTTCACCCTCTCCGTCTGACTGTCTATCTAGGGGTAAAAGGTGATAGAAAGCTTCCTAAAAACTTCAAGATAGCTGCAGAGTGTTTCTCAGAATTCCCAGGCAAATTGAGTACTATAAGCCAAGATAATGGTGGCAGAGAGGGCATAGTATTTTCAGACATGGTTGAGATATGGTTTGGCAAGTATGAGGGTGTTGATGGTGGTACAGCAGGCAATCAGATGGAGTATTTTTGTTAGTCTGTCTACTACTACCAGGATGGCATCATGGTCCTGACTCCATGGCAGGCCTAGAACAAAGTCTATAGATAAATGTTCTCAGGGCTTCTCAGGAACAGGTAGGGGCATAATATACCAAATAGGGTATAACGTATAGTATAGCTTCTCTGGCAGGAGGAGTAGGTCTTTACAAATTGGTCTATATTGCATCATATACCTAGCCAGTAACAATGACAAGACATCAGTTCATGTGTTTTAGCTCTCCCATGGTGCTTTGCTACAGGAGGTCATGCACTTCCTTAATCAATTGTTTTTTTTTTAACTTCATATGTCTGATTGATTATGGCTCAACGACGTACATGCAGCCCACGCTATGGCATACCAAAGCCTTAATTCCAAATGCAGTAACAAAGGAAACAAACCCAACGCTGCCTTTCCTCCAAAAACGGGACGCACAAGCCCCTCACATCGCCTACGATGACTAAGAAGCGGGTAAAGAAATCCTCCGTCTGATACCGGAACACCCGTCTAGAAGAAAAAACATAAGTAAAGTAAAGAAATCCCCCTCCGTGTCCGCCCGCGACTGCCGCCCCAGGCATTCAACAAAAGGAAAAATCATAATGCGTAAAATAGTATAAGTAAGGAAAACCGTATCCAATTGGGGAGTAGGGGGTACTTGTTGCCGACCCCGGAGGGGATGGGAGGGTGAGGCCGAAGCCGCTCTGATGGCTGGCATAGAGGGAGGAAAGCCAGTGGCTGTCGCCGAGGTGTAGGAGGCTAACCCCAAGATGAGGGAAGCCGAGAACCAAACGGGGGCATCAGGAGCCAGACTGGCGACGCCCTGGAGGTGAGCTTCACGTTGCTGGGCCTTGGCCGGACAGTGTAGTATGGCGTGATCAAAGGTCTCCTCTTCCTCCTCACATGAGGGGCATACAGGTGACTGGTCATGGTTGAACCAGGAGCAGTGCGCGGCAAGGTAGCTTTTCCCAGAATGCATCTGATGAAGACGACGTGCCATGAAGCGAGGGAGGCGCATAAAGGCGTGGGGGGTATCCGAGGGGGGGTAGAAATGAGGGGCC
>PYWC01000032.1:499692-510647 GCA_003182015.1 Tuber magnatum | reverse complement strand
GGGGACGAGTGACTGTATGAGCATTACGGGAAATCTACCGCCATCCAAGGGATGGGCAGTGGAATCGCGGAGCGGAAGAGTTATTTGTCGTAACACCGGGCATCCCCTAGTGCTTGAGATCTTTCTCACCAGACAAGATAGTTTTAGGAAGGCTGTTGCCACCCGTACTGGTATATCGTCGAGGAGCGATATCGGTACATACCTTTCACTTTGTTCAGGGCATGCTGCGAAAAGTAGCGAGATCTCTGCTACTCGAGTACGTGTGATAGTGTACAGTACTGTGCGGTATCTTCTGGCCTGTAGGCCTAGTCTGTAGGCCTAGTTGACGTTGCACCATACCTCGCTATGCGAGGTTAAACCCCGGGTCACTACAGTGGTATCGTAGTACGGCAAATAAATCGCCCCCCTAACTCAAGATATCGCTGAAATTACTGGCGAAAAAGTAATGCATGTGTCACACGAACCGCTCCCACCAATTGTACGAGTGCTCGTAGATAATCTTGATACCTCTCAAACCATCTATCCCAATATCCTATCTGCTGGTGTATTGCAGCGGCCATTCCCCCCCTCCATCACTCATCCAAAGCAAAGAAAGTGGAGAAAATCTTTGGCGAAAGCAAAAAACGTTCATGCCATGCCGCGACACCCCTCCATCGTCACCATCCTGATTAACAAAACCCTTGCCCAATAACGAGATCACGAGGAAGGAAGTAAAAAAGGAATAATAATAATAATAATAGAGAAATGCTCATGATATCCTGCGTGAAAAAGGACCTCAATCCTACCCCTGCGAGCCTCATTACGGTACACATCGTCACATTGGATTCTCAGCCCCATCTCCCTGACTTCCTCCGAATCTCAACAATCATTACAACGAAAGGTATATGGCTAGTGCCCCAAGTTAACGGGCAAAGGGAATCCATTGTTCATGCGTTGTGTTTATGAAGTCCTAGTCTAGCCGGCATTGATCCTTGCTTGGGCATCTTCAACGCACTGTTTGTTCAAGTTAGCGCCGTACCATCAGAAGAAGGAGTATGAGCGGGAAGTGTTCATACCTTATACCAGTTGGTCTTGAGGATTATGAAAGACTGTAAACTCGAGACGAATGCTAAGGCAACCGCAACACCGCACCAAAGCCCTACAAGCTTCCAGCCAAGGGTGAAAGCGCAAATCACGGATACGGGCATCGCGATACCGTAGTACCCGACGATGTTGATGTAACTTCCGATATGTTGTCGTCCTATCATCGTTAGTATTTCGAGCCGAGTGATGCATAGAGTACACGGGAACAAACCTTGTCCTCTGAGAATTCCGGACCCAAGACCCGCTAGTGCGTCAAACAGCTGGAAAGCCGCGGTTAAGGGCATGACATGCACAACAAGCGAGATAATCTCCGCGTCGGCAGTAAACAACTTGGCAAACTGCTTGCGCACGCTGAACATTATGCAGAGATTGAAGATGCCGACAACAATTGCGGCCATGAAGCCTGTGTGCGCGGAAACCTTTGCTGCACCACCCATAGTCGCACCCAGGAAGTTTGCTATCCGGGTAGAACTGGCGATGGAGAGAGCGAATGATAGCTGGTAGGAAATCGCCGCTCCAGTTGCGAGAATCGATTGGGCAGCGAGGTACGAGGTCCCAAAGCGGGCAGACATCAACGTTAGAAGCTCGAAGGCTAAATACTCTGTTTCCATCATCACTAGGCCGGGGAGACTGAGTTCGATCTGTATGGAAGGTTAGTTGCATGCTACTTTGCACTCCCCTGCCGAGATGGACAAAAAGGAAATGGGAAGGGAAGAAACACCATAGGCCACCAGCTTTGAAGACCTCTCTTAGTAAACCCACCCCAGCATTCGCGGCCATCGATAAAGTAGACATAACAGAATAGTAGGATTGGCATAAGCCAATCAACAATAACGACAGCAACTGGTGCCCCATTGAACCCAAATCCGATGGTTGGATGCTAAAGTTACACAATTAGCAAGAGTCCCCTCACTCATAACAATTGATTCCATATCAACACACCCAGACAAGAAGATAATTCAAGACAGCATTGACGGGCGAACAGATGAAGAGCACGAAGGTCGACGCGGCAAATATGCCTGGAAACAATATGAGTCATGATTAAGAGCAAAGAGGGAACAGATGTAGAAAAAGAAAAGAAGTCGGGTGGACTTGCCCTGGGCTTGAGTGAACCTCTTTCCCGCTTCGAATAGCGCAAACCCAGGTCTGGCGGTTCCAAAAAAAAACTTAGCCGGAGCCTCGCATACAGCGAGGTGGTGAATAGCATGGCGGAAACTTACGCTCCAATAGTCAGGATACGGAGGTATCTGCCCGACAATACGGCCAATTCTGGCTCAGGAATTATAGCGTTAAGAATCGGCTCCGCAAAGAACCAGGCGGCAATAATTGGAACAGAAACCAATCCAAGGAACCATATCATTCGTTGCAAGTGAAGACCCACAAGAGTTTTGTTTCCCGATCCATATGCTTGCGCGCACAGTGTATCCAACGACGTACTAAGCCCTGCGTATAAACAAGAGGGTGAACCCAAAAATCTTTGCAAACATTGTAAGGGGAAAAAGAGGTCATAGGTTAGGGTTTCTTTTAAGGCATACCTTGATATACAGCGTAACCGGTAATGTTTGCAGTCATGCCAGCCAACGTAACAGCAGCAAGCTCATTTTTCCCCAGCGTTCCCGCTGAAAAGAGGGATGCAATTGTTAAACTGTATTGTAGCAAGAAGGTGAGCCATAATGGTGCAGCGTATTTCACCAACGTCCTTGCCTCTCTGGCGTACGAAGTGTGAACGGCGCCAGCAACGACTGCTTCATCCCACTTTGATACACCGTCAGTGTAACCCCCGAGAAGGCCTGTTGTCTCTGCAGTAAATGCCGCCTCTAGGTTGGCATCGTCCCGAGTTGTCGGCGACGACGATGATGAAGACGACGTGGCGAGGGTTCCATAGTCTGACGTGGTCACCTTACGATCCCTCAACAAATCTTGCTCTTCGATACCCATTCTTTCGCTCTCGGACGGTGCTGGGGACACTAGGTCTCTGGAAATTGGAGAGGAAGAGGCTACCACGGGACGAGTACCAAAGGTGAGGGAAGGACGACGGTAGCTGCTCGCGGGGGACCGATTCGGAGGCCCGGACTGGCGGTGAGCGACCGAACTAAGCGAAGGTCTTTCTGGGTTGGTCAACGCCTCCTCACTCTGACTTCCACTAGCAATGGGTAGAGGGGCAGAGGGTTTATGACCATTATTGGATTCCTCGGCAGGGTCTTCGCCTCTATTACCACAGTTATCTGCATTACGCTTGGACATGCCGGATATGCTTTTAATAGGCTGCTTGCAGGGATTTCAGTAATACGCTGGGGTCGGTGTCTTGGGAGAAGGTTTTGGTTATGAGTCAGAGTTTGTTCTCCCCCACCGTCTCCTTTTCCAGCACAGTACAATGAATGCAAACCGCAATCGAAGGCCTGGTGAAATGCCTGTGCGTGTATACAGGAGGAATCCGGACGGAGGATCTCACGGAAGGGGAAGTCAACTCCCCGATGCCGGTGTAGGTGTCCAGGAGGGGTTGTGATGCTTGGGGCGGGATATAGTTCAGGATGTGGGGGGAGGGTTCAGAGGTGCAGCAAGTGTCTGGTATATGCGAACACGATGAAAACTCCTGATATCTACTATCAGGTTATCAGCAGAAATCAGCCTGTCAGCCCACGATAGGTTTAGTTTGACAGGTTAAAACAGAATTGCGAATACCGGTTAATGAGATCTAGTGGGCTGATCTTATACCGTGTCGGGAAAATGCTAATACCCTGTTCTCCGAATTCGGAGATTTCAGAGCTGACGGAGATGTTGGATTTCGAGAGTTTTTGCTGCACCGTAGACAGTAAAAGTGGCCTGTAGGTTGTTAGATGGGCCCTTCTACTTGAGGGAACGAGGAAAGAGAAGAGGTGAAAAGGGGAAGAAAAAAAAGGAAGGCCGGAATACTCGTAGAGAAAGAACGAGTCAAGGATCTCTCTAGATATTTTTTCCTTTTTCCACGGAATGGTGGTGAAATGATGTCGTTGGAAGCAGGCCTATGGAAGAGCAAAGTGATACAAGAGGCGGAAAGTGACCAAAGCGGGTTTACCAATGGGACGAAAACGGTAACATTGGGTTCGGGATCTGCTGTCTCACCTCGGGGATTTCACGTAACGCACGTGTTTCACAGGAGAGCGTCGGTACCTGACCGTATTGGCGAGCTTCCGTCCATCCTCTGCTTTCGAGGAAGATGGAAGTGATATGTATGTTGTGATATGGTCACTTTCTCGGGGGTTCGCTAGAGGTGATTTGCCGTAACAATGGTCCCGTAGGGTGATGATGGACCATCTACAATGGTACCGTACTTGGCTTGAAGGGACATGGCTGAGGCCTTCCGATGGTGGCCCGGCCAATCAAGGTTTCTGATGCAGAGGGTCAAGGGAGAGTTTACTTGAGTAAGTGGCGCTATTATCCTTACAAAGCAGTAGAAGGTGGTCTCGGCCGTGGTTCCGCCACCACCACCACTTGTACTGTACGAAGGGGGGAGGGGCGTCAAAATCCCTGTTGACCCTCAGAGCCGCACAGATTCGCTCGATATGGTTTAGTTCCGGGCACCGATGACCATGGAGCATCAATGAGGAGAAGACACCATCAAAAGCCCACTTCCTATGAGTATGATGTTTATGGGTCTGTTCCTCGGAAATTCAGCCTGTACAGGATCGAGAGGGGGAATTATATTCGAAATGATTACATGTACCAGAGAGGCGGACCTCGTATGATACCGGTAAGTAGGAGGAGGTGAGTAAGATGCCCGGACTCGTGACGAGAAACGATACCAGTATCACAGGTTATCATAAACCAAGACAGGGTCTCCGTAAATCCAGCCAGCACTTTCTATCAAGGCGCTCTTAATTTTTCTGATATCATACTTTGGCTCATCTGATCCCCCCAAAGCCCTAAATCGATGGATATGCGATACGACGCCCGAACCTGTGGTGTCGGGAGCCGGTCGTGGAGGGGAAGCGTGTAACCCCCCCCGCTTCAACCCCTTCGATCGGTGAGGGCGGTCAACTACTCGTAGACCACCATACCTCGGGGTCTGAAGCTACGATGCCGGTAGTTCTGGCATTTGCGTCCAATCCACGCTGTGGCAAGGTGGTTCAAACTCTTTCCCCCTCTCGCTTCTCGGACCATTGATAAAGTTTGGTGAGTTCCCGTAAGTGTGCTGCCGGGGTAACATCGTACAATGCAGTGAGCCTGGAGACGGAAGTCCGAAGAAGTCCCGTATCCCTCTCATCTCCACATGAGCTTGTCCGATCGCCACACGAAGCACGCTGCAGGTACTATCGCTTGCCCGTGAAAGGATATTCCTCGCCAACTCCATAATGTAGGGTGGGGTCTGTGCCTGCGATTGCTTGATAATGAAGCCCCCCATCAGTACCTATGCCGTGGCCAATATTGAACGACAATCGAACTAAAGTAGACGGTAACCTGGTCAGAACACGAGTACAAAAGCCCGGATAGTTCAAGAATCAACTCGGGCAACACAGTGGTGCACCGCATGCACATACCCGTCCACGCCCAACTTGCCGGACTAATCCAGTCCATGAACACAGCAGATCAGACGAGAAAGACCCCCCCCCCCTCTCTACCGCATCTGCAAAGCCCACATAGGAGCATGATACTGTAAAAGTAGGTGCCGGTGCTCGGGTATCACACCCCATCTGCATGCCTACACACCGCGCAGCTCGTAGCAGGAGAATATATGATAGCGAGGGGGAAAAGAGAGCTGACCCCTCTCACAACCGCGTTAAGAACCTCCATGCTTGGGTGCGAGTGGTTACGGTTGCCGGTGAATACTGGGCGAACGCTTATTTCTTGTGCGGTATGTATGATACTCGTACAGGTGCGGGGTGCTCGTCGAATCCGCTGTACGAGTAGGATGCTTAGCAGAAATCCCTGGGCTGAACCACAATAGGCTTAGTAGAGTAGGTTAACTAAATCATGAATACCGGTTAAAGGGATCGAACAAGCTCAGGGTACCCAAGATGTACCCCGTCTGGAAAACACTATTCCTTCCTGGGAACTTTCGTCTCCGATCGCGGAGATACCAGATGGCGGATTCGACGAGCAAGTACTAAACAAGTTACCGGCGTATGAGGTGTCTGGAATCCGGATTGGCGGGATTATGTAATTTGTTGCGGAGTCGGATGCCGCTTGTGCGGGACCAGTGCCCCAGCCGCAGCCGGACCGAAGGTGCATTTCTTTTTGGTTGTAACACATCCCAAGAAGTATGATACGGTAGCGCCCTCCAATCCGGCAACTGGAGCAAACTTTCGAGTACCGGTATCGTGCGTGACACTATCGATTTTCGACATCGCTCCCTTTACTATAGGGCATCGTGCTGCGCTCCCCGGTCGATAGTTCCACAACATAGCCCAACGTGACAAACTTTTACATACACAAAACGGCGAATTCCACGATAATGAACAGATATCGTCCGAAGCCTGTTCTTGTGGATGAGTGCGTTCCCCGCCTGCTGGTGAGAACGGTATTACCTATTTTCATAAAACTAACAATCCCCTCCCCCCGCCAGACTCCAGCCACACTCCCCCCTGATCCTCTCCAGCCCATTCATTTCCCCGCTAGTCTTTGAGAACAATGCTAGCGATGCTCGAGACCACTGTGCAAACGAGCGAAGTACTTCCTCCTCCCCCTCCCGCCCTAGCTCTTCCACACTACCGACTAACCGACTAACCAACCGACAACACAAACAAGACTTTCTATCCTGGCTCCGCCTCTCAATGTACCTCTGTATCGTCAGCATTGCAGTCGTCATATCTTTCCACTTCAAGCGTGAGCCCAGCGAGCTGGAAGAGAAACTCTCCCTTCCGCTCGGGATATGTTTTTGGGTGCTGAGTCTTGCGTGTTTGCTTGCGGGGTTTGGGAACTATGTCAAGACGTTTGTATCCCCCTGATCACCCCTTGCCGGTGGCTCCCGGGTAACTAATGCGAGGGAGTAGAATCGGGATGTACTCAAAGAAGGCTGCATTAGTGCAGTCGGGGCCGAAGACGCAATTTGTGAGTTCTGCTTGTCACGCATCTTTACCGAGAATTCCTTCACCGGTCAATATTTTACGTGTGTCCGGCGGATACGGTCGTCATGGGAGATGGGTGGAAAACGGGAGCAAATGAAAACATGGATTACTTCTGTTGCGGAAGAGAGAGGGAGTGCCTAGTTGATTTTTGTGGCCAACGATCTCTATTTTCATTTACTCCTCCTTTCCACTCGCCCCCCCGTCATGACTCTAGTGAGGACACGCGCAAGGTGTTAGCTGGCAAAGTCATTCTTAGCAATGATGCGTAATTATCATGCATTGCCTGTTATATGTGAGCTTGGGGCTGACTGAGGAGTAGGTTATGGTGGTAATTGCAGTGGCGGTTGTTGCGGCATGGTGAGTTTTATGTCAACTAACCAGTGCCCTAGCGCGTGTTAATGGGCTCTGATTGCTGATTGGGGGGTTTTGTTGATCTCAGTGTGCTGTTTTTGTCAATTCATGCCAAGGCGAAACCGGACACGCAATGGTAATGATGTCAACGTCGCGACAAACGGTGGAGGATGGCTTGTTCGTGGTGTTTAGGAGGGGCCTAGTTTGGAGAGATCAGTGTGCAGTAGTGGTAATGTTCACGATGCATGTTTTCTCGCGCGATATCCTTGTTTTTGCGAGTCGACTTTGAAGAGGGTAGGCGTGCTCGGAAGTTTATATCGGGTTCCAAGAGTGCATGGAGCGAGGAATGGAGCCGTCTGCCAGTATTCAATTCTATAATTCCGAATATTTTGATAATATTATTATGAAAAAAATAAAATTTTTTTTTTTAAAAAGAGACTACTATGAATGGCCACCTTGTGCAGCAATGATGGCTGCAATTTTTTCAGGCATTGAATCAACAAAGTTCAATATTTTCCACTCTGCTATATCTTTCTATTCCTTCCTGATTACTTCAACTTTACCCTCTGGTAATGTAGGTTGAGGGTGGTGCTTTTCAAGCTGATTTTTTAGAATATTCTAAATATTCTGAATAGGGTTCAAGCGGGGTGGACCAGGTAGCTAATTAAGTTTTAGCATCTGATAGTTCTGATAAACAGCATTAGTAAAAGTAGCCAGATAGGCAAAAGTCTCATCTTCTATAAACTAAAACCATTACCAATTCTGTAGACATTCTTGATACTAGTAAGACCAAAGTACTGGTATCAATACATGCTCAACATATGTAGTAGCCATAATTGTCTCCCAATGCTCTCTATCCTGTAAAATGAGTAGAGCTTTTTTGCTATCAAAAATCCAACTCCAAATTATAACCAAGTTTTATTTCAGAATCTTAGAAGTAATACAGTCATCCTTGTATGACTCTCCTAAATGGTAGGTGATCTAGGTTTATTAATAAGTTCCTTCTAACTACAAATAATACTCATTAGTCTATATAACATAGTACCAATCCTCTATGGTCAATTCTGCAAGGTGCAGAGCATACTCAAGCCTCAATTACTTATTGTAGGCATCCAGGGCCGGTTGCTTTTGTGTCATCTATTTTGAGTAGCCCTCTATCTGAAAAGTTTTTTCAACTGTCTTTTTTTATTAGGAAAAAAAAAAAACTTTGCATTTGACACATCCATGCTGTATCTGGATACCACCCTCTTGTCTTCTCCATCCCCTGTGTCCTGTGTGTTCTCAGTCCATTCCTACATCTTAGCACATCCCCTGGGTCCAGTTGTTAGTTCATGAACTCGATTGCCTTCTATGCACTTTTCACATGATACTGATGTCCATATAATATCTCAAGTGACATACTACATCATAGTTATCCCAAATACTCTTCTAGCTACCTTTTATTTTACTTATATCCCGATGCTCTGTACATATCCTTCTTTCTCAGGATTCCCACTTGGCTCAACTTCCCTGCGAGCGGAATATCCAGTTGATGTCTTAATAGTACTGACTGACAAGTCACTCTCCCTGACAATGTCTTATATATTCTACCGCACCATCATGGTCCCAAACATCTTGCCAGCTGCCCTGGCTTTCTGCCACCTGCTCATACTCTACGCACACTTTACATTGTCAGAATTCCTACCCCGCTCTTCCTACACACCTGCTAAAGGTTCAGATAATGTTATAAGTGAGTTGACTCACAATTCTCTCTCTGTACTATGGGCTTATAATATCACATGTTTCCCCCTCTCCTCCTGTTGCTCTTCATGACTACAATGTGTTTAGTTGTCATACACAAATGGTAATGGGAGTGGAATATTAGTTATGTAACGTGTTCGGGCCAGGCCCTAGTCACGTAGCGGTACGATAGGAGCAGATGGCCTTGTGATCAACACGAAGCGAGCGCTACTTGCTAAAGGAGACTTCGAACGGGGTGTAATAGGAGATCAAAGAAGTAACCGTTCAACCAAGTATATTTAAGAATACTATCTGTGGAAGTCGTCTGTTTCTATGGGGGAATCAGCGGTCTTTAAATACAGCATATCGCTTATCTCCAGTATGAGCGATATTGTGAAACAATGTGTGTATCAACCGATAGCACATGAAACAATACAAGTATCAAAAGACACTGTGAAACCAAACATAAAACAATGTGTGTATCAACCGATAGCACATGAAACAATACAAGTATCAAACGATACTGTGAAACGAAACATAAAACAATGTGTGTATCAACCGATAGCACGCGAAACAATACAAGTATCAAACGATACTGTGAAACCAAACATAAAACAAGGTGTGTATCAACCGATAGCACACGAAACAATAGAAGTATCAAGCGATACTGTGAAACCAAACATAAAACAATGGTAACCTGTACCGGTTACACTCCCAAAATAAAATAACAATTTCACCAAAATAAAAGAATGTAAGGAAATCCCAATGAACTCCTAACGGCGGTAGTCCCGCTATTCTCCGGATAGGACCCATCCTCATCGTCATCGCTATCGCGCAGCAATCTCAAATCGTCCTGCAACATCCATTCTGCACCTTCCAACCATCTCTCCAGGCAATCTCCGCACGGCGCTCCGCGCACAAAGCAATCAGACTCCCAGTAATGTGGCAGGTCCGCAAAGTTCCGCACTATTCGGTCCTCCCATTCCACCATTTCGACATCCATTCGTCCGCAATCCTCGCAGTGATCGATGTAAAAAATCTTCCAGTATGCGTCTTCTGGAATGGTTTCTCGGTAAAGTAGGTACCCCAAAATGAGGTCTCGTTCCTTGATGCTGACTTCTGCATAGTTCGACATTTTTGGTCTTCTCTTTCCCGCGTAAGGGTAAGTTCGTAATATGGTGAAGAATTTTGTAAAAGGTTAAAGGTTGGGAGGTTCGGTAGGGTGGTCTGTTTTCTTCGATGGATCAGGGGGCTGGTGGGTGGTATTTATGTTTCGGTGGTGACCTCGCTTGGGTGTTGGCCTTGCTTAGGTGTCGGCCTCGCTTAGGTCTTCATAGGCAGGGGGTTCTCGCTTAATTTTGGTTTCTTCCGTTTCCATGCAACCATCACATTTTTCTGTGCTCCGGTAGCACCCGCTACCAAAGCGGAACATATCTGACACTCATTCTCCCCACATTCGTCCCGTCGACTCTGTTGTTATTTCAAAGCATTTGTTGCAGATGTGTATGAATATTCGGTGTGTAAGGTATCCTCTAGGGATAATATCACGGTTCACCAACAGTCCCATTATCTGATGGCGCTGTCTCCAAGGTACTTGCTCATAGTTTGACATCGTAAGGCTGTTGGATGGAGTGTTCTTTTCTTTCGTTATTGCCAGTACTCCGCCTCGGCCAGCCGAGCTGGGTATGCCGCCTCATCTTCTATTACCCGATTCTCATCTTCGCTGCTTTCGAAATCTATACCGGAACATGTTCCACC
>PYWC01000032.1:451879-467163 GCA_003182015.1 Tuber magnatum | reverse complement strand
GCAGGGTAACCCAGTCCTGAGGGTAGGGTAACCATGTCCAATATACAAGAAGACTCTCCCCAGTTGCCCGGTCTATTCTGTCGTCGGGATAGACACTTCTGACCTTTCTCCAGTTACCCTGCCTAACCGAGTAACCGCCCCTTGAGAGGTCCCTAAGTACGCTGACACCGCTCCTGGGTGTACTCAGGTACCTAGGTACCTGACCAGCCACTTCTGTTCCTGCTCGGAGCCTGGGCCATCGGGTCTCCGTAGGTCCAGTACTTCCTTGCCTGCCAGTTATTACCAGTTCGCCTCCTGGCTACCTGTATGGGTATAGGTTCCCTCTGCCATAGCTCATGTACGTTGGGTCGTTACAGTTATACAGTCGGGAGTCCTATGGCTATAGAATCATATGCTTGGAATCATGTGGAGAGCAATGAGCATGAAATTATGCGCCAATAATCATACGCTCAAAATTAGGTTTAGGTGTGCCATAGGGGTCATACTTGTAGAAATACACCCAAAATTATATGTATAGTCCATATGCACAAAATCATACGCCTAGAAAATCATTTGCTGAAAAATTGTAAATGCTATTAGAATAAAATCGCAGTAGAAAAACCAGACTCCAGAAATGGTATATGGAATACAAACCTACCCGGGTTAGTTGCTACAGTTTCAACATATAACCTGTTCGCACAACTACCCTTGCACAATGGTTTCTATTCCCCTATTCCCCCTATTGCCCTATTCCCTGGTTCCTCTATTACCCTACTCTCCAGTTCCCTACAAATGCAACTACGAGCAGTTGCCTACATCGCAGCAAACAGCAGACAAGCATGACAACGTGATGTAGAGGCCCTCAACCCTACCCCCTAGATATACTATAGCTATTGTTCTATATCAAACGCACTTGATTCTATCCTGCTTGGAGTAGGAAGGAAGCTTGCTTTGAGCTAGTTTAAGTGGTTCAAGAAAAAGACTATGGGCAGGTTTTGAAAAGAGAAGGAAAAGGAGGTTGTGAGGCAGAAATGGAAGTGGGAATGGCGGAGAAATGATAAGCAGGTTCGGAGACCCCTAATGTTGATGAGGGTGAGCGCATTCCGAATTCCGCCACGGCTAAATGTAAGATATTATCTCCAAGCATTTAATGAAGTTCTATACATTGAATGCATATACTGATCCCTTTATCCATTGTATTAGATCCCTGGCTACCTATCCTACGGCTCACTGGCAAGATGTTATACAGTATGAAAGGGAGTATTCGTCAGATGTTGATTAAGCCCAGAGATGATATAACATGTCATCGATGTGCTGGTTTCGATGTCCTGGATGCAATTCTTTCAAGGCCTAAACGTCCGCCAGACTCCAACTTAGGAGAAAACTTTGAGGAGGAAAATGAGCCAAAATTGTAACGCGTCACAGGCAACATTGTAATTATAAGGGACAGGTAAGTAATTATACTCATGGCTGTAAATAGGCTCATACAGTGGTTAAACTATGATTAGCCATGACATCCCACGTATAATAAAAGCCGTGAACAAAAAGGCCAGCTGGCCATCACCTCAAATTGAAGCAGGGGTCCACGAATGTGTTGCTTCCAGAAATTTAGCAGCAGATCATACCCGGCATTGTGCAATGGGTACACGAGAGTGCTATAGACTGAGCGCGATACCAGATAGTCGAGATAATGATGCCGCCAACGACTGTATCCAGGATGCTGCAACCTTCGGCTCTCCAGAAGGAAACTCGAGCAACAAGCTTAACCCTGACGGTACTTCAAGAGCAAAGGGCTGTATTATTGGGCACCGCTCGTTGGCGCCAAGAATGGAAAAGTGAACGAAGGATATCAAACTTGGGGCGGGACCATGGCCATCATATAAGTCAAAACCGGCCCTTGAAGCAGTAGAAGTATTTGCCCAAATGCTTCTACCGTTGACTCAAACTGTGCAGGCTTTATTTCATGCTTTTCTGCCTAAAGAGTATTCCAAATACAAGCCTGTCTATAGGACCATTTACGATGGAAGAGGAGATAATATTGATGAAGCATTTGGGATATGGACTTCGTGTTCGCTGGTCATCAATGCGAATACCAATAACAACCAGGATGTGTAAGACGTATGCCATGGATGGTATGCCATTGTTGTATTGGGAGATTTTAAATGAGGCGATGCCTAGTTCCCAGAGCTTGGAGTTAATATTGATTGTCCTCCCGGTACTATAGACCATTCTGTCATCTCTTCAACTGCATGTGTGACTAATATGTACCATCTAGGTTCCATTATTTTCATGCACTCGTATGCAGTGGAGCATTATATTGGATCTTTTGTAGGCCATTGATATAGTGCATTCCACTGTACACATCAGGTGGTACATGATGCATGCGTGGAGAGGACCGGGAAACAATTGTCGGAATTCAGCAAAATGCCGGAATAGTGGCAGGAATCACGCAGAAACTTGAATGTGTAGGCAGTTGTTCCTCATTTTGTCCTATGTATATGTAAGGAGTATTATAAGCAAAACTAGATCTATTCGTGTTAGCGAGGTAGCCATTCACTCATACGCCCAAAACCATACGTCAAAAAACCATACTCCTAAAACCATACACCCAAAATGATACGCAAAAAACTATAAGCCCAAAAGTATACCCCCAGAGCTCTACACCCAAAACAATAGGCCGAAAATCATAGCACAAAAGTCCTACCCTCTAAGGATCAAATGTCAAGGGGCATATGCTCAATTATATATAATAGTGGTCATGATACATCGGATACGGCGATAAACAGATTTTGGGTTAGTTATTAGTGATCAGTCATTAAGGAAAGCAGGGCCCCGTGTGGTTAGGACAAGGGGAATTTCAGAACAGGGGCCTGCCTGCATAATAAGCGGGGAAAAGGAAGTCTCCGCCCTGCCCCGTGGCCCGTGCGCGGCCCTGTGGAAGGTGGGGCAGGGGGGTGAGACATAAAATTGACCCCTGGCCATGTCGAGGTTGGGGCAGAAAACGGAAAACCTGCCCCGCCCCGCCCTGTAATGAACACTACTCGTACTTCTGAATCACGCCAATTGGAGAGCATTGAATGCAGTATTTCGGATCGCTTGGTGTCTGTTTAACAATTTATCAGCTGCTGGTACTGCGGAGTTCTTGAAGTTAGCCAGGAGGGTCAGCAGGAACCTTTTCCATGAAATGCTTTGTATGGTGATAAACCAAGAGTTTAGGACCATCCTGCATTTAAGTATGCAGCCATTTTGGGTATGGCATCAAACCAATTGTTCTGTCTTATACTGACCAGGTTTCAGAGAGCCATTTTCAATTCCCAAATCTTTCTTTCGACTTGTCCATTCGTCTTATGGTGTACTGGTGCAGCTTTAATATGTTCAATTCCTAGGGATCGACACTGCTGTCTCCACACATGTGACTCGAATCTTCGGTCTGTACCGCTTACTACTGTTGCCGGTTAACCATGAGATGTAAACATCCTGTTGCGTAGCAGTTCCCTGGTTGCTATTGCCGTTACTTCTTTGTTTGTCGGTATGAGCCAGGTAAATCCCGAAAATCTATCTGTGACCACTAGGATTGTGTCATATCCCCATGAATTGTGGAAGGGTCCTGCAAAGTCAATAGCCATTGATTCAAATATCTCAGATGGTAGGACAATTGTTTGGGCCTTTCCTTCGGGTAACTTTGTAGGTTCTTTGTTTATTTGGCAGGTGTGGCATAGTGCCACATATGCTCTGAAATCCTTGCATATTTCGGGCCAGAACAGGTACTCGGTAGCATACCATGAGTTTCGTTCGGTCCTGTAATGGCCTTTGTTGTAGATCTCGACTATAACGTACTCTCTTAGTGTAGTATTCCCAACCACAGGGCCTTTCGAAATATACCGGCAATCTTCTCCGTATCGTGTTTTTGCATCCTGCATTCCATTTGCAACCATGTAGGAGAACAAGTCTCCTTCGGAGTCCATATTCCTCCTTGAATTCTTTCCATATCGGTTCCCTCCTCTATGCCACACCCAGATGTGCTTGGAATGTCCCAATTATTTTATTGACTGTTCATCTAGTATCCCGTTCATCTTTTATCTCGCTTCCTCTGGTCATTTCAGGTTGGTTATCCTCCTCATCGTCTTCCAATACATTATATAGTCAGCAGCCATATTCATCCAGCATTGGGGGCATCACTGAGACCATTGTCTCATTACTCAAATTTTCAATCCACTCTGCTTGTTTCGGTAGTGGCAGACTGCCTGGCCATGGCATTCAGAATGCCGCGGCCTCAGGGTTCCGTATTGCTAGGATTGCGTAGGACCTGGGTGTCAGCTCAATCAGGGTGGACAGCCCTTCCACCGCACTGTTCGGTCTACTACCAATTGTTTGCTGCCACTTCCAGTCACCGATCATGGGGTATTCTGGAGGGCTTGGGTCAGGTTCTCTGCTTGGGGGGCTTCATACTTCACTAGGAGGTCAAAGGGAAAGCTTGCTGCACCACCCAGGGTTGTTATTTCTGAACTTGATCTTTGTTTGGTGATATGTGCAATGGTCTACGTAACCATGCGAATAGTGGAGTTTGCCATGAGGGAGTTCCTCCGCTGGCATGCTTTCCAAGGGGAACTTTTCACTCCAATAATTCCCACAGTGATTTGGCAGGGACTCTCACGGGGCATCGGGGCCTCATTGAGGTACTCAGTCTATGGGTAAGGAGGGGCAGTAGGGGCGATGTCTCACCCTGGTTCTATTGTGTTTGATTCTTGCTTGTAGACCATGTTGTCCGAGGTGATGTCAGGTTCTTTCCTATAATCGTGGACATAGAGTGGGTTCAAGTCTGATTCTCACTCATATATCTGGGAAAGGGCATCAGCTAAATGGTCTGTACTTCCTAGTGCATATACTATCTTCGCATTGTATTTCTCAGGACACGGAGCCATCTAACTTGCTTTCTCCTCAGATTCTTTGCGGTTCATAGATGCGTCAGGGGCTGGTGGTCCATTACTATTGTGAAGGTAATTCCCATTAGTACATTGTGGTACCGGTTAAGCACCTCCATTATCGCTAAGGCCTCTTTACCGCTCGTTCCATAATTTGTCTCTGCATTGGCGAATTTCCTGCTGTGTAACACAGCTGGTCGAGCCATCTCCTTGTGGGTCCCTGACCTACCCATGCTCCGATTCCCAAATCTGAGGCGTCCATAACCAACCAAACTGGTTTCTTGCTTGGTATGTCTATTGGTCACATGACTTTGTAATTGACCATTCACTTCTTGACCATCTTGAATGCAATCTGGTGGGTAGTTGTCCATAAAAATTCCGCATTTCCAGTTAAATCCGTTAATGGTGCCATTAGTGTGGCATGGTATGGTAGGATCTGGGCCACACAATTCCCTATTCCGCGGAAGTGTTGCAATTCTTTCTTGTTCTGAGGTGTCTTCCAACAGGCAATGGAGGATACCTTCTGGGAGGAGGCATGGATTCCTTTCTTATCCACTATGTGTCCTAGTACTTCCAGCTTGTTTGCGAAAAGTACTGCCTTGTTTTTGCTTGCATAGAATTTTGCTTCTCTGAGTTGATCACATACCTGGTGTATGTACTTTTCGTGTTCCACTGATGTGTCCGAGAATATGAGAATATCATCAATGTATACCCATACAAAATGATGTAAGAATTCGCTCAGGAGTTCTTCCATTATCTGCAAAAACATCGCTGGTGTGTTCATGTTTCCTTGTAGCATCACCTTGCTGATAAACCCTCCCAATGGGGTTTTGAATGAGGTGACCTTGACACTGTCTTTGTCCACTCGTGTTTAGAAGTATGCATCACTAAGGTCAATCTTACTCCTAAATTTTGCCCATCTAATGCAGTTCAGAATCTGCTATTGGTTTGGGATGGATGGACTGTCAATGATTGTGTTCTCATTTGGATGTTTCAAATCTACCAGGGGGTGGATTCTTCCATCTGACTTTGGTTGTACAAACATAAGTGCCACTCCGAGGACTTCCTGTCGTCCAATCACCCAGCTCACAACTTCTTGTCAATCCAGGTCATGTGTTTTTCCTTTCATGCCTACGGGATTGAATATGTTGGTTGGTTTGTTAGGTCAGTTGGATCCTTTAGCTGAATGTCATGGTTAATCTTCCCCATAGGGGGTAGTGTTTCAGAGACCGTGTTCTGGCATATATCCCTGTATTCCTCCAACAGTATTGCTGAGATGGTATCTAACACAGCAGCTCAGAATTCCCCGCTCGTTAGTTTGCATAGCACAGGCAGTTTGTCATCGGGAAACTCCACTGCTGTGTCCCCACACCTCATGAACACATTTTATTCTTTTGGGAATGGCATTCCAATTCAGGCGTCATATTTAGCCAGGTTTTCTACCAACATCTCCTGATTGGTCCATTTCTTTTTCCCGATTCCTGTAGTCAATCCACATATCTTGTGACTGGAGGTGCGGGAATCTTCCATGGCTATGTTGACTATTGTTGGTTGAGGTAGGGGTTCCGTGGATATGCCATGGGTAGAGATAAAGGCAGTGCTAATTATGTCACAACCGATTGTTCCTGTATCGAATAGTACCTTTGCTGGATGGCCCTCTATATGAATCATTCCCTCTAGTGCATTACGGGGCTTAATCACCAGTGTTGAATGCATTTGGAGACTTTCCATTTCCACCAAATTGATTTCAACTTCATCGTATTCGCTTGCTTCCGCGTGGTTTGTACTAGCCTCTTCTTTTGCCATTTTTCCTTTTCCCTTTTTACCATGGCAGTCCCTTGCATAGTGCCCCTTTTTCCTGCATTCGAAACATGTACCTTCATCACAACCTTTCCGCTTCTTATATTTCTTATCTTTTATATTTTTTCAGTTTTGTTGTTCCTTCCTTGCATTATCACATGAGGGCGATCCTTTACTGCTCCACTATTGGGCTGTGTGCATTCGGTAAACTCCTGTCTCATCAAGGATAGCATTCTTGCATTCTCCTCCTTTGACGATTTTGTCAAAGGAATCTCTTTCTTCTTCTATAGGTTCTACCTCCAGCCATCGTCTGAGATGTATAGCTTCATACAGCCTCTGCCGCAATGTGTACTGTGATACTATTCTGTAAAGCAATTGTCCATAGTGCATTAAGAGATCTGTAGCTACCAAGGTCATCCTGTCTGTTTTTCCGTTGCGCACTTGTTGGATGTCTTTGAACTTCTTATATAGTTCTTCTGTATTTCGTGATGACTGGAATCTGTCTTACAGATATCTTATCAGAGTCATAACTTGTATTTTTTCTTTGCTATCATACCAGTGCATTGCTTGGTAATATGCTTCTTATACCTTTCCTGTACAGAAACTTCTGAAGTATGCTCCACTTCCTTCCTTTGTCTTGTCTACGTTGTGCAGGGCAGGATATTGGGAAGTCGTCATTACCCATCAGTCAAATGCCTCAGGTTTTAGGTCTTCCTTTTAACTTGAGAATGTGGACGGTAGGGGAATCTTGACCTTTGGCGCAGATCACTCAGCATGCTGGTCAGGCAGCGCGGTGGATTCTACTTTGGTCAAACTGTGTTTAGACGCTTTAGTGCTAGAGCTGTCATCTGACTGGTTGTCTCATGAGTCGTTCAGTGATTCATTTAGAGGTTCCGCTAGTGCTGATTGGTCTGATTCCTCTTCTTCACTGCCTTCCTTATTTGGAGTACAAGTAGGTGGCCTTTCTTCTTTCGGCAGTTATGCCGGTGCCTTTCCCTTGCTTGGGCTCGAGGAGAAAAGCTCGCGGAGGCTCGATGCTGCCATTGCTAACTCATTGGTTGTTTTGCTTAAGGTCTGCTTAGCCAAATCTTGAGCTGTTTGTCTTTCTACTTTGTCAATTGTGCAGTCGCTCTTTGGCCCTTTTGGTTTCTTGGGTTCCCTTCTTTTGGTAAGGTCTTCTCGTGGGACTTGCTTCCCGCTCGAGTCTCTAAGGACTCAATAGTATTGTGTTGGCAGAGCCGAACCTTGCTTAGTTCTGCCACTCCCCACTGCCAGCTTTGGGTGTAACGGGGGCACCCCTAGGAAGATGGATCCCAAGGTTGCGACCGTACCTAACTACTGCAAACTTATCTCCAAAAGTTCACACAGATGTAAAAGTCAAGTAAACAGTAAAACTTAATCTTGGTAAGCCTGACGCTTCCCTCAATCAAGGTCGCGAGAGGTTTGATTGTTGGAGTAGAAGGGTTCTCGTATAGACTTTCAGGTACTATTATCTGATGCCAGAAACTCCCCCATCAGTTTACTTCAACCATTCAAGTACACCCTTCACCGCTAAGGGTGGTCCGACACATCTCCTAGCACACCCTGCGGGCATGCATGTGTCAACACACTCTGGTCGGCATTTACCTTATGCGGTTATCGTTTCTGTGGTGCATTTCCATTTCACTGCCGGAGTGAAAACCTCTGTGCATCGGTGTCTTGCTAGTGCCTAACAGGCAAGGCACCTCATGAACTAGACTACCTATGACACCCTTCCCATATGCATTGATCTCTACTTGACTCCAGAGACTACCGTGAGCGGTTTATCAATTTACTGTTTACGGGTCATGGGCTTCCGGTGTCTTCTGCAGGGCAGGGTAGTCGTGGAGTGATCCAAGGGGCGCTACCCTTGACCACCACCTTGGATCTACCTTACCTGTGGTAGGAATCATGCTTTTGGTGTCTCTCCACTACCCCTTCAGAGCCTATAGCAATGGGAGCACGTTCGGGCTTGGTAGTTGAAACACTCTCCGAGTCGCCCCGGCACCACCAGGGACTACCTTTGTGACCCCCACGGTTAACACCCATTAACTCCGTCAGTTTTGGTCCGTTTTACTCCGAACAACTTGGAGGAGGTACTCCACCTTCCACTCTATGCCCCCTTGTATATAGTGCGAACAGCCTGCGGTCGACCGGACGTTAGCGATGTATACGGTGTTGCAAGCATGTCTACAAAGTTTCCTCTTTGCTAGACTGCGCACTACTACCCAACCGTTTGCCCGTGATGTCCGGGCCTCAAGGCGGGGCCGGAGGGGTGTGATAGGAATAATGTCTCCAACTTACAGCTTCCTCACAGCTACGTAGCTCGCCCAATAGCATCCCCCAGAACCTGAGATTCCAGTATCATGCATGGCTTTGCGTGACAAGCATTCTAGTCAATTTTCCCGAACTCTTTGAGAGACTTCGTATTGAAAGGTAGGGTAACTCAGGACTTTGGGCTGGGTAACCCAAGCCCCAGGGTAGGGTAACCTTGTCCAGCGGACCAGATAACTTTTCCCTATTACCCTGTCTATCCCGTCGCCGGTGGTAGACATTTCTGACCTGTCTCCAGTTACCCGGCCTAGCCGAGCAACTGCGCCTTCAGAAGTCACTAAGTACGCTGACACCGCTGGCGGGTGTGTTCAGGTACCTGAGTCCCTGACCAGCCAATCCTGTTCATTCTTGGAGCCCAGGCCATCAGGTCTCCGCAGGTCAAGTAGTTACTTGCCTGCCGGTTCCTACCAGTTTGCCTCCTGGCTACCTGTATGGGTATAGGTTCTGTCCGCCCTAGCTGATGTATGTTGGGTCATCACACCACTCCCCTCTGCTCTACGGTCCATCCCCGACCGCTACCGTCGCTTCTTATTTCCACGCATCGATTCCCCCAAGACCCTATGGTCCCTGGGCTTGGATAGATATCTTGTGTGGAAATCCCGAATGCCCTGTTAGCCTGTCCCTTCTAGCATCTCATAGGACTCCCATGAATTCTCCTCAGCCCCGTAGCCTTCCTATGAAACCAGGTACTGGACAAAGCACGATGGAAACTTCACCTTTGCTCCTCCGTACCATCGGCTCTCCATGACAGGTGCAATAGCATAACTGGGCTCGTTGTCTACAAGTTCAAGGATAAGGACTTCCTTGACCCTATCTCCTGCCAGATCCTCATGATAGGGTTCGAGCCACCTGACATTGAAAACTGGCTGGATGCTCCATCTGGTGGGTAGTTGGAGTTCATAGACTCGGTTACCCACTCGACGTTTGACCACAAAAGGGGCAAACATGCAGTGGTCCAGCTTCTCCATTGGACGCTGGGTGCGGATGTTCTTTCGCTTTAACATCACGCAGTCCGCTTTCTTTGCCTGCCCAGTGGTCACATCCTCCCAGGTAACCTGGTCTAGTGATGGCAACCTTTTCTGGTCATGCCATTTCCGCTTCCTTTCTTGTGCCTGTTGCGTCGTTTCTCAAATCTCCTCCCAGGTTCCTGCCCTTTCCTTGACCAAGAGCTCACTGCTATGGTGTATTCCTTGAGTATCAGACACGACACCAGACCAGTTTGTTCTTGGGTTAAACCCATAGTTGATCTCAAATGGTGACAACCTGGTGGATTCTGATGTCGCGGTGTTGTACGCATATTGCGCAAGGGGTAACAGCGAAACCCAATCATCTTGTTGGTAGGAACAGTAACTACGCAAGTACTGCTCCAGTGTCTGATTAACCCTCTCCGTCGGCCCATCAGTCTCAGGGTGGCATACAGTCGAAATGTTGAGTTTCACTTACAACAAGTGCATTAGACTCATCCAGAACTTGGATGTGAATCGGCTATCTCGATCGGAGATGATTGACTCTGAGAGTCCGTGAAGGCGCCAAACTTCCATCAGGAATATCAAGGCAAGCTCCTTGATATGTACCTCCGTGGTCAGGGGTATAAAATGGTCCATTTTCGGGAATCTGTCCACTATGCCCCGGATCTTGGTATACGCTTCGGACTCTGGCAGCGCTACAATGAAATCCGTTGAAATCGCTGTTCACGGCCGCATAGCAACATCAATAGGTTCCAGCAGCCCGAACTTCCTGTGCCTGATGGATTTATTTCTTTGGCATGCAACACATGTCTGCACGTAGTCCGCGATGTGCTCATCCATCCTGGGCGAATAAAAGTTAGCCCTAACCCTGCCAATGGTCTTGTAAGTCCCGTAGTGTCACACGATTTGGGAGTCATATTCTGCCTTCATGATTGTCTGCTTCAGATCCTGACTCTGGGGAACATAGCACCTGTTCTTGTACAGGAGTAAGCCCTTTTCCACCGTGAAATGTCGGTCGACCTCTTTGTCACCGGCAGCTGTTTCCCTCAGGATTCTCAAGTACTCCTGGTCTTTGGTTATCGCTACCTGCAGTTGATCCAAAAAGGAAGACTGGAGCCGAAATCCTTCGCACACCTGCAACACTTGTGGTCACAAGATATCCCGTTCCTGGCTCCCAACCCACTGTCCAGGGCGAGAAACGGATTGTGGCAGGAAATCACTCCCCCCTTCAGGGCGGTAGTCCCTACACCGCGACAAAGCATCTGCCTTCTCCTTCCACCGTCTTTCCCGGTAAACCACCTTCAAGTTAAACGGTTGCAGGAACTCAGCCCAGCGGTGCTCCCTTCGGTTAAGAACCTTGGTACCATTGAAGTACTCCAAATTCTTATGATCTATATAGATCACCAACTGGTCCATTACCGTGCGTAACAAATGATCCCATTCTTTGAACGCCGCCACAATGGCCGTCATTTCCTTGTCATGGACATCATAATTAATCTCCGCCGGGTGAAACTTCCTACTATGATAGGCCACTGGATGGCGTCTCTCATCTCCAGAGAATTGGGAGAGAACGGCTCCTAATGCAAAGTCACTAGTGTCGGTTTGCAGCTGGATTGGCCGTTTAGGGTCAAAATGTGCTAGGATAGGTTTGGACGTGAACAGTTCCTTCAAATGGTTGAAGGCCTGCTCACACCCTGGGGTCTATTCCCATCGGACAACCTTCTTTGTCAAGTCCGTTATAGGTTTTGCTATCTTGCTGAACCCTCCAGGAACTGACGATAGAAGTAGGCAAAGCCCATAAAGCTCTGAACCTTGATGACGCTTGTCGGAGGTGCCCAATCCCTGATTGTCTGCACCTTCTCCAACAACATAGAGATCCCCATATCGTAGATCTGGTATCCGAGGAATTCAAGCTCCCGTTGGTGGAAACTGGACTTCTTCATGCTTGCACATGGTCTAGCTTTCCGCAATTTCTCCATCACAGGCCTCCCCATCGCGACGTGTTCTTCCATAGTTTCGGAGTAGATCAGGATGTCATCCATGTACGCGATGACTCCTTCGTCTATGAGATCCCGAAAGACCTCATTTGTCATGCTTTTGAAAGTTGCCAGAGCGTTACACAATCCAAATGGCATGACCATGTATTCATGCAGTCCATATCTGCACCGGAAGGCCATCTCCCATTCCTCATCTTCTACCATCCTCAGAAGGTAGTAGCCGTTCTTTAAGTCCAACTTGGTGAACACAGCAGCTTTTCCTGACCTACCTGGCAGTTCATTGATCAACGGTAGAGGATACTTGCTCTTTACCGTGATTTTGTGCAGCCCTCAGTAATCCATTCCCAGTCTTAATGCAGCATCTGGTTTTGGCGCGAACAGGATAGGGGCTGCTGCTGAGGAACTGGATTGCCGTAGCTTTGCCATTCCCAGCATGTCATTGACATATTCCCGGAGTGCCTTAAGCTCCATTTCCGATAACGGACAGATAGGCCCAAATGGAGGTTGAGTTCCGGGTTGCAACTCGATCGCATGGTCACACTTCGAGTACTCCGGTAACACCTCAATCCGTTCTTGACTGAAGAGATCCCCATGGTGCTTATATTCGTGGAGTAGCTTAACCGTAATGTTGGCACCTTCCCCATCGGAGAATTGCACAATTCCCAATAGATACACATTACTATAGTCTTCGGCTAGTAACTCTTCATCAGTCATGAACACTAACCGCCCCTGCTCTACCAGGCAGTTAGCCTTGCAGAAATCTGAGCGCCAGGTTAGTGATCCAGTCTTCCAATCTATGTCGCGGTTATGGTCTCTCAACCAAGACATAGGTGGGTACCCATCCACCTTGGTGTCCGGCATATCTGCGACTTCCGAGCGCATATCATTGTGGTGGTCACCTAGCCTTCTTTCTAATGACTTGGTATAGTGTAGACCGGACCCAGGAATGTGATTACCGCTAGGGTCGCTTATCGGCACGTGTACCTTTCATTGTACACAAGGTGCCTAAGTCTGATTAACCTATTGGCTACCAAGCACCGGCCCAGTAGCTCCACTATCGAGTAGCAGGAGCCCTTCCACGCTAACCTGTCTTGCTCCTATCTTCTAGTCTAACTTGACCCGCAGGTGGATAGACTTAGTATGACGAGGCAAGTTGTCACGCTTGTGCCTCTTCGCTTGTCTTGGTGACTTAGTCATCTTGGTTTAGTAATTCCCTTTATTCTCTTGTCTTTCAACACAAGAGCGGCCACAATGGGTCAGTAAACGTTAAGGGATTTGGATTTGTCTTTTTATCAATAACTGGGGTGTTTACTACCACCCCAGCATGATTTCGGGTACTGAACCCTCCTCTGGTAAACTTGAAAATAGCATCCCTTATTCTGTGAAGTCCAGCCTGAACCAGTTCTGCTGGTACTAAACTTAACAATTTTTTCCCCAAGGTGGGTAGAAGTCCCCTGTCGGACTGGTTCCAAGTGAAGCACCTTTGCTTCCCCAATGTCGAGCGACTCCTCGAGCGGGACCTCACCCAGCCGCAACCGAAATAATGTCCTATGACTTCCCCATCCAGCTAAGTAAATCCTGAAAGAAATACATATAACTAGAACAAAGGGAATAACCAGAAACCCAACAAAGGAGAGGTAGCCCAGTCCACCGCGCACGGCCCGCAACATCTACCTTCCCACACCACCTGGGTGTAGTCAGTATCAGGGTCGTTTATGTGGTAGAAGGGTACTTACCCATCTCCGAAGCCACCTCCGTGGCCCCTGGCCATCTGTCCCACAGGAGTCTATGGCTATAGGTTAATACGGTTACACCAAAAACAGAATGGGTTCTTACCTATTCCGATCCATCAGTATCAACCTCCATGATCTGCGGTGATACCTGGCGGACTTCAAGTATCTATGACGAGGAAGCCGGAGGTGGCGCTTCAATGCGCTTCAGCCGCTTGTCTGTCCCTGTGGTCTCACTTACCATGCCTGACCGTTTCAACCCATGAGCCTGTTTGGATGAAGTAACGACTGGGGATGTGGCGGTACACTTCCTCCGGAAGTGACCACTTTGTCCAAACTTGGTGCACTGGTTGTGCTTTCTCCGATATTCGGTCAAAGTCGACGGGATTTCCTTATGCGCTATTGTATACTCAGAAGTCGCCGGCTTTGCTTGTTTCTCCGCATTGAAATGAGTAGGTTTGGCAGACCTCTGGTTTGGTCTGCATGAACCTTTTTCCTGCTTCTTGAACCTGCCTGATGTCGAGGATCTATCCTCNCGGTTACTGAACCGGTTGTTGTCCTCTAGCGTGTCCCCAACCTTCCGCAGAAGATCAAGGTACTCATTCAGGTCAGTTGGATGGGGCTCCTTAAGTGCCCACACATTCTGAACCTCTTGTGTGATGCCTGATCGAGCCTTGTCTCGTATCTATACTGGATCTGTATAGCTAAGCTTAAACATATAATCAATTATCTTATCCAGGTACTCATCGATGTGATGGGGCTTCATCACAAGGACTCACCACTCGAGAAGGGATCGATCTCGCTCGGCCTGGTCTCTGCCGGAACTACGTTCTGGCCGTTCTCGCAACCCTTTCCATGTCTGTAAGGGGTTCCTGTCTTTGACAGGGAGACCAGTGCGCTTGGTGGCTTCCTTGTTAATCTGCCCATGCAACCCCACATATCATGCCCAGGCGGAGTCTGCGAGAAGAGGGATCACCAAGTTTACCTTATCCATGTCCGTTAACTTACAATCCATAAAGTATTCAAATTTGACCTCTACCAAGGTCAAGAATCTCGTGGGATCTGTAACTTTGCGCTTGAATGGAGGGATACCACTCAGCTTCTCCGCCATCTTCTGCCAGTGTCTTGGTCATGGCCTAGAAGCCGAACCAGTACCCCACAGGGCTATCCCCAGCCTCTTGGCCCGGCGATCCCACTGTCATTATTTCTCATTCCTCCAGTCATCATTACCAGCACCACGGAAGGGGTTCAAATCCGGGAGAGAATCTCCAGCGTCATCATGATCTGAGCTGTCATGATCCGAGTCCCCTGGATCTCCGCCTGCTCCCGCTGTACCACCTCCGGGTAGGGCATTTCCGTCTCCACTACCTCCGATGTTCTCGCCTTGGGATTCCCGGGGTCTATCGTACCCATCACACTGTTCCTCCTGGCCATCCTGGTTACCATCCTCTGGGGGGTTAGCCCCTGATGGTCCTGATGGCGGTGGTGGAACAGGGCGTCGCCCACCCTCAGGAGTTGGGCTGGGCACCGTCCGTG
>PYWC01000032.1:435494-450495 GCA_003182015.1 Tuber magnatum | reverse complement strand
AGCAGCTAGTGGCCGTCCCAGTCGATACCGCGAACATCCGCAAAACCCGACGCAAGAAACGTGTTGGCGGTGTTCTCATCAAGGTCAAGGTCTGAATTGGAGTGGGATTCCATTGGGGTTCGAAGTTCGGTACTAGCCATTGCGCTTTCCACCCTGGGCTACTTGTTCTAGACAAGGTTACCAGTATTCACGCAAGGTCAGTGCCAAAGGTCGGAAACAATTAATCAGGAGAGGAGTTAAGCAAGGGGCTCGCTTCACGATATACCGTAACCGGGGCACCCCTAGGAAGATGGATCCCAAGGTTGCGACTGCACCGAACAACTTCAACCTTATCACCAAAAGTTCACATAGATGTAAGGGTAAAGTAAAGGGTAAAACTTAATATCGTTAAACCTGACCCTTCCCTCAATTAAGGTCTGGAGAGGATTGATCGTTGGAGTAGGAGAGTTCTCGCATAGCCTTTGAGGTAGTTTTATCTTATGCCAGAAACTCCCCCATCAGTTTACTCCAACCATTTGAGCACACCCTTTTCTGCTAAGGGTGGTTGGACACGTCTCATAGCACACTCTTTGGGCATGCATGTGTCGACACACTCTAGTCGGCGTTCACCTTATACAGTTATCGTTTCTGCGGTGCACTTCCATTTTATCCTCCGCAGGGCAAGCTTCTCTACATCGGTGTCTTGACAGTGGCTAACAGTCAACAAACCTCATGAACTAGACTATCTATGACACCCTTCCCATCTACATTGATCTCTACTTGACTCCAGAGACTACCGTGAGCGGTTTATCTCTTTACTATTTACGGGTCTTGGGCTTCCGGTATCTTCCACAGGGCACGGTAGTCCGGGAGTGATCCAATGGGTGCTACCCATGACCACCACCTCCAATCTACCTTACCTGTGGTAGGAATCATGCTTTTAGTCTCCCTGCACTTCCCTTTCAGAGCCTATAGCGTTGGGAGCATGTTTGGGCTTGGTGGGTGTAAAACTCTCCCAGTCGCCCCGGCACCACCCGGGACTACCTTCGGGACCCCCACGGTTAACACCCGTTAACTCCGTCAGTTTTGGTCCGTTTTACTCCACACAACTTGGAGGAGGTACTCCACCTTCCACCCTATCCCCCTTATATATCCTGCTAACAGCTTGCGGTCGACCGGATGGCAGAGACGTATACGGTGTTGGAAGCATGTCACCACAGTTTCCTCCTTGCTAGACTGCACACAACTACCCAACCGTTTGCCCATGACGTCCGGGCCTCAAGGCGGGGCCGGAGGGGTATGATAGGAATACTGTCTCTAATTTACAGCTTCTACAAAGCTACGTAGCTCGCCCAATAGCGTCCCCCGGAACCCCAGATTCCATTATCATGCATGGCTTTGCGTGACCAACTTTCATGTCAATTTTCCCAAACTCTTCACGAGACTTGGTATTGAAAGGTACGGTAACCCAGGACTTTGGGCAGGGTAACCCTAGCCCCAGGGTAGGGTAACCTTGTCCAGCGGACCAGATAACCTTTCCTTGTTACCCTGTCTATCCCGTCGCCAGCGATAGACATTTCTGACCTGTCTCCAGTTACCCGGCCTAGCTGAGCAACTGCCCCTTCAGAAGTCCCTAACTATACTGACACTGCTCGCGGGTGTGTTCAGGTACCTAAGTCCCTTACCAGCCAATTCTGTTCATTCTCGGAGCCCGGGCCATAGGGTCTCCGTAGGCCAAGTACTTACTTGCCGGCCAGTTCCTACCAGTTCCCCTCCTGGCTACCTGTATGGATATAGGTTCCGTCTGCCATAGCTCATGTATGTTGGGTCGTTACATTGGGTTAGACGCTGCGTAGGTTGATCAGGCCTGGTCCAAACAGGTTTGTAACCACTGGCTGAGGTTAAAAAAATGTAACGTGTTTGAACCAGGTCCTAGTCGCATAGTGGTACGACAGGAGCAGATGGCTTCTTGGTTAACAAGAATCCTGCGCTTCTTACTAAAGGAGGCTTCGAAAGGACGTAATCGGAGATCCAAGAAGTAACTGTTCAACCAAGCATATTTACAATATTGTCAGTCAAAGTCTGCCATTTCTAGTATGGAAATCAGCGCTCTTTAAATACCGCATATTGCATATCTCCAGTATGAGCGATATTCCAAAACCTTGTCTGTATCAACTGATAGCACACGAAACAATACAAGTATCAAACGATACTGTCAAACTAAACATAAAAACCTAAACTAGTACCCATACCAGTTACATGTGTAGTACCAACTTATATTGTAATCTGAAGAGTAATAATCCACTTGGCTCAAACCGCCATTTTCCATAATGCAGTCTTATGTCCATAAATCTATCATATTCATATTCCGGTTCGCACTATATTTTAATAGTTGGAGGAGGGAGTTTTTTCCATGAGCAGAATTGACTACCATATTTAGATGCAAGATTTAAGATATAAAATATATTATATATTACCATTTAGAGCAGTAGAATAAGCTTATAAGCACAACTCCCCATACTCAACAACACCTCAAATTGGACCCATCTTCTTCTAGTATGGTTTTTCTGCAGGTCTCGCAGTTTGCATGTTATAAGGTAATTACTATGCCATATCTCATAACTGTCGGTTGGATTCATTATAGGATAAGGCATTGTAGGATTTACCGCCTGTGGCTCTACCATTATATTGACCTGTAGTGCATATTTTGTATATCCTCTCTGTCCCACTTCTGACCAGGACACAACCACGGTCTTTTCCAGGATAGGGCCCTGTTTCTTTCTCCCCCAAATCCGACAGTATCCTGTTCAGGATATAGGCACTATGGGGCCCCTCATAGGTGATAGGATGAGGAAAGTCTACAAAAATGCCCTAACCAAGGCCAGTAAGTAGCCCGGGGTCATGACAGGGGCTGCAGGCTCATGCTCTTCAGGGCTCCAGAGGCCCTCGAACCAACTCTAATTGTAGGTTTGGATCGTCTTTTTGCTAATGATTGTAATTTTCCTTTTGTTGGAGTTCCACTATAAATCTTTTTTCTTGTATCACATTATAAAGTGGTGCTATATCCTCTAGACTGGTCGACTCGCCTATAGTCATATGACCATTAGTGTCATATTTGTATTCTTGTCCATAGTTTATACAAAAGATACTACTCTGAATTCCTACTTGTTTTGCATTGTTGCAGGTGAACTCCACTATTAGTTAAAGCTCATGCCAGTTGTCCCGCTAATTGTTTATATATACTCAGAGGTATTGTTCTCATATGCCGTTGACCCTTTTTGTTTGGCACTCTGTTTACAGGTAGAATATGATACTGAGCCGATGTTGGAGGCCCAGCTTCTGTACTTTTCTTCCCCACTTCAGATATGAATAGTGATCCTCTATCTCTTATCCCATCCTTCAGTATTCTATAAACTTAAAAGATATCTTTTTGAAAGACCAGAGCAAACCACTATACTATCTTGTCTTTTCAACATAGTATGAAGTAACCTATCTTTGTACCCGGTACAGGTACTATTTTATGTTTTATGTTTGGTTTCACAGTATCGTTTGATACTTGTAATGTTTCGTATGCTATCAATTGATACACACCACATTTTATCTTTGGTTTCACAGTATCGTTTCATCCTTGAAATGTTTCGTGTGCTATCAGTTAATATACACAAGGTTTTAAGTTGGTTTTATAGTATTGTTTAATACTCGTATTGTTTTATGTGCTATTAGTTGATATGCATAATGTTTTGGAATATGGCTCATACTGGAGATAAGCGATATGCTGTATTTAAAGACCCCTGATTTCCACAATAGAAACCTTAGACTTTGACTGACAGTATTCTAAATATACTTGGTTGAACGGTTACTTCTTTGATTTCCTATTACACCCCTCAAAGCCTCCTTTAGTATGCAGTGCTCGCTTCTGGTTGACCAGAATACCATCTGCTTCTATCATACCGCTACATCAATAGGACCCAGTCCGGACATGTCACAATTTTGGTCTAATAGTCTACTAGCCTAAGGATGGCATCATAAACTTCCAAGTCTCGTAATTACATGACGAAATCTATCGATATCCATTGCCATAGTTTGCTTTGTACTTTGTTTGCTCATAGGAGTCCACAGTGTATATGACATATGACTTTCATCTATGCACAAGTGTACTAATTCTTAATATATTATTTTCTTATTTCTCGGAGTCCTGGCCAGTTGTGGTTATAGTAGACTAGTTCCCTGGCTCTGGTGGTCACTCTGTACTCAGCCACTGGTAGGTTGTAGTTTTGTCATATCAGTTCAGTTCATATTCTCTTCTTATCTGATATCCATATATTTCTGTCATATTGCAGGTAGTACTCTTCCTGTTGGCACAATCCTAGAGCCGTATTTATCATTTCTTTCTCTCCTCTGCCTACTGCTTGCCACATATTCCGTATCCTACTATTCCTTAAGCTTAGGTACTTAATAGTTTCATTTGTATTATCCTCTCCTCCAACCGTTTCTCTACCTTCAAAATATTTGTTCTTTGGCAACTGTGTTTGTTGCTCCTTGGTAATCTTTTCATCCTGATTATTCCACCACCAGTCACCTGCCCTTCTTGTCAGGAGATCTGGTCTTCCTCCCTCCTTTCCTACTAGGTATTCAACCTTAAAGTCGCACTGGCTCATTCTTTACATTCAGCATATTTGTTGGTCATTTAGCTTCTTTATTGTTATAAACGGTACCAGGTTCTTAAAGTTTGTCAGGACCTTGATTCCATTGTGGCAGTTTTGGATGTAATATCTCCACTCCTGCAAAGTTCAGACTATCATAACACGTTCCTTGTCATGTACATCGTGGTTCAACTCTGCAGGCAACACCGTCTTGAATCTATAAGCAACTGGTCTCCACTTGCCACATTTGCAGAGCTGGGACAAGATTCTAGAACAGACATACTTCTGTACATCCGTTCTGATTCTTGTTTCTCTCTTGGAGTCCAAATATATCAATATGGAGGCTGTTGTTATCTTGGTTTTTAGGTCATTGAAGGTACCATTCTGTTCCAGTCCCCAGTCCCCTTTGTTGTTCTTTCTGAGTAGGACATATATGGGCTTTCCAGTTCTACTATATCACTTATTGCAGTGGAGGTAGAGCTTGCAGAATTGCATGAAGTACTGAATATCTCTCTTTGTTTTTGGTACTTCCTATTTCTATACTACCTATGTTTTGATGGGATCCATCTGTATTTCTTCCTGGTTGATAATAAATACTAGGGATTCCACTTCCTATTTCTGGAACTAGTACTTCATTGGTTTCATCTTTATTCCTGACTTCTGTATTCCTTGCATAATATTGCTAACATTCTTTCAATGCTGTTCCATATTGGTTGAGTATGTGAATATATACTCCAGGTAGATAATACTCTATATGTCCCAGCATCTGCTCAATATCTGGTTGATCCATTATTGAAAAGATGCTGGGACATTGGTTAGTCCAACTGACATAACCCAGTATTCGTAGATTCCACATGGCGAGACAATAGTAGCACTCTATTCATCTTCTGGTTTTATCTGAACCTGGTGTCAGGCTTCTTTGATATTAGGTTTGGTGAAATATTACACTAATTCTAATCAATCCAGCCCCTTTACGAACAGAGTTGGGGGTACTAATCCTTTTTTGCAATTCTATTATGGATGCAATAATCAATTCCTACTAACAACAACCTTCTACCCTTTTTCTGTATGAAGACGATCAGAAAATCCTCCACCTATGAAGGAGTTTCTTATCCATCCCCTCTATAGGTTCTACTCTATATAGGTCTTACTCCCTTGTATCTTAGTGTCTTCCAGTAGGTAAATTCTTTTTTCCTGATCACCAGGTGCTCTTTTTAAACTTACTTTCCAAGTCCACTGCCATTTACTGTAGCGGTAATGTCAGGGTTTCTTCTTCTTCGAATAGCTACAAGTATTAGTGAACCTCCATGAGGATCAAGTAGTTCCTCTACTTCTTTTCCTTTTGGTGCTTGGATTGGTTTACCAGCTGGGTACTGATATTGATAGTAGCCAAGGTTGCTCATTTCTGGTTCTATTATAGCTTGAGGATTCCAGTATTCTCTCTTCATCTGTAGAATTTACTGAATGTTAATGCTACTATCTCTTGAATCTTGATCCTCTGCAAAGACTACTAGTCCATACTTGATATGCGGACCACACTCCTAAACTGTTTTGCTCTGCCAGTAGTTTCATCAAGAGTCTTAACTTCTTGAAGTTCTTCTTTATTGATCTTTTGGATAATCAAGTATACAATCTCATCCACCTTCATCATCTGGTATTCCTTGTTATCTAAGTTTGCCTGTACTACTCTCACTTTACTCACAGAATCAGTGTCTATTATCTTAGTATTGGTTATGAGTCAGTATTTGACTGCCAAATAGTGGAGTGGAGCAATTCACCCATAGGTGCCTTGAGGTAGCCCCATGGCTATGCTAGTTATAATTATTATCTGTGCTCTAGCAGAAATTGTCTATTGTGCATTAGTGTACAGGCCATCTCCAGCCATCTTAACTGTACTCAAGGTAGGTACCTTTGCCTCTGGTGTCAACGAATTGACCCAGAGCTACCAAACAACTTGATTACTTTAGGCCTCCGTATTTTGATCTTTCAGGACCTGGATTTGTATGAACTTCATAATTAAATTCTCTTTCCGGGCTTCCACTTCAGAGGCACTATATACTACTAGTAAACTATGACATGACCCTTCTACACACTGTTTATTCACATATGTAATCTTATTATTTTCCTACTCTACTATGGGACTGTGTTTTGAAATCATAGCATTTATGGAACTGTCTTCTGTTTTGTAAATTGGCCACCTGAAAGATTGCTACCTCACTGTTACACATAAGACAAACTGGCATAGCACAATAGGCATGTCACGTGATTATTGGCAAAAATCCACGTGTTTGATCCCAGGGTTCATCAAAGTAATTGGGGAATGAGTTAATTTCTACCAATACGATGCCGGCACAAAACACTCATTTGCACCACCACCAAAGGCTGCTGACAGAGGGGTTTCCAAGGGGTCTTCAGGAGAGGACTATCGACTATCCAGACAAGGTTGAATGAACTAAATCGGTCGATTGGTTATGGAAAGAAACGCATGCAAACACCAGGCCTGTTGAGGGGACGACGCCCAAGTGACTAGCATTCACCCACACCCAAAGGCATGATAAGGTAGAGTCAGATGAGGGCCTACCGCGTGAGATATCAACGCCAAATGCAAGGAGGCCTAACCACCATTGGCACAATAAGACAGAAAGATGCTTCCTGCAGGGTGACGCAGATGGATGGGAAATCCACCTATATTGATAAGTCTGTCATCGGAGCTGATCACTGCGTATGCAGAGGAAGGACCAGTAACCGCTTGCCATGGTGAAAGGGTTCGAGTGACTACAATTAAAACGAATGGGGAGAAGAGAGGGCTAGAACACCCTCTCTGCTGTTCAGGGAAATCAGAGTCAAGCGTGGTAAAGGGTTTCAGGGTCCACGAAGTTCACACAGAGGGAAGGTGGGAGCAGTAGATAGGCCGCGAAGGCCCAGACGCGGAATATGAATATCGTGATGCCTCCTATACTTTTTATACATCATCGGCGACAGAGAAGAGACCTTATCAATATATTCGTTTTATGATACACTGCTACAATTAATTCTGTCTTGACATCTTAAGTGAGCCCGCCTAGAAAATCACTTCATCATGTATCGGGTCTTAGTCTAGACTCGCTTGTCTTTAGAGTAGGCTACTGCCTAACACTATATTAATAACTTCTACACTACTAAGGCTCACAACCACCTCCTTCAATGAGCCTGAAGGACTCTTTGTCTAACACCCTCCACCATCGATGTCAAATCCACCTCCAACGAAACCCACACATATACGAGATCAAGTTTGATCTCTGCATAAGCGAAGTCTTCGAAGATGAAAATGTTCCCTTCTGGTTCCTTGATCACGTGGTCAAGTGTGCCCTCAAAAACCTCACCCTTATAGAAAGGAAAAGCAAGATGTCGCAACCAAGAAGTGAAGAGGGATCAGAGGATTCCAGCCACACTGACATGCTGCGCACTGAGAGGCAGCAAAGGCTGATCAGTACATGCGGGCGAGGCTAAGATAGCCCCTTTCCATTACCACCACCACCTCCAGGAGGTGACATTCTACTGCTAAGAGTAGGTTCTATGCCCACACCAGGGAACCCGTCAGGACCACAAGTACCCAGCGGCCCAGCCCTAAGTGTCACAAAAAGACGAAGCAGGCAGATGTCGCACTTGGGGACCTCAACCCACTCAGGCACCATCAACTTGGGCACTTTCGCGGCATACATTGGGACACTGATTGGCCAACTAGACCACAGCATTGCCCAAACCCAAAATGACCAGATGGCCGCATATTGGACCCTGTCAGATGAGGGGAAAGAGATGGCAAAAGGTCTTACCCAAGTAAGAGAACAACTTCAGACCAGGGAAAAGTTAGTTCAAGAGGAATTGGCGCTTTGGCAAAATAAGAGTAGGAAGCTGGAAGGAGAGGTGGTGGCCGAGATCACCAGATTTAAGAGAGTGATCGAAGCTGCACTCACTCGCATGCACGAGCGATCAGAACAACAAGCAGCGGTTAGCCGACAGCAGCAGCAGGACTTAGGACACACCATCTACGAGTTGGTTATCCGGGATCGAGAACCCTACGCAGGCCTGGATAGACTCTGTAAAGAGCTAGATAAGGAACGATGACATTGGGGAACCCATGAACTACGGTTCATTACCGAGCTACAGACCCTCAATAAGAAGGTGACAACCGGGCTCAGGGACATGCAGCAGAACATGACCCAGATGTTTGACCAGTCAACAATGGAAATAACTGCGCTGGTACAGGCAGCGTTAGGATCGCATCAGGGGGGATCGACCCATGATGGTAAAACCGGGTGAGGATGGTCGGGCCCAGCCTAACAAGACAAAGGGAAGCGGCCAGCGGAACGAGACACATGGCCAGAGACCATACAGAGTGGCCGTGAAAGAACTGTGGCAGCTCCAAATGTAGCGAGAGGAGCAGGGGACCCAAACACAGAAGATGACGGGTCAGAGAACAGTGGGGAAGGACTAAGCTGCCGGCCAGGGGCATTGCCTTTAGGAAGGCCATGGACAGCTAAGGAAGAGGAGGAGCACCAGTTAATGCTACAGTTAGCCAAAGAGTTGGCCCGCCAAACTGCATTGCATCAGAAGAAGCCCGCCGACCCTCAATTCATATATGAAGCGAAGTTCTACCAGGACATAAAGACCTGGCTACACGCGTGCCAGGACTACTTTAGCCGAAGTCCCATGATGTGGATAGACGATAAGGATAGAATTATATATACCTTAGGAAGGATGAAGGGTACCGACGTGACACCCTTCAGCAACTGGGATAGGAGGAGCATGGAAGGGCTTGCAGGGTATGCCGCTCGCCCTGAAGTGCTAACGTGGGAGCACTTCTGGCATGACATCATCGTGCGATTCTCGCCAATAAATGAGGACCTGAAGGCGCGGGCACAGATGGGAAAAATCTAGTATGGGAAGGACGTCAATGAGTACCTTCTCCAGATAGAAAGCTTGAACATCAAGGCCAAGCTTTAGGGAACGGCATGGAGGAAAATAGTCGAGGACTGACTAGCGGAGGCAATACTAAGGCGGTTGTCTCATAAGCGATACAACACGGATGCCGAATGGCTGCAGCACCTTCGGGCTGTCGGCAACCAGGAGGGAGCGTTCCCCTACAGTGAAAGGTAATGACAAGACAATCCATCTAGCCCGTCAGGTTGTTCTAGGCCGTTGAAATGACGCTGGGAAGACAGAGAAAAGGTGCCCAATCGAGGAAAGGAGGAAGGGCGACCTAGCAAGTTCCAGGAGAAGACAGCAACTGGAATTGTCAAGTCAGCAAGGTTTGCCCAGGCCAGTAAACCGACCAAGGCTCTAGGGGGTTGAGCTTACCGACTGGAAAAAAGCTCACAAAGGAATACCACGAAGCGGGATTGATCAATGACGGGAAAATAAATGCTTCACCCAGTGTGGACTCACCAACCACAGGTGGAGAGCTTGTAGAAAGGGAGCTGTTGTTACAACTATAGGACAGCGGAAAGTAGCAAAGTTTAGGCCCCGAAACATGGAGGTTCAAAATACCACCCAAGGCCAGCGGTGAACCAAACCCATGTGCTACCAGCACACAGACTTTCGGAGTTTTCAGACCAAGGAGGGCGATGGATCGGACGACTGAGAGCCCTGTATAAAAACGATGACCTACGCTGTGAGCCAGGGCAACGGGTTATTGAAGAATGACAGAGAACCGCACTAACTGGGTTCTTAGCATGGGCAGGGACGGAGCTGTGAAGGGTATGAAAAAGCATGTATAAGGGAGAAAGTTAACCCATCACAGGGGGACGCAATCAAGAATAACCCCCAACCTGGATGCAGGATGGCAAGACTTTATATTCCTCCCTAGGGAGAGAAGGTTCAAACCCGGTATGCATGAAGAGAGGACTATTTCGGGGGGCAACTCAGGTCGTCCCTACTCTTTCCTCCAAAGGTCATGCATGGGAAAGGAGTTGGGATAGGGTGGGACCGCCTGAATGTGCTCCCCCAGTCTCAGGATGGCATCAGCAGCGACGGCGAGTGGGTAGGCTGCAGGTTGCTAGGCGAGACAAAGGACAGCGTACACGCCTTAAATCATACGCAACGGCAGGAGTCGAACACCTAAGGCTTGGTTGGAAAGGTCGCTCCCTCATCTATGCACTGATGGCATAGACCAGTATGATTAAATATCGTCACTGAGGGTAAAGAAGGCAAGAAAAGAGACGAACATACATAGGACCGAGTTTGTCTCAGGCGGCCTGAAGGGCCAAAATTGTGCGGGCACAATAACAAATACCCAAGATTAATGAATGCCCAGAACAAAAATATCCACTAAGGGAGGACAGGGTAACCCTGCAGGGGAGCCAAAGTGACAGAAAACTCAAGTCCCAACACCTACAAACTACAAGTGCCTACAAGATACAGCTCACCTTAGAATACAAGGAGAATGAGTACCGATTCGTGTGTTATTAGACTCGGGCTGCCAGATCTTTGTTATACAAGAAGCGCTAGTCCAAAGACTTGACCTAGCAACGATACAACCAGACACCCCAGTTAGCGTAACTGGGTTTGACGGTGCACAATCCCAAAATGCAGGAGGGTGCTATATGACCCCTATCATACTTGAAATTGGGGCCAACCGACATTGCATGAATATTACCTGTGAAGTCAGGAGCCTGGAGATCCATGACTTAATAATACCAATTGGTTGGTGGCATTGCCAACACCCCTTATCATTCATCGAGGATGCGAGGCAATGGATGTTCTAGATGGAGCAGTCTAAGCAACACCTGGAACCAGAAGATGAAGGAATCTGCATTGAGTGGGACGAGATAGTGGCCTAGGACCCTGTAGCAAGATACATGGGCCGAATAGCAGGCCCAGACGACCCCGAGGCAGTAGTAATAGAAACTCTGCCAGAACCCTATCGGGAGTACGCCGATCTCTTCCTGCCCCAGGCAGCGGAGCGCCTCCCACATCATAACACCTGCGATCACGAGATCAAAGTAGTCAAAGGAAAGAAGCCCCCGTGGGGGCCAATATACCCGTTGATGGGAAAGGAACTATGGGCATTGCGAGAATATCTTGACAAGATGCTGCATGAAGAAAAAATAACACCAAGCCAGTCGCCCACAGCTACCCCAATACTATTTTTGCCAAAACCTGATGGACGACTGAGGTTATGTGTGGACTACGACGTGCTGAACAAGGTTACCATTACCAACAAGTACCCCCTGCCGCTATTGAGTGAATACAGAGATCCAGTAGTCGGGTTGCGTATCTTCACCAAGTTGGACATAAAGGATAGGTACTACCGGATATGTATTAAGCAGGGGGACAAGTGGAAGATGGCCTTCCGCACTCAGTATGGTTATCACGAATACTAGGCAATGCGTTTTGGGCTAGTAAATGCGCCTACCACCTTCCAAGAGATGATGCACGTGGCTCTAAGGAGATTCCTGGACTTGGGAGTAGTGGTATCCATAGACAACGTACTAATTTGCTACAAGACCGAGGAGAACCACGTCACGTTGGTGAACGAGGTATTAATTGAGTTACGGAAATACCGGTTGCTAGTGTCTATCACTAAGTCACTATTCCACACCAAGAGGCTAGAATTTCTGAAATATGTAGTGAAGACCGATGGGATCACAAGGAGTGATCGAAAGGTCAAAGCCATAAGGGAATGGAAGGGACCTGAGTCCGTAAAGGACATACAAACCTTTATGGGGTTTGCGAATTTCTACAGAAGATTCATGGAGAATTTCTTGGGAACTTGTAAACCTATAACCGAGCTATTGAAAGGCGACCCCACGGGATTCGCCTGGGAAAAGGAGCAGGAGGAGGCTTTCGAGTTGCCAAAAGACCAATTTGTGACAGTGCCTATTCTGGCACATGTCCATCCAGACCGAAATGTGATGGCGGAAACAGATGCAAGTGACTTTGCGCTAGGATGTATACTGTCCCAGTATATAGAGAATAGGCTACACCCAATAGCATTTCACTCATGAAAGCTCAACTCGGCAGAATGCAACTACGATATCAACGATAAAGAGTTGCTTGCTATAGTTGAGGTATTTAAGGAATGGCGTCACTATCGTGCTGTAACCCAGGAACCCACAATAGTATTTACGGATCATCACAATCTACAATACTTCCTCACAACCAAGGCCCGGAGTGCCAGGCAGGTAAGGTGGGCGCCGAGGTTAGCAGATTTTAACTTCAAAATCATGTACCAACTGGGGTCAAGTAGCGGCAAACTAGATGCATTAAGCAGATAGCCAGAGTACTGTCTCGAGGGGGGGGCTACGCAGAGCAAGAAGCCCTCAATCTTAAACCCCGTACAGTCCAACCAGGTTATGGTTATAGTGGTAGGAAGAGTAGAGGAACCTGTTCTAGATCAGAAGACACGCGAGGCTGAATACACCCGAGCCATGCGATTGTACCCAGAAGTTCAGATTTCAACTAGGGGCTCAAGCGAAGCGGCAGGACATGACCTTTACACCCTGGAGGAAGCAACAGTACCAGCTCGGGGACCGGCAACAGTAGCCACCGGAATAGCATGAGCGTTGCCAGTGGGAACCTGCGGTCAAGTAGCTCCAAGAAGTAGCCTTGCCATCTGCCACGTGATCATGGTCGGGGCAGGAGTCATTGACAGGGACTGCCAAGGAGATGTGAAAGTACTGCTGTTCAACCTGAATGACCAGGACTGCCACGTGGGGAAGGGCGAACGAGATATACAACTCGTGGTGGAAAGAATTCACGATAAGGTGCTCCACAAAGAAATGAAGCTAGACGATACCCCGTGGGGCCAGGGAGGATTCAGAAGCACGGGGCCAGTGTGGTGGAAACCCAAACCGAAGCTGTTCAGTTAAACGTAGAAAGGGGACTGAATCCGCACTTCGGTGAGTTCGATCAGGGATGGCACCAGGCCCTGACAGCTGAAGAAACGGTTCTAACCCACGCAGTGCTTATTAAAGCAACAGCGCAGAAGTTTGATGCCCAATTTCTAAGACAGGGGAAGGACAAGGGAGAGACAGACCGGGACTGGGAAATGAGGAGGATGGAGTTAGAAAGGCTTCCAGATGAGGAAAAGGAAATGCCAACGCGTGGGACTTTAGCGGCTGGCCTCCTTTAGTGCAAGGGACTGCTATTCATCCCAAAGGACGAGGTCCTAGAAATACTGCTTGGTCAAAGCAGCCATGACTTCAAGGTTGCGGGGCATTTTGGCCAGAAACAGATAGTAGAAATCATCACCAGAGAGTTCTACTGGGAAGGGCTCGCGGAATGGGTAAATAACTACGTACGGTCGTATGATGAGTGTCAACACAACAAAGTGCCACAGCATGCAAAGTACGGGTTTCTACAAGCGTTGGAAATACCCTATGCGGCGTGGACCTCTATCTCAAGGGACTTCATAATGCAACTACCGAAATCAGAGGAGAACGTTCAGAACATGGTAGTGGTCGACTGCTTTACCAAAATGACCTATTTCATAGGGCTCAAGAAAAATGGGACCACCAAGAATGTAACCCGGATGTTTTTCCGGGAAGTGTGGAAACCGCATGGGCTACCAACAAAAATCATCTCTGACATGTATGCGAAGTTTGCGGAACAATTTTGGAAATCCCTCTGCAAACTCTTAGATATTAAGCGAAAAATGCCAGCAGCATACCATCCTCAGACAGACAGGCAAATGGGGCGAACCAACCAAGTGCTGGAAGGCTACCTGTGAAGCTTTCTCAACTAAGATCATGATGATTGGCACCAAGTGCTCCTGCTAACGGAACATGTCTACAGTAACTCCGTTATAAGTGTGTACACACTAAGCCTGTTCTACGCGAACTATGGATACTACCCACAGACGGAGTGGGTGAAGCAGTGCGAAGCTCGAAACTCAGGAGGCACCGGGTATGCGCACTAGGTGAAGGAGATACATGGGCAGGCGATGGCTATATTAAAGGCAACCAGAGAAGCGATGGGGCGGTACCATAACAAGAAAGCGAGGGCTTTAACGACCCAGTATACATGAGCTATGGCAGCCGGAACCTACATTCATACAGGTAGCCCAGAGGCGAACTGGTAGAGACTGGCAGGCAAGATAGTACTTGACCTATAGAGACCCGATGGCCCAGACTCCGAGATGAACAGAATTGGCAGGCCAGATATTTAGGTACCTGGGCACACCCGGGGGTGGTGTCAGCGTACTTAGGGACCTCGGAAGGGGCAGTTGCTCAGTTAGGCCGGGTAACTGAAGAAAGGTCGGAAGTGTCTATCTCCCATGACAGAGTAGACAGGGTAACAGGGATAAGTTATCTTGGCCACCGGACAAGGTTACCCTACCCTCAGGCTCAGGTTACCCTGCCAGGAGGCGCGGGTTACCTCACGAATACTAGGCAATGCGT
>PYWC01000032.1:321831-389857 GCA_003182015.1 Tuber magnatum | reverse complement strand
GCGTCTTGCCAGTGGCTAACAGTCAAGACGCCGCATGAACTAGACTATCTATGACACCCTTCCCATATGCATGGATCTCTACTTGACCTCAGAAGCTACCATGAGCGGTTTATCTGTCTACTATTTACGAGTCTCGGGCTTCTGGTTTCTTCCGCAGGGTACTGTGGTCCAGGAGTGATCCAATGGGCGCTACCCATGACCACTACCTCGGATACACCATACCTGTGGTAGGAATCCTGCTTTTAGTGTCTCTGCACTTCCCTCTCAGAGCCTATGGCGTTGGGAACATCCTTGGGCGTGGTAGGTGTAAAACGTTCCCAGTCGTCCCGGCACCACCCGGGACTACCTTCAGGACCCCCACGGTTAACTCCCCTTAACTCCGTCAGTTTTGGTCAGTTTTACTCTGAACAACTTGGAGGAGGTACTTCACCTTCCACGCTATGTCCCCTTATATATCCTGCGAACAGCTTACGGTCAACCGGACGGGAGCCACGTATACAGAGTTGCAAGTAGGTCTCCAACGATTCCTCTTTGCTAGACTGCACACAACTACACAACCGTTTGCCCATGACGTCCGGGCCTCAAGGCGGGGCCGGAGGGGTACGATAGGAATACTGTCTCCAATTTCCAGCTTCTTCAGAGCTGCGTAGCTCACCCAATGTCATCTCCCGGAGTCCCAGATTCTAGTATTATGCATGGCTTCGTGTGACAAACATTCCAGTCAATTTTCCCGAACTCCCAGAGGGACTTCATATTGAAAGGTAGGGTAACTCAGGACTTTGGGCAGGGTAATCCAAGCCTCATGGCAGGGTAACCCAGTCCTGAGGGTAGAGTAACATTTGCGGATGTACCAGAAGACTCTCCCCAGTTCCCCGGTCTATTCCGTTGTCGGGATACACACTTCTGACCTTCCTCCAGTTACCCTGCCTAACTGAGTAACTGCCCCTTGACAGGTCCCTAAGTACGCTGACACCGCTCCCGGGTGCACCCATGTACCTAGGTACCTGATCAGCCACTTCTGTTCCTGCTCAGAGCCCGGGCCATCGGGTCTCCGTAGGTCAAGTACTTACTTGCCTGCCGGTTCCTACCAGTTCGCCTCCTGGCTACCTGTATGGGTATAGGTTCCATCTGCCATACCTCATGTACGTTGGGTCGTTACACATGCTTCTCGGTAAACCACCTTGAAGTTAAACGGTTGCAGGAACTCAGCCCAGTGGTGCTGCCTTCGGTTAAGGACCTTGGTACTATTGAAGTACCGCAAATTCCCATGATCTGTATAGATCACCAACTGGTCCATTACCGAGCATAGCAAATGATCGCAGTCCTTGAAGACCACTACGATGGACGTCATTTCTTTGTCAGGGACATTATAATTAATCCCCGCTGGGTGAAACTTCCCACTATGGTAGGCCACTAGATACCATCTCTTATCTTCACAGAACTGGGAGAGAACAGCTCCTAATGCAAAGTCACTTGCACCGGTTTCCAGCCAGGTTGGCCGTCCAGGGTCAAATTGTACTAGGATGGGTTTGGACGTGAATTCTTCCTTCAAATGGTTGAAGGCCTGCTCACACGCAGGTGTCCATTCCCATCGGACCCCCTTCTTTGGCAAGTCTGTCAGAGGTTTCGCTATCTTGCTTAACCCTTCTATGAACCGACGATATAAGTTGGCAAAGCCTATGAAGCTTTGAACGTCGACGACGCATGTCGGAGGTGCCCAATCCTTGATTGTCTGCACCTTTTGCTACCACATAGAGATCCCCATATCGGAGATCTTGTATCCCCGGAATTCAACCTCCCATTCGTGAAAACTGGACTTCTTTATGCTTACACATAGTCTAGCTTTCCGCAATTTCCGCATCACAAGCCTCACCATCGCGACGTGCTCTTCCATAGTGTCAGAGTAGATCAGGATGTCATCCATGTATGCAATGACTCCTTCATCCATAAGATCCCGAAGGACCTCATTTATCATGCTTTGGAAAGTTGCCGGGGCATTACATAATCCAAACGGCATGACCCTGTATTCATACAGTCCATATCTGCACCGGAAGGCTGTCTTCCATTCCTCACCTTCTGCCATCCACAGAAGGTAGTAGCGGTTCTTCAAGTCCCACTTGGTGAACACAACGGCTTTCTCTAACCGATCTCGCAGTTCATTGATCAAACGGTAGAGAATACTTGCTCTTCACGGTGATTTTATTCAGCCCTCGGTAATCTATTAGCAGTCTTAATGTACCACCTGCTTTTGGCATGAAGACGATAGGGGCTGCTGCTGAGGAACTGGATCGCCGCAGCTTTCCCCTTCGCAGCATGTCATTGAGATATTCTTGGAATGCCTTAAGCTCCTTTTCTGATAACTGAAAGATAGGCCCAAACGGAGGTTGAGTCCCGGGTTGCAACTGGATCGTATGGTCATACTTCGCGTGCTCTGGTAACGCCTGAATCCATTCTTGACTGAAGATATCCCCATAGTCCTTATACTCACGGAGTAGCTTAACTGTAATGTCGGCACCTTCCTCATCGGAGAATTGCACAATTCCCAACAGATACGTATTACTATGGTCTTCGGCTAGTAACTCTTCATCGGTCATGAACACTAACCGCCCCTGCTCTGCCAGGCAGTTAGCCTTGCAGAAATCTGAGCGCCAGGTTAGTGAACCAGCCTTGCAATCTATGTCGGGGTTATGGTCTCCCAACCAAGACATAGGTAGGTACCCATCCACCTTGGTGTCGGGCATATCTGCGACTTCAAAGGGCATCTCCTTGTGGTGGTCACCTATCCTCCTTTCTAATAACTTGGTATAGTGTAGACCTGACCGCGAAATGGGATTACCGCTAGGGTCGCTTATCAGTACGTGTACCTTTCATCGTACACAAGGTGCCTGAGTCTGCTTAACCCATCGGCTACCAAGCACCGGCCCAGTAGCTCCACTATCGAGTAGCAGGAGCGCTTCCGCGCTAACCTGTCTTGCTCCTATCTTCTAGTCTAACTTGTCCCGCTGGTGGATAGACTTAGTATGACGAGGCAAGTTGTCACGCTTGTGCCTCTTCGCTTGTCTTGGTGACTTAGTCATCTTGGCTTTGTAATTCCCTTTATTCTCTTGCCTTTTGACACAAGAGCGGCCACAACCGGTTGGTAAACGTTAAGGGATTGGGGTTTATCTTTTTATCAATAACTAGAGTGTTTACTATCACACCAGCATGATTTCGGGTACTCCACCCTCCTCTGGTAAACTTGAAAATAGGATCATTTATTTGATCATGTCCAGCCTGAACCAATTCCGCTTGTACTAAACATACCAATCTTTTCCCCGAGGTGGGTAGAAGTCCGCTGTCGGATTGGTTCCAAGTGAAGCAGCATTGCTTCCCCAATGTCGAGCGTCTCCCCGAGCAGGACCTCACCCAGCCTCAACCGAAATAATGTCCTATGACTTGCCCATCCAGCTAAGGAAATCGTGAAAGAAATATGTATAACTAGAACAAAGGGAATAACCAGAAACCCTCCAAAGGAGAGATAGCCCAGTCCACCAGGCATGGCCAACAACATCTACCTCCCGACACCACCTGGGTGTAGTCAGTATCACGGTCATTTATGTGGTAGAAGGGTACTTACCCATCTCCGAAGCCACCTCCATGGCTTATGTCCATCTATCCCTCAGGGGTCTACCGCTATGGGTTAATACGGTTACACCTTAAACACAATGGGTTCTTAACTATTCCGATCCATCCGTATCAACCTCCATGATCTGAGGTGATGTCGGGCGGGTTTCAAGTATCTTTGACGAGGAACCCGGAGGTGGCGCTTCAATGCGCTTCAGCCGCTTGTCTATCCCTGTGGGCTCGTTTACCGGGGCTGACCGTTTCAACCCACAAGCCTGTTTGTATGAACTAACGACTAGGGTCATGGCAGTGTACTTCCTCCAGAAGTGACCACTTTGTCCACACTTGGTGCACTAGTTGTGCTTTCTCCGACGTTCGGTCAAAGTCGACGCGATTTCCTTATGCGCTATTGCATAGTCAGAAGTCGCCGGCTTTGCTTGTTTCCCCGCATTGAAATTAGTAGGTTTGGCAGACCTCTGGTTCGGTCTGTCTGAACCTTTCCTCTTCCTCTTGAACCTGCCGGATGTCGAGGGCCTATCCTCCATCTTCCCAGCGGGTTGAGACCAGGGGGTTGGGTGGATGATGGGGTTATTAAACCCATTGTTCTCCTCCAGCGTGTGCCCAACCTTCCAGAGAAGATCAAGGTACTCATTCAGGTCGGTCGGATGGGGCTCCTTAAGTGCTCACGCATTCTGAACCTGTTTCTGTGATGCCTGATCGAACCTTGTCTCGTACCTGTACTGGATCTGTATAGCTAAGCTTATACATATAATCGATTATCTTATACAGGTACTCATCGATGTGATGGGGCTTTATCACAAGGTCTTGCCACTAGGGAAGGGATCGATCTCGCTCGGTCCGGTCTCTGTCTGAACTTCGTTCCAGCCATTCTCGGAACTCTTTTCATGTCCATACGGGGTTGCTGTCCTTGACAGGGACGCCAGTACGCTTGGCGGCTTCCTTGTTAATCTGCCCATGCAACCCCAGATACCCTGCCCGGGCGGAGTCTTCAAGAAGAGGGATCACCAAGTTGACCTTATCCATGTCAGTTAACTTGCAATCTGTAAAGTATTCTAATTTGACCACTACCAAGGTCAAGAAGCTCGCGAGTTCTGTAACTTTGCCTTTGAATGGAGGGATACCACTCAGCTTCTCCGGCTTCTTCTGCCAGTGTCCTGGTGGTGGCCAAGAAGCCGAACCAGTACCCCTCAGGGCTCTCCCCAGCCTCTTGGCCCGGTGTTCCCACCGTCGTTTCTTCTCATTGCTCCAGTCACCCGTGCGAGCACCAAGGAAAGGGGTCACATCTGGGCGAGAATCTCCCTCGTCATCATCATCCAAGCTGTCTTGTTCAGAGTCCCCTGGATCTCCACCTGCTCGCGCCGTACAACCTCCAGGTGGGGCATTTCCGTCCCCACTACCTCCAGTGTTCCCGCCTGGTAATACCCGGGGTCTATCTTACCCATCAAAGCATGCCTCCTGGCCATCCTGGTTACCATCCTCCGGGGGGTTAGCCCGTGATGGCCCTGATGCCGGTGGTGGAACAGGGCATCGCCCACTCTCAGGAGTTGGATTAGGTGCTGTCTGTGTTATCCACGGAAAAGACTGCAACCCTGCAGAACTCAAGGGTTGCATCGGGGGGCTAGCGTGCCTCTATGACCCACAGTACCCACATGGCGGTCGTCAATCTCCTTCTGGCTGCCTTCTTCTATGCCTCACCGGCGTCCATGGTCCCTTCCTACACCCATAGGAGTGGTAATGAATCCACCCCATCCGGGTCTCTTCCGACTTACAGCCTGATAGAGAAAACTCTTCTTGGCTGTCCCAATGCCCACTTGTGATGGTGGGGAGACCGGCGGGAAGACTTGGCTTCGCAGGTGCCGTGGGGACGACCGGTGCCCAAGAAACGGAGCAACCAGGCATCCTAGGTCCGGGGATTGCAGTCCCTCACGACGGAGCCATGGGTGTTCGCTCCTCATGACGCCTTACCTGTTTGCAGAATCCAGGTGACACCGCGTGCTGTGGCCGGAACTCGGGGGTAGCCGATACTGCTGGTGGGAATGCTATGGCAGGCAAGGTATCTGGAGCGGGCAATGAAACTGGCAGAGGTGTGGGTCTTGGGACGGCGATGGGAGGTACGGGAGTTGCAACTCAAGGTGTTGCAGGGGTAATGTTTCGAGCCAGGGTCAGACGAGGAGTAGGGTCCGGTGTATCTGGTGCCATAATACCATTCGGTTTGGATGTTCTTTTCCTTACTCAACATCTATCAGTTGGCCTGACCCTTCGGCTGCCCCACCTACTGCGGGCAATTGAGGGGTGGACAGACAGGGAGCCTGTAGATGCTGTTGGGAAGGAGGAGGTATAACTGTAGCCCTTACCTTTCAGGCTTTCCAACATCCGTATACTGATTGGGCTCAAGTATCCCCTCCACTGGTCGTCTCTGGCTCTCATGGCCAACCCCATGCCGAAGTTCTCGGGCTGGGTATAGACGAGCAGGAGTGGGGGCGCGGCCTCTAACATCAGTACATCATCCGCAGCATCAATACTATACCCTCCTTCAAAAGCCTTTTCCAAGGGTGCCATCCGAGTCTTCGATGCCTGCTAATCCCTTATCATCCACAGGTATGCCCCCTGCTGCACCTTCATCCATTCCACCGCTGCCTTAGTGATCTGTGTTCGGAACACCTGCTGCTGCTGGGTGTTCCAGTTCTTCAGTTCCCGCTTTGCTTCCTCAGTCGAATTGGCTACTTCCCAGACGGTATAACATTCGACCAATTAGCGGGAGAACCCACTAAAGGGAACTCCATGCAGCGGAGGAGGGAGCATGTTGTGGACTGGGGTAGGGTCTTGGGAAAATGAGAGCTCGGCGAGAGGGTCTGTAATCAGGAGGTCAAGACATTCAGCAGGTAACTGAAGGGGAGCGGCCTGCGAGAGCAGCTGGTGGCCATCCCGGGCGATACCACCAAAATCTGCAACAACCGACGCACAAAACGTGTTGGCGGTGTTCTCGTCCAGGTCATGGTCTGAATCCGAGTTGGATTCCATTCTGGTTCGAAGTTTGGTACTAGCCATTGCGCTTTTCACCCTTGGCTAATTGTTCCACACCAGGTTACCACTATTCACGCAAGGTCAGTGCCGAAGGTCGGAAACAATTAATGAGGAGAGGAGTTAAGCCAGGAGCAGGCTTAACGATATACTGTAATGGGGGCACCACTAGGAAGACTAATCCCCAGGTTGCGACGGCATCGAATGACTTCAAACTTGTCGCCATAAGCTCGTACAGATGTAACAGTAAAGTAAACGGTAAAACTTAATACCGTTAAGTCTGATGCTTTCCTCAATTAAGGTCTCGAGAGGATTGATTGTTGGAGTAGGAGAGTTCCCGCATAGACTTTCGGGCAGTTTTATCTTATGCCAGAAACTCCCCAATCAGTTTACTCCAACGATTCGAGCACACCCTTCTCCGCTAAGGGTGGTCCGACACGTCTTCTGGCACCCCCTTCGGGCATGCATGTGTCGACACAGTCTAGTCGGCGTTCACCTTATGCAGTTATCGTTTCTGTGGTGCATTTGCATTTTGCCCGCCGGGGTAAAAGCTTCTACCTATCGGTATCCTGCCAGTGGCTAATAGTCAAGGCACCTCATGAACTAGACTATCTATGACACCCTTCCCATATGCACAGATCTCTACCTGACTCCGGAGACTACAGCGAGAGGTTTATCTATTTACTATTTACGGGTCTCGGGCTTCCGTTGTCTTCCGCAGGGCACGGTAGTCTGGGATTGATCCAATGGGCGCTACCCATGACCACGTCCTCGGATCTACCTTACCTGTGGTAGGAATCATGCTTTTAGTATCTCTGCACTTCCCTTTCAGTGCCTATAGTGGTGGGAGCACATTCAGGCTTGGTAGGTGAAAAACTCTCCCAGTCACCCCGGCACCACCCAGGACTACCTTTGGGACCCCCACGGTCAACACCCGTTAACTCTGTCAGTTTTGGTCTGTTTTACTCCAAACAACTTGGAGGAGGTACTCCACCTTCCACCCTATGTCCCCTTATATATCCTTCGAACAGCCTACAGTCGACCGGACGGCAGTGACATATACGGTGTTGCAAGTATGTCTGCAAAGTTTCCTCTTTGCTAGACTGCACACAACTACCCAGCCGTTTGCCCATGACGTCCGGGCCGCAAGGTGGGGCCGGACGGGTAGGATAGAAATAATGTCTCCAATTTACAGCTTCCTCGAAGCTACGTAGCTCCCCCAATACCATCCCCCGGAACCCCAGATTCCAGTATCATGCATGGCCTCCCGCAACAAACATTCCAGTCAATTTTCCCGAAGTCCTCGAGAGACTCCATATTGAAAGGTAGGGTAACTCAGGACTTTGGGTAGGGTAACCCAAGCCCCCAGGTAGGGTAAACTTGTCCAGCGGACCATATAACCTTTCCCGGTTACCCAGTCTATCCCATCGCTAGTGATAGACATTTCTGACCTGTCTCTAGTTACCCAGCCTAGCTGAACAACTGCCCCTTCAGGAGTCCCTAAGTATGCTGACACTGCTCCCGGGCGTGTTCAGGTACCTAAATCCCTGACCAGCCAATTTTGTTCATTCTCAGAGCCCAGGCCAATGGGTCTTTGTAGGTCAAGTACTTACTTGCCCGCCGGTTCCTACCAGTTTGCCTCCTGGCTACCTGTATGGGTATAGGTTCCATCTGCCATAGCTCATGTATGTTGGGTCGTTACTAGTGTCCTATTTGCCCATTTCTCGCACGGGTTCATCGAACCTTACATCGTCTATGAGGTACCCAAGTCACTCCAGGAAGCCAAGCGACAAATGAGGAACTAGAACAACCAGCAACAGCAGGTGTTACGCAAACAGACTACTACGGCAATGGTGAAATGGATGAAGGTGCAGTAGGAGGCATACCTGTGAATGCTAAGAGACCAGAAAGCATTGAAAAGATCGTATGGCAGCGTTGGAGAGGTCCTTAGCAGGAAGGTATAGTATTGATGCTGAGAATGACATGCTGATGATACAGGCTGTGCCCCCAATTCCACTCTTCCATACCAAGCACGTGAACTTCAGGATAGGGTTGGCCATGAGAGCCAGAGACGACAAATGGAGGGCACACTTAAGCCCTGTGGCTATACGAATGCTTGAAAGCCTCAAGGGAGCAAGCTACAGCTACACCTCTTCCTTCATAAAAGCATCAACCGGCTCTCTGTCCATCCCCTCCTGAATCGCCCGCACTCGTTCTGGAAGTGCGGTCATTGGACCTACTGACGGACGTCATGTCAAGAAATGGACGTCGCAGCCAAAGAGCATCACAGCACCAGATATGCCTAACCTTACTCCTTGTCCAACCCCACCCACAGCATCTCTCTCACAACACCTCCAGTTGCAACTCCTGTACCTCCCATCGCCGCCCCAAGACCCACACCTCTGCCAGTTTCGTTGGCCGCCCCTGATACCTTTCCTGCCACAGCCTTCCCACCAGCAGTATCGGCTACTCCAGGGTTAAGACCGCTGTGCACGGCATTACCTGAACCTTTGGAACAGGTAAGCTGCCAGGAAGAGTGAGCACCTAGGGCTCTATCACGGGAGACTCCAAGCCCCAGACCTGGGACACCTGCTCCTTCCGTTGCTTGGGCATCCATGATTCCCTCGGCCCAGTAGAAACCAACTCTTGCCTCCATGCTTTCCACTACCACAAGCGGCGAGTCGGACAGCCAAGAGGAGTTCTGTCTGTCGGGCTGCAAATTGGAAGAGACCCGTATACGGTGGATTTATTACCACACCTATGTGTGGAGGAAGGCACAACGGACCCCGGTAAGGCACACAAGAAGGCAGAAGGAAGGGGATGGGCGACCAACATGTGGGTATTGTCAGTCATGGAGGCATGCTGGCCTCCCAATGCGATCCCCGAGCTGTCCAGAGGTTCCGGAATTTTTGCGGATAACTCAGGTGCCGCCTAACCGTACTCCTGAGAGTGGACGACGCCCCGTTCCACCACCGGCATCATTACTATCAGGGGCTAACCCACCCGAGGATGGGAATCAGGATGGCCAGGAGGATTGGTTTGATGGGTATGACAAACAACTGGAAACCCCAGGTGGAAACGTCAGGGGTAGTGGAGACAGGAATGTGCCACCTGGCGGTGGTACAATGGGAGCGGGAGGAGACCCAGGGGAGTCTGACTATCACAGTTTTGATGATAATGATGCTGATTCTCCCTGTGATTTGACCCTATTCCTCGGTGCTCGCACGGATGATTGGAGTGTCCAGAAGAAACGACAGTGGGATGGCCGTACTAAGAAGCTACAACGGGAATTCCGGGGCAGATCAACCTCAAGGCCATCCTGCCGACCGTGGCAGAAGCAGCCAGAAAAGATGAGTGGCACTGCGGCGTTGAAGGGAAAGGTTATTGAACTTGCAAGCTTCCTGACGTTAGTGGAGGTTAAGTTCAAGTATTTTGCAGGGTGCAGGTTGACCGATATGGACAAGGTAAACCTGGTGATCCCCCTTCTAGGAGAGACCGCCCGAACATGATATCTCGGGCTGCACTCCAACATCAATAAGGAGGCAGCCAAGTGTACGGGAGTTCCTGTTAACAGCGGTAACCCGTTGAGAACGTGGAAAGGATTCTGGGAAGAGCTCCAACGAAGTTTCAGCAGTGACCAAGAGGAACGGGACCGATCCCTGCTCGAATGACAAGACTAAGTGATGAAGCGACACCACATCGAGGAATACCTGGACTAGATAATTGACTACATGTATAAGCTTACCTATACCGACCCAGTACAGGTACGAGATGAGGTATGGTCAGGTATTACCCAGAGGTTCGGAATGCATGGGCACTCAAGGAGCCCCACCCTCCCAACTTGAACGAGGACCTTGATCTGCTTTGGAAAGTGGGACACACACTGGAAGACAACACCTGGTTCGGGAACCATATTTTCCGCCCTGTCCGACAGTCTCAGCCAACCAATAAGAAGGATGATAGGTCATTGACTTCTGGACGGTTTAAGAAGAAGGAAAAAGGTTTGGGCAGACAGAACCAGAGGCCTGCCAAACCTGCCAATTTCAAGGCAGTGAAACAGGCAAAGCCGGGAACTTCTGAGTATGCAATAGTGCATAAGAAAATCACATCGACCTTGACTGAACGTCTGAGAAAGCACAACCAGTGCACCAATTGTGAACAAAGGGATTACTTTGGGAGAAAGTGTACCGTGGCATCCCCAGTCATTAGTTCATCCAAACAGGCTCATGGGTTGAAAAGGTCAGCCCCGGTAGGCGAGCCCTGGGGTATGGACAAGTGGCTGAAGTGCATCGAAGCGCCACCTCTGGTTTCCTCATCCAAGATACTAGAAGTCTGACAGACATGACCTCAGATTATGGAGGTTGATCCTGACAGCTCAGAATAGGTAAGAACCCATTCTGCGTAAAGTCTAACCTTACTAACCCGTATCCATAGACCTATGAGGGGTGAAGGAAAGGAATTCGGGAAGTGGCTTCCGGGATGGGTAAGTACGCCCCTAGTGCGTGGACCACCCTGATGCTGACTACACCCAGGTGGTGTGGGGGGATAGATGTTGCGGGCCGTGCATGGTAGGCGGGGCTATCTCTTCTTTGTTGAGTTTCTCGTTATTTCCTTTGTTCCAGTTATACGCATTTCTTTCAGGATTTCCTTAGCTGGATGGGCAAGTCATAGGACATTACTTCGGTTGAAGCTGGGTGAGGTCTGATTGGAAGAAATGCTTGACATTGGGGAAGGAAGGATGCTTCGCTTGGAACCGCTCTGACCATGGACCCCTACCCACCTCCGGGAAAATTGTTATATTTAGTACCAGCGGAATTGGTTCTGGCTGGACTTGATCAAATAAACAGAGTTATTTCCAAGTTTACCTGAGGAGGGTTTAGTACACGAAATCATGCTGGCATGATAGTAAATACCCGAACTACTGGTAAAACGAATCCCAATCCCTTAACCTTTAGTGACCCACTGTGGCCACTCTTGTGTCTCACGGCAAGAGATCAAATTTATTAAGCCAAGATGACTAAGCCTCTAAAACAAGTGAAGCGGCAGAAATATGACAATTTGCCTTGTCATACTCAGTCTATCCACCTGGGGGTAAAGTTAGACTAGAAAATGGGAGCTAGACAGGTAAGCGCAGAAGCGCTCCTACTCCTCGATAGTGGAGCTACAGGGCAGGTGCTTAGTGGCCAGTGGGTTAAGCAAACTCAGGCACCTGGTGTATGGCAAAAGGTACATGTGTCAATAGACAATACAAGTGGTAATCACATTCCTGGGTCGGGTCTGCACTATATCAAACCATTGGAAATGCGGATAGATGACTACCACAATGAGATGTGCTTTGAGGTCACGGACATGCCAGACACCAAGGTGGATGGCAACGTGCCTATGTCTTGGTTGAAGGACTATAAGCGTGACCTAGATTGGATGACTGGATCACTAACCTGGCGCTCAGATTTCTGCAAGGCTAACTGTCTAGTAGAGCAGGGGTGCTTAGTATTTATGACCGATGAAGAGTTACTAGCTGAGGACTGTAGTAATATGTACCTATTGGGAATTGTACAATTCTGCAATGCGGAAGGTGCCGATATTAGGGTTAAGCTACTCCCTGAGTATAAGAACTACGGGGATATCTTCAGTCAAGAATGGATTGAGGCACTGCCGGAGCACTCGAAATGTGACCACCTGATCGCGTTGCAACCCAGGACTCAACCTCGGTTTGGTCCGATCTGTCCGTTGTCGGAACCAGAGCTTAAGGCACTCTATGAACAGCGCAATGAAATGCTACAGACAGGAAAGCTGCAGCGATCCAGTTCCTCAGCAGCAGCCCCTATCCTCTTCGTGCCAAAACCAGATGGTACATTAAAACTGGTAATAGATTACCGAGAGCGGAACAAAATCACAGTTAAGAGTAAGTATCCTCTACCGTTTATGAATGAACTACGAGATAGATTAGGGAATGCCGTTGTGTTCACCAAGTTGGACTTAAAGAATGGCTAGCACCTTCCGGGGATGGCAGAAGTTGAGGAATGTAAGACAGCCTTCCGGTGGAGATATGGATACTATGAATACATGGTCCTGCCATTTGGGTTACGTAACGCCCCGGCAACTTTCCGGAGCCTTATAAATAATGTCTTCCGGGACCTGATGGATGAAATACTCATTGCGTATATGGATGACATTCTAATCTACTCAGAAACTATGGAAGAGTGTGTTGCGATGGTGAGATGTGTGATGCAGAAATAGCAGAAAGCCAGACTATGCGCAAGCATGAAGAAGTCCAGTTTCCACCAGCAGGAAGTTGAATTCGGCAGATACAAGATCCCGGACATGGGGATCTCTGTGTTGTCTGAGAAGGTGCAAACAATCAGGGATTTGGGCACCTCTGACTTGTGTCGTTGACATTCCAAGCTTTGCGGGCTTCGCCAACTTCTACTGTCAGTTCCTAGAAGGTTTCAGCCAGATCGCGAGACCTCGAACGGACTTAGCGAAGAAGTATGCCCGATGGGAATGGACACCTGCCTGTACACAGGCCTTAAACCATTTGAACGAGCCATTTACGTCCAAACCCAGCCTGGCACATTTTGACCCTGAATGGCCAATGCGGCTGGAACCCGACACTAGTGACTTTGCACTAGGGGCGGTCCTCTTCCAGTTCTATAAAGATGAGAGATAGCATCTAGTGGCCTACCAAAGTTGGAAGTTTCACCCAGCAGAGATTAATTATGATGTCCATAACAAGCAAATGACTGCCATTGTGGCAGCATTCAAGAGATGGGATCATCTACTACCGTCTGTAATGGACCGGTTGGTGATCTATACCGATCATAAGAATTTGGAGTACTTTAATAGTACCAAGGTCCTCAACTGTAGGCAGCACTGCTGGGCTGGGCTCCTGCAACCATTTAACTTCAAGGTAGTTTGCCGGGAAGGCCCGTTGAAGGAGAAGGCAGATGCTTTATCACGGCATAGGGACTACAGCCCTGCAGGGAGGAGTGATTTTCCGCTACAGTCGTCTTTTCGCCCTAGACAGTGGGTTGGAAACCAGGAACGGGACATCTGGCAACCACAGGTGTTGCAGGTGTGCCCAGGATTTTGGCTCCAGTCTTCCATTTTGAATCAACTGCCGGTAGCGATAGCACAAGATCGCAATACTTAAAAATCCTGAAGGCAATGACTGCCGGTGACAACAGGGTCGACTGACATTCCACGACGGAAAAGGGCTTACTCCGGTACCAGAAGAGGTGGTATGTTCGCAAGGGTCAGAATCTCTAGCAAACAATCATGCAGGCTGAACACGACTCTCGAATTGTGGGACACTTCGGGACTTACAAAACTATTGGCAGGGTTAGGGCTAACTTCTATTAGCCTAAGATGGACGAGTACATCACAGACTACATAAGAACATCTAATGCGTACCGAAGGAATAAGTCCATCAGGCATAAGAAGTTTGTTCTGCGGGAACCCATCGAGGTTCCCATGCGGTCTTGGACAGCGATTTCAATGGATTTGATTGTAGCACTGCCCGAGTCACAAGGGTATACCAACATCTAGATCATCGTAGACAGATTCCCGAAAATGGCCCACTTCATACCCCTGACCACTGAGGTACTGATCAAGGAGCTTGTCTAGATATTCGGGAAGGAAGTGTCGCACCTACATGGACTCCCAGAGTGAATCATCTCCGACCGAGATAGCCGATTCATATCCAGGTTCTAGATGAGTCCGATGCAGTTGGTGCAAATAAAACTAAATGTTTCGACTGCATTCCACCCTGAGACTGATGGGCAAACCGCGAGGGTTAATCAAACACGGGAGCAGTACTTGTGTAGTTACTGTTCCTTCCAAGAGGATGATTGTGTAACGCGTTCAGCTCTGGCCCTAGTCAAGTAACAGTACTATAGGAGCAGGTGGCTTCGTGGTCAACATGAAGTGAGCGCTGCTTGCTAATGGAGGCTTCAAATGGGGTATAATAGGAGATCAAGGAAGTAACCGTTCAACCAAGTATATTTTAAGAATACCGTCTGTCGAAGTCTGCTGTTTTCATCGCGGGAATGAGCGGTCTTTAAAGACAGCATATTGCTTATCTCCAGTATGAGCGATATTGCAAAACAAGGTGTGTATCAACCGATAGCACACGAAACAATTCACGTATCAAACGATACTGTGAAACCAAACATAAGACAATCTGTGTATCAACCGATAACACACGAAACAATACAAGTATCAAACGATACTGGGAAACCAAACATAAAACAATCTCTGTATCAACCGATAACACACGAAACAATGCAAGTATCAAACGATGCTGTGAAATCAAACATAAAACAATGTGTGTATCAACCGATAACACAGGAAACAATGCAAGTATCTAACGATACTGTGAAACCAAACATAAAACAACCTAGTACCCATACCGGTTACAGATTGGGTTTCACCACTACCTCTTGCAGAGTTTGTGTACAATGCCTCGACATCAGAATCCACCAGGTTGTCACTGTTTGAGATCAATTATGACTTTAACCTACTGACTAACTGGTCGGGTGTCACGTCTGATAATGAAGGGAGACACTGTCGCCGTGAGCTCTTGGTTAAGGAATAGGAAGGAACCTGGCAAGAGATTCCAAAAATGATTCACCGGGCACAGCGAAGGCAATGGAAATAGCATGACCAGAAAAGGTTGTCATCACTAGACTATGTTGCCTTGGAGGGTGTGGCCGCTGGGCAGGCAAATAAAGCAGACGGGGTGATGTTAAACTGAAAGAACATCTGCATGAAGGATCCAATTGGGAAGCTGGACCACCAGATGTTTGGACCATTCGTGGTCAAGCGTCAGGTGGGTAACCCAGCCTGCGAACTCCAACTGCCCACCAGATGGGGCATCCGGTGGGTTTTCAATGTCACATTGCTCAAACCGTGCTGTGAGGATCCGGGATCGGGTATGGTGAAGGAGGTCCCTACCCCGGAACTGATGGACAATGAATCAAGTTACGTTTTTGCAGCTATTGTGGACCATCGATAGTACGGTGGAACAAAGGCAAAGTTCCCGTCGGGCTTTGTCCAGTGCCTTGTTTCATGGGAAGCCTATGGAGCTGAGGAGAACTCATGGGAGCCCTATGAGATGCTGGAAGGGACAGGCCTACAGGCCATTCTGCATTTCCAGGAAAGATATCTGCCTAAGCCCAGGGACCATAGTGTCTTAGAGGAATTGAGTTGGAGAAATAAGAGACGACGCTAACGGTCCAGGACAGACCTTAGAGAAGAGACGAGTGATGTAATGACCCAGCATACATGGGCTATGGTAGCCGGAACCTACACCTGTACAGGTAGCCCCGAGGTGAACAGGTAGGAACTAGCAGCCAAGTAAGTACCTGACCTATGGAGACCCGATGGCCAAGGCTCCGAGATGAACGGAACGAGGTGGCCAGGTACTTAGGTATCTGGATGCACCCGGGAGAGGTGTCAGCATACTTAGGGACCAGTGAAGGGGCAGTTACTCTGCTAGGCCAAGTAACTGGAGAAAGGTCAGAAGTGTCTATCTTCGGCAATGGGATAGACCAGGTAACAGGGGAAAGTTATCTTGTCCACTAGACCTGGTTACCCTACCCTCAGGATCAGGTTACCCTACCATGGGCTTGGGTTTCCCTCCCCAAAGTCCTGAGTTACCCTACCTTTCAATAACAAGTCCATCGCAGAGTTCAGGAAAAATGACCGGAATGGTTGTCACGCAAAACCAGGCATAATACGGGAATCAGTGGTTCCGGGAGATACTATTGAGTGACCTACACAGCTTCGAAGAACCTGTAAATTAGAGACATTGTTGCTATCATACCCCTCCATCTCGGCCTTGAGGTACGGACGTCATGGGGAAACGATTACCTATTTGCGTGCACTCTAGCAAAGAAGGCTCATGGCAGATCAGCTTGCAACACTGTATATGTCGCTGCCATCCAGTCGACCGTAGGTTGTTCGCGCGATGTAAATAAGGGCATAGGGTGGAAGGTGGAGTACCTCCTCCGAGTTGTTCGGAATGAAACGGACCAAAACTGATGCAGTTAACGTGTGTTAACCGTGGGGGTTGCGCAGGTAGTCCAGGGTGGTGCTGGGGCGAGCAGGAGAGTTTTACCCCTACCAAGCCCGAAACTGTCCCCAACGCCATAGGCTGCGCAAGGGAAGTGCAGAGAGACTAAAAGCATGATTCCCACCATAGGTAAAGTAGATCCGAGGTAGTGGTCATGGGTCGTGCCCCTTGGATCACTCCCAGAGTACTGTGTCCTGCGGAAGACACCAGAAGTCTGAGAACCGCAAATAGTAGATAGATAAACCGCTCATGCTGGCTTCTGGGGTCATGTCGAGATCAATGCATGTAGGAAGGAAGTCATAGATAGCACAATTCATCCGCAGTGTTGACTATTAGCCACTGGCAAGATGCCGCTCCGATGAAGTTTTCACTCCAGTGGGCAAAATGGAAATGCACCCCCGAAACGATAACCACATAAGGTAAACGCCGACTAGAGTATGTCGACACACGCATGCCTGAAGGCGGTGCCAGGAGACATGTCAGACCACCCTCAGTGGAGAAGGGTGCGCTCGAATAGCTGAAGTAAAGTGATGGGGGAGTTTCTGACATAGGATAAAACTACCTGAAAGTCTATGTGAGAACTCTCCTACTCCAACAATCAATTCTCTCGAGACCTTAATTGAGTGAAGCGTCAGGCTTAACAATATTCAGTTCTACCGTTTACTTTACTCTTACATCTGAGTGAACTTTTGACGATAAGTTGAAGTTGTTCAGTGCAGTCGCAACCTTGAGATCCATCTTTCTAGGGGTGCCCCCGTTACACTTGGACAAGAGTTGTACAAGTGGCAGGAGAAGGCTGATAAAGCCTCATGGGACTCAGGCGGGAGTGAGAGGGGTACTGATGTTACAAATAGTGATATGGGTAGAAGGTTGGTTATGTTATGGAAGATCCAGAACAGTATGACTGAAGGTTTCAGACCGTAATTCACATATAAGTTATAGTATTTTGTAGGACTCAGAGTTGTGAGTCCTGGATATATTATAATTGGTTGCATTACAAAAAAAGTCCCTTCATGTCTAGGATTCACTGTATGTCTGATACTTTAGAAGTTGTACACATAAACTCTTAATCTGGCAGGGCATATCCAGATGTAATATATCCTGATTCACCTTTTTCCACCAGAATATACCAGGTATTGCCATGCTGACCCACCTTGGCAACCATTCTTGCACATCAGTACAATGTTTTGGCCAGTTCTGAAGTCACCTGGCTACTTCAGGTCCTCTTGGACCTTGTGGTCCAGCCATTCTACTCGGGCCTTGGTAGTGTGCTCCTGGTCTACTCCCCCCTTGTCCCTGCTCTCCCTGATCCTTGCTTTGACTCTTCTATTGTCTCCCAGTCCCCTCCCTATGACTCTCTCTACTTCTGGACTTGTGCCTTCTGCAGCCTAGCGCCATCCTGGCCTATTATACTTATTCACTTGTTTACATGTTCTTGATTCTGACGAACCTCTGCTTCTACCTTTTCACTGCTACCTGAACTGAATCCCATCACTGCTCCCCAATTTGTTCCTTCAACCTTCAATCTGCATTGTCTATTACTTCTAGCTGTTGTTTAAAATCTTTTTTGCATCCTATTAACTTGCAGTCTGCCTCTCAATGCACTCTAGCATGATCCTGACTGTTTCTATTCTGTCTCTCCCCAATACTGGCTCTACTATGATTGTCCCACTACAGGCCAGCTCTCCCCTAATGTGTATTCTATTTTCCCTCCTTTTGCCTGTTTTGCACAGCTTCAGCTCTGATATCTTCTGTGTTCCAGGATCACGGTACCTGTTGTACTATATATGGGTTGCACTTAACTCCATCACTACAATTGTTACACTATGATGTGTTCTCTAGATACCTAATAACCCTGGTAGACAGATACTCATGCTGATTCTCTCTCTCCACCTGCACTTAAGAATACAGTAATTGAAGGTTTTCCCCCCTCCTGTGGATCTACTAATTAATATAAGAAGTATAGTCTATGCCTATGTTGCTCTGTACTCGACTAAACACTAATGCCAACTAACAAACCGAATGATTATAGTGAAAAATAAAGAAAAGCAAAGAAAATACTTTTAATATATACAAAATACTGGTGAGTCCGAATTGAAGCTAGACACTCAGGTTGTACCCACCTATATAGTGTTCAGCTTCAATCCGGCCTCACTTATAGTTCACTACCGGACCACCATTCTGCTCCCAACTGCCATTTACTTTACAACCACTATCCCCTTTGCAGTTAACCTTCTACTAAGGGCCCAATTCTTTGTCCCACTGCTGTACATTTATCCATTTCTCCTTTAACATAAACTCATGTCTGCTATAGGAAGGGTCTGTAGACTCTGGCTAGGCATTTTGGTTACTTTTGATGAGGTCATACATATCATCCCCTATTTTATCCTAGTACCTATGTGTCACAATTCATTGGGTCCCATACCATAACTAAACCATTTGTATACACTTTTTACTTTTTTTATATTGTCACGTTCTTTAGTGCCTTCGATATTTATTACTAAGGCTGGATTAGTTTGATATAAGAAAAGATATATCTCAGGCAATAGCAGTCTGCAGACCCACTGTTTGATATGTTTGATAGTGCATCTTGTAGTACTCTATTAACCTAGTATTTTAGCTCTCTTATTCACTTACAGAAATGGCCTACAAACTACCAAACACAGCCCGTGAGAAATCCATAATTGCTAGAGACTTGTGCATAGTATCTTCATAGTCTATTAAGGGGCAGAGAAGTGTAGTACAGATAAGAAGTAATATAAGCAAATGTAGAGAACTGAAGTACTGCTAGGTATACCACTAGCAGTCTAGGTTTTGCTTATTGGCAAAAACGTAGGAATACAGGAACTTTATAATCTCCTCTACCATAAACTCACTAGTTTGAGAACTATTTCTGTGATCCATGGTCTGATGAAAAAAAGCATCATTGTTGACAAGACTATTGACCAGAGTCTAGCACTCAACTGGGTACACGATTAGCAACTTATTCCACTCTACAACTATCTTCTGTGCTTCTGAAACTGGATACCTATGACAAGCTAACATATAATGTTTCCACTAATATAACCTTCGCCCCTGATTCAGTTTCTCCTCATAGTAGGTTGTATTAAGACTTACAATCTCAATTGAGATTGCATCAGGAAGGGTCAAGGGTGTTTGTTCCCTAAGCGGCTGGTCCCCTGATAGGCATTATTCTTCTTTTTTCCACTTTTCCTGGTCCAATGCTAATAACCAAGCAGTCTCAATCATATTCTCTATCAGAGCCATGAAAGGCCAAGATTGGCCTCTATAGACCTCTGCTGGGAAATAAAGTTTCGCTGCATCGTAAACAAGAATATTTACTGTGGGGATACACCCTTGTTTCCAGAACTTGAAAGGTAGCTTGCTATCTAATAGGGTAATTGCAGATTCTGAGGTCATTTGTAGTCAGATGGTGATTTGTCTTGAAGAGAGCGGGGTTGATGGCAAGGCAACTTAGTCTACACCTACTTGTAAAGATCGACCCGTATTCCACATTGCCGCCTTGAGCCGGTTGACTGCCAGTTCTTGGTTGGTAAATGACTCCTAACAAGAGGTCTCCTGTCACCCTTTCTAGTAGCCTTAAGGTTTATGTCACTCTACTTATAAGAGTGGAATTCTACCACATTGAAGTGAGAGGAGAAATCATTGTCTGATACAACAGTTGAAGGTGGTAGTAGAACTGCCTATGCATGTTGCACGGTTTCCATAGAGTGAAAATTAGTAGCGAAATCTTCCAAACCATATAGGGTACCTTACTGCTAGAAAATTCAGCATTTTCCCCCTCTCTATTGCTAGATTGACTGTCAGAACAATGAGCAGGATGCTTACATGAACAGACAGAACAAAACAGGTCCAGTCATCTGCCAACATCCAAGAAGTGAGAAGAGCAAGAAACTTGAGTCTGGGTCTAATTAGTGTGGGTTTTCTGTGTATTCTCTCCTGCATGCGACTGTAATGGGGGCACCCCTAAGAAGATGGATCTCAAGGTTGCGACCGCACTGAACAACTTCAAACTTATCGCCAAAAGTTTACACAGATATAAGAGTAAAGTAAGTGGTAAAACTTAATATCATTAAGCCTGACACTTCACTCAATTAAGGTCTCGAGAGGATTGATTGTTGGAGTAGGAGTGTTCCCGCATAGACGTTCAGGTAGTTTTATCTTATGCCAGAAACCCCCCCATCAGTTTACTCCAACTATTCGAGCACACCCTTCTCTGCTAAGGGCGGTCCGACACGTCTCCTGACACACCCTTCGGGTATGCATGTGTTGACACACTCTAGTCGGCGTTCACCTTATGCGGTTATTGTTTCTGCAGCGCATTTCCATTTTGCCTGCCGGAGTGAAACCTTCTACACATCGCTGTCTTGCCAGTGGCTAACAGTCAAGACGCCACATGAACTAGACTATCTAGGACACCCTTCCCATGTGCATTGATTTCTACTTGACCCCTGTACCTTCCGCGAGCGTTTTATCTATCTACGATTTGTGGTTCATGTACCTCCGGTGTCTTCCGCAGGACATAGTGGTCCGGGAGTGATCCAATGGGCGCTACCCATGACCACCACCTCGGATGCACCTCACCTGTGGTAGGAATCCTGCTTTTGGTGTCTTTGCTCTTTCCTTGCAGAGCCTATAGCATTGGGGACACTTTCAGGCTTGGTAGGTGTAAAACTCTCCTGGTCCCCCCGGCACCACCTGGGACTAGCTTCGGGACCCCCACGGTTAACACCCGTCAACTCCGTCGGTTTTGGTCCGTTTTACTCCTAACAACTTGGAGGAGGTACTCCACCTTCCACCCTATGCCCCCTTATATATCCTGCGAACAGCTTACGGTGGACCGGACGGCAGCAACGTATACGGTATTGCACGCAGGTCTGCAAGGATTCCACTTTGCTAGACTGCACACAACTACGCAACCATTTGCCCATGACGTCCGGGCCTCAAGGCGGGGCCCGAGGGGTATGGTAGGAATAATGTCTCCAAATTGCAGCCTTTTCGGAGCTGGGTAACTCGCCCAATAGCATCTCCCGGAACCCCAGATTCCCGTGTTTTGTATCATTTCGCATGACAAACATTCTGGTTATTTTTTCCGAACTCCCCTAGGGACTTCATATTGAAAGGTAGGGTAACTCAGGACCTTGGACAGGGTAACCCAAGCCCCATGGCAGGGTAACCTGATCCAGAGGGTAGGGTAACCTGTCCCGTGAACAAGATAACTTTTTCCTGTTACCCTGTCTATCCCGTCGCCGGAGATAGATACTTCTGACCTTTCTCCAGTTACCCTGCCTAGCTGAGTAACCGCCCCTTCAGAGGTCCCTAAGTACACTGACACCGCTTCCGCGTATATCCAGGTACCTAAGTCCCTGGCCAGCTAATTCTGTTCCTTCTTGGAGCCCGGGCCATCAGGTCTCCATACGTCAAGTACTTACTTGCCTACTGGTTCCTACCAGTTCGCCTCCTGTCTCCCTGTATGGGTATAGGTTCTATCTGCCATAGCTCATATACGCTAAGTCGTTACAGCGACATGTCGTTAGTTGCCTAGATGAGAAAGTATCCTATGAAGGGTAAAGTGTCAAGTGCCAGGTATTGGGCCAGAAGATATAGGCAGGTGATCAGCTCTATGGGTACACATTTAGTAGCTACCGGCACATCTCCTACACAGACCCTGCTTAGGATATTGCAAGTGACAAACCATTCCATAAAATGTACAAGAAAGTCAGTCAGTGACACAGGTTTGTATTACTAAGCATCTCTAGTATGAGTATAAAGTTGGCTTCCCCATGCATAATGTTCTTGTCTAATCCCCTATTAACTTCAAGTTGAGTCCACAGATGTGAAATAAAAACTTTGTTGCAGCTCCATATACAACAGCCAAAAAGGAGAAAGATAGGTATCTTATTGAGCTAACAAGATGGTTATTAAAAAAAGCTATTGCCATCTAGAGAAATCAACACTTCATGTCAGCAATCTCTAATCAAATGCAAGCTCCTGAATTCAGAGACAAATATAATACAGACCTAAAGACAAATGCTAAAAAAAAAACCACTCCACCAATATGCAAACATTAATATCATAAACCCCAAATCTAATACTCTAAGATATGCTCTAACATGTGGACCAAAAGAGCAAAGAAAGAAACCACCATCTATAGTATACTACAGACCCCAAGACAAAAGAAACTATGGTCTATACCATGCTGCAGACTGAACAGAAATGAAGAAATGCCAACCCAGGTTGAAAATTCTGAAAAACAAACTAATGCACTAGTCAAATATGCTTCCCGAGAGGAAAGCCAGGAAAGAGCCTTTAAATGTGAGTCCCAATAGAAAAGAAAGAAAGAAAGAAACCACTATCTTTACTATGCTAAAGTACGGGGTGCAAAAGTACTTGTCTGGCAACACGATGGCAACACTATGGTCACTACAAATTTACTATCTAAGCAATTATAACTGCTTAAAATAAACTGAAAATGTGTATAGACATGCAATAAATATAAGAAAAGCTATATATATAATTAGAAAGCAAAAAAAAATCAATACTTTGTATACCATCCTCTTGCATCTAAGACAGCAGCCACGCGATTAGGCAGGGACTTCTACAACTTTTCCTGAAATTCACCTTCAATATCCTGAGCCCAAACCTGATTGAGGGCTTCTGCTAGATGTTTTCTAACAGTCTCTGGACCCTCCTTGATCTTGTGAATGTTGAGAAAGTACTGGTATAGCTTTTCCTTCACCCACTTCCAACAGTACTTAATTGGATTGAGGTCTGGGGAATTGGGTGGCTCTTCCATAACCCATATATTGTTTTCAGCAAACCAAGCCATAGTATCTCTTACAGTATGTATCCTTACACCATCCTGCTAAAAGATAGGATCCCCAACTATATCCTCCACCTCGTACCAGACATCAATTAAGCCATCCTCCAAAACTCCAATATATACAAATCTAGCTACACTCTTCTTAAAAAGAGGAGTCAGAAGACCCTTGTTTCTACCCCAAATACAAGCCAAACTATCAGCTTTACCCCTGGCCCCTTGGTAACCCTATGAATACAGTCTTAGTACCTCTTTTCTTCAGGTATTCTGAATACCTAAATACTCTTAGTATCTTTGGACTTTTCAACTATACATTTATCAATAAAGATAACCCCTTCAAAGTCTTCCTTTGTCCAATCCTTATACTTCATTGCCTAAGCCAACCTCTTAAGTGCATGCTCATCCTTTAGGAGGGCTCTTTTCCTAGCTCTCTATTTCTTTATTTTGACTGATGCCAAAGGTCTCTTGACTGTATGAAGAGAGGCATAAGATACAACATCATTGCACAATTCTAATAAGGTCTGACAGCGTGCCTTCTCAGACTCTCTGACTAGGTGGCGAGAAGTTCTGATAGTGATAATTCTTGGTCTTTCAGGTTTTGGAAGAGTGTTTGTATCACATCTCTTTTGGAAGCAGTTATAGAAACTTTGGACTGTACTCTTAGGACAATGTAAGAGCTCTCCAATTTCTGAAAAAGAGATTTTTTTTTTCCTCAGAATAACAATTTACCCTTTCTCAAACTTGGTGAGGTAGCCTGTCTTCTGGAGGGACATTGTGATTGAGGGTTGGTTGATTATTAAGGTGGAGTTTTTTGAGGTATCACTTGGTAACCACTGATCTGACGAATACTTTTGCTCTAGTACTTTACACCTAACTTCGTTGGACCTGTGCCAAGTGTGCATTGTAATATTTTCTGGGAACTGAGAGGCTCTGACTATATCTTAGAAGTGGGCCATCAGGTAAACAACAACTAAATGGTTTTGTTAATTCTGATTTTGCCATAGATATGGTATCACTGAAGTCAACCACAGAGTTTTTCATTCAAATTAGAAAAGCTGTTATCTAATGGCAGTTGAAGCATCAACCTAACACAGCTATAAGTACCATATATATAAAATTTGTTGATTCTGTATCAGTAATTTAGAAGTTGATCAAGTTCTGTCATCTTGTTATAGGGATTACTGCATTATTCTTACCACCAAGTATCCTCTATAATAACAATCAGGCAGCATTGTCTACTTTTGAAGATACAGCCTATAAACTATGAAATAAATATATTAGTACTTAGTTTTATAGTATTAGAGAGGTGATTGATAATGACAAAGAGGTAGTTATAATGTATTGTGAGACTTAAAATATACTGGCTGATTGTTTGACTAAATCACTTGTTGATGGAAAGTAGAAGAAACTTGTTAGTATATATTGCTTGTGCTGATTTGGTACAATGTAATGAGGTGTTTAGAATTTTGAGTTTAATATATATTTTGTGCTAATATGGTACAAAGACAGAGTGGATATGAGTTTGTATTGAGTGTGTGTTTTGTTTTTATTTTTGTTTATGTATGATATATACTATAAGAGGCTACCCTAGTAGTGAGAGTATTGAAGCAGGTTTCTGGAGACTATCCTTCTAATCATTATAGTATTGGGTCAGGGCCAAGTAGAGCTTGGTAGCTATGTATTTCTGTCTTTAAATAGCCTCTTCCTACCTAGTAAAGATGGATTATCTCTCTTCTTACCTACCTCTATCCCGATAAGATAAGGCTAGGAGACTCAAGGTTCTCACAGATATAGCATAATACAAGGAATTGAGAAGTAGTATTACTACTCAAAGAAAATATATACTAACAGAGAGATACCAATGAATGGTCATTGCTGGTCACTAAACTATAGATAGTAGGAAATCAAACCCTCTAACTGGAGTTGGAATTACTTCTACTAAAACTAATACAATACTGGTACTATATATATAGAAAATAAATAAGCCTTAATAGTGTTTCCTGATCTTTCCTTGTCCTAAAAGATGAGGGGTCCTTTTTCATGTTCTTTAAACTAAGTCCAAACCAGCATTGTTTCAAACTTTTTAAATTTTGAAATCAAGTAATTTTCAAAATCCTCTTTACTGTACAATCTAGGAACCCAAACTCACCTGCTTATCAGTAGTCCTCCAATGTTGAATGCAGATTTATCATTTCAAATTACCTTTCTATATTAGATTAATTTAAATATTAGCCCAAGAGTACAATCTAAATTTGAAAAGATAAGGCACCTGAAAAACAAATACATCTTTTCCAATTAGCATAAGTCAAGTCAGCATAGTGTTTTGCCCAGTCAGGCTACTTTTTCTTTGCCTATATTGATAGAAATCGACAAGTACATGCAATCTACTAATTGTAACCTTTTGTAGTAAAAGCTGTACAAAGTATACTGATATCAGCATTTACTTCTACAAATTTAGCTACTTCTGCAAGTGGTAGATAGTGGTTGTGCTGACGTGAAGTAGCAAAGTCAACAAGCCTCTTGTGAATTGGAATTGTGAGTAGCTTTGGATGTCCTGATTTAATTTTTTGAGGTGTTGCTAGTACTCAGCAAATTGAAAATACTGTACTCATAGTAACTCTAATCTCAAGGACAATTTAACAAAATGTCCATTCTGCCTGTTTCCGTAAATACCGTACTCTGGAGCATAGAGAAGCTGTTATAACTAGTTGCAGAAGAATACCAGGGCCCGGAGTAATGGTTCTAGAGCTAATAGGACTTGGAGAAAAGGATACAGAAGTTTCAGAATGATATCATGGTGGGCGGATTTGAGCCATACTGTAAGTCTCAATCTTTATAACTACTGTGAAATCTTCATTTATTTATGCGCATGCTTTTGGATGAGTGCCCATATTATTTCTAAAGAAAAATCCAGTTTTTTCACTAATAACATATTCTGTTAGTGTTTCTCAGGTCACGATGCCACACAGTTCGGTATTTTTGCTTCTCTCACCACAACCTAAAGAGTTTCTTGGCAGTCCTTGTACGAAAACATCTGGCCTGGTACCTGTACTTGTAGATGGCAAGATAATGCTGTCTCCTACCGGTACAGGATAACGTGGGTGGTGCTAGTCACGTGAATCTGAGGAGAAAAAGCAGCGCGTGGTGACCCACTCCTCGGCTGCGGAATTTGGTGCACACTTTCATTGGAGCACGCCGCTTTTTGGTATTGTACTGTCAAACAAGAATTTATCGAACAGTTATCCGGTGCTAACCAGCCAATTATACCCTTGTCTGTTCCAGTTGATGGTTTCCTACCCTTGCACACACTTCCTTTATCTCTCCTCTCTGACTCTAGGTCTGGTTAGGCTTGAAAGCTTGGTACCGGCGATCGTGCGATGCCTGGCTCAGCCACCCTGTGGTTGCCAGCAGACTAACGCTGCAGCACCGTATCCTGAGGGGACTATAGGATTTTACGGACTCCTGTTATCCTGGACAACTTGGGGGCCTAGACAAACCGTCCAGTCGTCAGAACCTCACTGCGATATGATCTGCTGGTGTTCTACCATCGGAACTTCTCAACTCTGGAAAAGCTACGGAAATCATATCGGGGGGTGAACTGCTCAGCCCAAAAAGCACTAGATCTTAAGTTACCAAAGAAGGAAACTCCGACGACATAGCACATCTTCCAATTATTAGTTTCTCCGGCACCGTGCTACCATCAAGCTCTTTTTATGTTATTAATGCTATTCATAAAGCTAATACATACCCTAGTAGTTCAAATCAGCCTCTGCATTACCGGTATGTCTTTGATGTCTCTTCCTCCCTTACTTCCTCTAACCCCCCGGATTTCACCGAGATATCCGAATTTAGAAAGAGAACCCTTTACTCGAGTACTCGCGATTGAGCGGCGTTTGTGAAGATGGCTGCTACTGCATACCGCCAAAATCTAGCTTTTTTCGCTTGGACCTTAGCGCCATGCCATGGCGGTGGCGCTCGCAGGCACCGTTCGGTTACGAGTAATGAAATGGCATGGGACAAGGCCTGATACCAGAGTACCGGTATCTGTGCACCAGGCAGATGTCACGCTCGTACCAGGAGAATCTTTATTCAAGTATCATAGTTACCTATAATAAATATTTATTGGACATGGTATTCACTAGAAGGGATATAAATCTCACAATACAAATCTAGCCGTGACCAGAAACAATAACCACATTCCTAGGCACTACACAGTGGTAAGAAATGCTATCCGTCGCACTGCCTGGATTGTGAATCATGTCCTTTTGGGGCATAGTTAGCTACATTTTTAGGGCTGGCTGGTGGATGAGTAATACATACCGATCATATAAGGCAGCGCTTATCCTCACTACGTTCTTTCTCTTCCTTTAAGAATTGGTCAAGCTTCTCACATGCACTGACATATGCATCATGGTTATAGTTATATTCCGCGAATTGTCCGGCTGCAATCGAATTAGTAGTGGGACCTGAAGCACGAGCAGGAGTCCCGGGCTTACCGTTGAGTTTTTCCCTGTTTCCGGTAGGGGAAATACCCAGCATTCGCGTAACATCTTGCACCCTTGTTGCGCGTTCGTATCTACATTCCTGATACAATTTAAGTCTATCTGCGACATCCTCTTTCTTCGTTCCCAGGGGAAGAACAGCCGCCAGGGCTACTCCGTCCTCTATTGCCTGTGCACCTCCTTGTCCTTGGTCTGCCGTGCTATCGTTAAAATGTTTTCAACTATTTAGGGTAGGACAGAAAATTACATGGCAAGAAAGGATGAGCAGCATCGCCCATGAGAGCTACATTTCCCTTCACCCATGTGGGCAGCGCCGGCAGATCCAGAAGCTGCCAGTGCTTAATTTCACCCGCGGGCGCCTTTGAAAGCAATGCAATCATAGGTGGAAAGAAGTCTTTGAAGATGTCCAGCATTTCAGCTTTATTCGCATCCTGACCCCAATCTTTTCCGCGGTCAGCGCGAAAAACCTGGGGAATGATTGAAACTCAGGATTGGGGGAAAAAACCTTCCTCATGAGAGCAATTTCTGGCATCGAGATGGCAGCACACGAAGTTGAGGAGAAGGTTGTATCGACAGGGGTATATAACTATTCTCTTGTCGTCCGCCATCCACACTTGCAACTTTCCTGTCTTTGCTACGAACTGTGCTGTTACAGGATCTGCGAGGATTTCACTGACGGGGAGCAGGAAACGAAAGGCAGATTGCCCACTAGGGTTTGCGGAACAGTTTCCCCCAACGACGGCTGATCGAAGTACGGACTTCGCGATAGCGTCAGCCTTCCTCAGCGATTTCCACAGACAAGAAAGCTTACACGGACGCCGTCGGCACCGATTATGACGTCCCCGCTATGCCTCTCGCCATTCTCTAGGATAAGTGCATTCTCTTCGAAATCAACATCCACAACCCGGCTGCTGGTAGCAATGGCTGCCGGGACTCCTCTCTCTTCTTTTGCTACCGCTATTTCCTTCAGCGCCGAATGCATATCGACTCGGTGCATTAATTGCCATGGCTATCACGTTTCTTAGCATAACCCTCAGTGATTCTAGGCGATAGGAGAGTGAACATGACGGTATTTATCTGTTGTTTGGGAAGCATCGATCTCAAACACTAATGATCCATCCGTCCCATACTCTGACACCCACTCCACCCTAATGCCGCCTTTCATCTCGGGAACGAGGCCGAGCCTCCGGACAAGACCGCTCGCGTTAGGCGCTAAGTGCATTGCCGCCCCAAGTTCATTCAGAACTCGGGATTTTTCAAAAAGCTATATATGCGTGAGTATATATATTCACCAAAGTGGAGACTGCTACTACTGGTGATTTGGGGAATTACTTTAACGCTATGGCCAGCTTGACGGAACGCAATTGCGGCCGTCAGCCCACCGATACCGGCGCCGCTGATGAGGATTCGAAGAGGCTTTATTTCCGAACTCGACATGATTCTGGCTTCGTGACGTTTTGTTCCTTGAGTAGGGTGCCGAAGCGCTTTCGGGGAATACCAACCAGCACTTTTCCAAAACCAGACCTTATCAAATTATTTGAGGGAGTAGCTCGCGAGCAATATTTCAATTTGGCCAGAAATCCACACAGAACACCGGCGCCATATATAGGCATATAGGCTCTAGTGGGACCTGGGTTGGAGATAATATACCGGACGTCGTAATAACGGGCACCTGACCTACAAGTAGAAATTTCCTCCGGCTTCGCTCTGTAGAAGGCAGTTACTCTCCATAAATTGCTTTTTTGGGGGGAAAGAATCTCTTCCGAGTGCCCTTCATCGGCGATAGTTCCATTGCCTGCACTAGTATTCCCCACCGAGGGAGCGGATAAACTCGTTGCGTGGGGCCGATACTATTTCTATCACCCGTTATCACTCGCCGGGGTTACGGTAGATGTCTTATTCATTGGCCGCTTTACTAGATGGTTCATCGGTGATTAAGAGCGGATGAGGAGGATACTACGGGTAGATCATCTTAGCCCGTGTTACATCAAGGTACCCAATCAGACCCGAATCCCAACGAGAAACACGGTAGTGTTCTCATCATCCGTTCCGGTACGATATACCACATGCCCTCCTGGGAATGTTCGCGATATCCTAATTATAAAAACTTTCAACCGCCCCTTGCGGGCACGTTTTTCATGCATTTATCCCCTGTTAAGAACTAGATCCTATCTCTTTTCCCCTCTGTTCAGGGAACCCTCGGATTTGCTCACACTACACTTCCGGTACAGCGGAACACCCGGATGCTCACACGCACATACCTGCGTCCCTACCCCGGGAAAAAAAAACGACTATTGGATATTATGGGAGTAATATCCCTCGCCTGCAGCATCGCCTGCAGCGTAATCTCACCTCGAAGGGCAATAAATATATGTGTTATATATATATGCTGATCGGCAATACTGCCTTGTTTTATGTCACTCGTCTTCGCCTGCAGAGTCTTACGGAAATAGGTTCAGTTAACCCAGGATACTTATTTTCCCCGGTGTCTGGGGAACACCGGTACCCCGATTCAAGATAAACACCCGGTGGGTATTGGCCCGCGCCGATGCGCAGGGGCCATCTCAGTGAGCAGAGCACCCGGGGATCCTTGAGATCGCTTACCGGGTGTTGCTATGCATTTCATTAGAAGTGGTTGAATCAATGAATTGACGACTTACGGGTGGTGTAGAATGTGTCACAGAATAGAAAGGTTGGAATACGGTAATACCGCACCAGGACTCCTTTGTGTTGGATTGCCTATCGGGCATGCGGTTGGGATGTTTGCCGATAGATGACATATGCTTATAGGGCATAGGGTTTCTGTTAGCGTTGTTACTTGTTGCCATGAGGCATCAGGCATGGATACTCGTTTTGTTTTTTTAATTGGGCATATGGTCTTTTGTTAGAGGTTCATGAGAGTTCTGGATTGTTGTGGAGCATGGAGGATCATGATTTGTCAGGATAGTGTAGTCCTTTAGTATTCATGGTGTTTCTTTTAGTTTTCAGAGTTGTTATAGTGCCATGCATCTAAAACGTGGACCAAGGCCGTTGCGTTTTTGTAATGCCTGAATGTAAATAGGGTCTGGGGTTATAAATATTAAAAATTGATTTTGAGGTTCAGAGTTCAATTCTCAGTGAGATTGATATTTTTTAACACATGTGAAATATTTCGTAAGTCTGAACTTGTTGGAATAACAAATATTATATTTCTAGTTTTTTATTTCACAAATTGTTTACCATCCGATGAGATTGATATTTCTGATAAACAAGATTTTCATACTTGGTGGACACATAAACAACTTTGCTCCAATAAGTATCTATAATTTATTGAGTCTTTGCCCAATATTTCCAAATAAGCTTGTCTGATACTCTAGCCAAAGCCTCTGGTACCAATGATTTTAATTTCTCAAAATCATATTCGCAGTTATTTTGTGTATAGATCGTTGCTGCTCTCCAGTAGTGCTCAATAAAGGTTAACTCACCATAGAAAGGAGGATAAAAGATAATCTCATGACCTGCTGCCAATATAATCTCCTCCAGTTGACTCTTCTGATTTATGAAGTCTGGCTGGGCTGCTAGAAAGGCTCTAGCACAACAGTTTCCTCTATTCAAGCTTTGTGGATTGAGCTTAAAATATTTTCCAGTAGTAGACTTGATAGAGTACTAAGTAAGAAATCATTTTTGATTTTGGGGCCACAAGCTTCTTTCCATTGCAACAAGTCTCAGCCTTTTGGGAACACTATCTGAAGAGACCATAGACTGTATCCAACCTCTATCTAGATTGCTTGCATCAATAACAAAAGTATTATATATTTACTTTGCATTGTTTCCACCAGGTTCTAGGTTCATCTCCAAGACTCGCAAAGTATCTTCTGCAAACTTCAAGTGGTTTCTTGAATTATTTAAAGCAAACAAAGCCTTACAACCAGGAAACTGTACTTCAAATGCATGAATTGCTTTCTCAGTTACCTGCTGTAAAAGCTGATCACTAGTCTACCAAATCTCATCTCCAAATTTTAAGGTAACATATGGATTGCCCTCTCCTAATCTTCCAATTGGAGGTAGGAAATCTGATACAGGTGAGCCTTGACCACACCTCTTCTTTCATAATAGTTTGTGCTCTTTGTATATTCAGATAAAATGTCTTCTAACATTGGAATTAAACATGCATTCATTTTCAGTAACAAGAATTACTAGTTACACTTGTCCCAATTAATGAAACTGATTCGGGATTAAATTCAAGTCCTTGTCCCACTTTATAAACTCAGGGTTGGTATTGTAAGCAACCAGTCAGAGCAGAAAAGCTTCATCAAGATATTTTCAGATATATCCTCTTTCCTGCCCATAATTATAAATTCTCTTTTGATATTCCTCGTACTTGAAGACCAACTTCTTCACCTATCGTGCCACCATTGATGAGTTTGTAGCTCTCGCAATCTCTCTTGCGCCATTGTTGCTCAACCTGTTAGAAATCTCTGACTCCTCTTTAGATGTCCACAAATTGGTCACAATAGCTGTAGCAAGTCCTGGTAATATTAATTCTATATTTATTTATTAGTTAAGAAGTTTCAAATTGTATCACAAATGTATAAAAATTATGACTACTTACTATCACCAACAGATTGAATGTACTGCCTTGCAGCTACCATCATTTCTGCATCATCCAAAAGACACATAATTTTGAGGTATTGCCCACAATGTGGTTTGGGTATCTTGCATTTCTGTACTCATTTTACCTCATTCCTCACAATTCTTTCCTCAACTCGCTTTCCCCAATTGCCACCTTCTGCCACCTTCCTGACAAACTCCTCGTATATGTGTAGAATGCTTTTTTTCCTAGTAAATAAATATATTCCTCTGAGATCTTCCTTTGCATTTTTTACCTACAGCTTGATGAACTGATAAACCTGTAGGTGCCAAGCAAAACTTTTACCAACTAGAGTAAATCTTTTCTTCCTTTCATGTAAGGAAACTAGCTTAACTATTGCCTCTACTGTAACAAGTATGAGTACTAGGTTGTTTTATGTTTATGTTTGGTTTTACAGTATCGTTTGATACTTGTATTGTTTTGTGTACTATCGTTTGATACAGACATTGTTTTATGTTTGGTTTCACAGTATTGTTTGATACTTGTACTGTTTCGTGTGCTATTGTTTGATACACACATTGTTTTGTGTTTGGTTTCATAGTATCGTTTGATACTTGGATTGTTTCGTGTGCTATTGTTTGATACACACATTGTTTCATGTTTGGTTTCACAGTATCGTTTGATACTTTTATTGTTTCGTGTGCTATTGTTTGATACATGCATAGTTTTATGTTTAGTTTCACAGTATCGTTTGATACTTGTATTGTTTCGTGTGCTAACGGTTCATACACAAATTGTTTTGCAATATCGCTCATACGGGAGATAAGCGATATGCTGCATTTAAAGACCACTGATTCCCGCGATGGAAACAGTAGACTTTGACAGACAGTATTCTTAAAATATACTTGGTTGAACGGTTACTTCCTTGATCTCCTATTACACCCCGTTCGAAGCCTCCTTTAGCAAGCAGCGCTTACTTCATGTTGACCGTGAAGCTATCTGCTCCTATTGTACCGCTACGTGACTAGGGCCTAGCCCAAACACGTTACAGAAACAGCAGACTTCGACAGAGAGTATTTTTAAAATATACTTGGTTGAACGGTTACTTCCTTGATCTCCTATTACACCCCATTCGAAGCCTCCTTTAGCAAGCCGCGCTCACTTCGTGTTGACCCCGAAGCCATCTGCTCCTATCGTACTGCTACGTGACTAGGGCCTAGCCCGAACACGTTACATCCACTATCTTTTTCAAGATTGCCAAGAATTTTTTGTAAGCAACATCCAGTGATACTCTTCATCGTCTCCCGTTTTCATAGTGCTTTGCTAAGTCTTTAGTGTCTGTATTTGAGACTGAAGTATTAAGATCTGCAGCTATAGTGGATACAATTGCTGTGGAAAAATTCTGATCATATAGTCTCTGGAGTCGGGCTTCTTTTTGTCAATCTCAAAATTGTTTTATATGTAGCGCATTTGCCATAGACTGTTTCTTTTGAACACCTATTTCATTTTGCTATAACTGTATTAGGTTATATTTCTGGAATCTCTAGAGATACAAGCTCTTCTTGAAAACAATTGATAACAAAATAAAAACCAAAAACCTAATGTGTAAATAATCTTTTGCTGTTTCAAGTGTGCTCTGTACACACAACTCTTTAGAGTATTTGAATTAACCATCATTGCAGATTAGGAAGAAAATACAAGTTCTATATTTGACTTCTACTATATAAGAGCAGCTCAAGTAGGGCATAGAGAAAGATTACTGATAGAAGGTACTCCATACTATTTGGAAAACAGGTATGATACCCAATCAATAATTACAGGTAAAAAAATTATATCCTTCCATATAATAAAAGTATACCATGTTCACAAATTGAACTCTGAACCTCAAAATCGGTTTTTGATATTTACAACCGCAGACCCTATTTACATTCAGGCATTACAAAAACGCAACGGCCTTGGTCCACGTTTTAGGTGCATGGCACCATTCTTCGGAAATATATATCTCCCATTCGGTCATTAGCTAGGAGAGCGAGGGAGGATGGATGACAGATTCTCAGATCACACCTTCACGCCCGACTGCGCATTGAGCATACCGTCATCGCACTTTTGCTACTTTATTCTTTCATGCCTTCCCTCACACGTCATCACTTTGCTGCTGCGTACCACTGGCGAACTCTAGCAAGGCGTTCGGAGGAGTGGTGGTAACCGGGGGTATTGGTCCTTGCAGGAGAAATAAATAACTAACCTACGGGACTGTCGTGGTCGATGCGGGCATTTGTATTCGAGAATCCTAGGTGACTTGCTGGCCGGATCTTGGTATCATAAAATCATCGGTGCTTGGTAATGCTGGCGCGGTGAGCGGAACAGGGTGAAGGGGAAATTGGGAGTTTGGATACTGTTAGAGGTAAATTAATTGATGGCTGAAGGAATTACTTATTGTGGTAACGTGCAAAATAATAAATAGTATTTGAGACCATCCCTAGATCGCGATACGAGTACATGCTCCCTTAGAACACCTAATAGAAAACCGGGAAGAGTCTTGTGCAGATGTAACAAACGGGGAGATGAAAGTATACCAGGATGAGGTATCACTGGTCCGGAACCCGGGCACGAATACGGTACTTTAACCACAATCTGTCGTAATACAAGACGTCAAGGGGGCCTCCAGGGCCCTTCAAAGAAATTGGATGTTTTCTAGGGAATCCAGGTTCCACAACCGATACCCTATCAGAAATAGACCTATTCCGATAGGTAGCCCCTGCATCCAAAGGTAACTCTCGTTCCTCTTCCTACGGACTACAATGCGGTGGGCAACCCATCGCCTCAATTGCGGCTATATGATACCGTGTCATACGCGCTAGCCGGTAGGGCAAACCGCACAAGCACAACAGGAGAGGGCTTGGAAGGGTCCAGATACAAGTCCTTCAGCCAGTTCTTGTAGCCGACTTGCCGGGAGGGGTATAAATCACCGTATTTACATCTCGAAAGGCTGATAGAGCTCTGACATTCTTGATATCATCGTTGCCTGGGTATTAGGCAGCCCAGGCTATAGGTAGAAAGTTCTATGTTTAGTATTTTCTAGAGACCACGCTTCCGCCGGTGGCAGGCCACAGCGGACTCATCCCACATGGCATCCCCTGAACCGAATGGCTCCTATAAGCCTGAAATACCACCTTGAGGCAAGAGCTTGCATTGCAGGATCCCCCAAGAGCGAAGCGTACTGCGCTGTAAGCGTATGAGTGCGGAAGGTACCCACCAGCGAAGTTGAGGTTCACGAGTTTCGGTCCATTGCTGTAGGCCATAGAGGTCGCACAATAGTCGATTGTACTGCGCCATAGTCGAGCTTGGAGACAGGAAAGCTGATTGGAGGAGTTTAGAAGGGCATTCGGGCATGAATTTTAAGCATCCTCAAGTTCTGCCGATTTTAGGAGCGAAGAATAGAAGTGAATTCCCATTTCTGCCCATCATTACCCCCCATTGAGGACCCCCCCCCGGACGTGGCGTGTTATTGTTTCTGGATCGGACGACCGCGTGGGGTAGCCTTATAAATTGCAGTTCTAACATGACAGGTGCGATATCTTCACACTTCCTGTTTTGACTGATGATGGCTACAATACATGGAGGCAATAGTTATTCATTCGGCTTTCAACATTAGTCTTCCGGTGTGGAGGTATGCCCAGCCGAAGTTTGGGAAGTCTTGTTCCAAATGCCTAAGTGAAGCCGTCCATCAAGTAATATCGCTGTGTTCTAGGGAAAAAGGGCTAGTGACACTGGGAATTTGGAATCCCCCGGGGGAAAGGCCAATTGAGCTCTCAAGAGCTTGGATTAGCTTTAACCAGAATTCTAAATGCGACTAGCTGTGATCGGTGCCGGAATGGATATTCAAACTGCAGTCAGGTATCCTGGAGAACCGGGTACGTCGTGGGGTGCAGGGACTTTAATTTCTCGACTGTTTAGTTGGTGATATAGGAGATCTGATTTAGATGGGGCATAACTGCCCCCTATCCGGGCGAGAAAAATGCTTTATTCATCCCAGTTCCGATCCTTCTGTAATGGGGTTTGGTAATGGCTAACCCTTATCACACTTACCGCATTCCGAATCCACCAAGTCATATAGGCCGATGCAGGGAGCTGGAGTGTAGATAATTTGTGAGTGGCCTTCGAAGGTGAGCCCGCCGCTCTAAATTCACAGAATAGAGGCGTCGGCCCACCTGAATTATGATACCTAATGATTGACTGTATGGTATCATATCATGTGATACAATGAAGCGTGGGGTGTGTTGGAAATCGCGAGATGCTGCTCGGCATGCTCGCGTGATAGCTCGCTTGCTGGGAGCGCGTTTTAGCTCCGGGCATGTACAGAGCGCGTTTTCGCTATTCGGGGAAAGCATTCGGGATGCAGTAATGCGCGGATGTACGGAAGGGCGGACAGAATGTATGGGAATGCATGAAGGCTATAGGACGGGCCAGAAAATCGGATGCCTGGAGACTATGGATAGCGAGAGTTTGTTTTTCCTTTGTTAGCCTGGGAGTTAGAGCAAAAAGAAGGGGAGACACACCTGGGTGATAGGATAGGAGGATATAATTGTTATTGTTGTTTTTATATCTACTCCTGTCCTTACTGTTAGTGGATGTAGTAGTAGTGATCAAGGAGCAGAGAAAAGAGAAGAGTTTTCACCTACCTGTGCGTGATCATTCCCAGAGTTAGCCCTTGGCGTTTTGTTTCGATCCTGCCGGGTTATAGTTTATGACCATGGGTGCTTAAAAGGTTATGAGCCCGGATTGACAAATCCGTTGTGCTGCAGGAAAGCTATTGTACTATAGCAAACCCATAGCAAATATGAACACCTCCAGATGCCTCCAAATACCACTGGGCCAGACAAGAGCTCAGCTGCTTACTCTGCACATCCTACTCCTCATTCTGCACATCCTGCCCCCTGCCAAAATATTTCAGCAATTTTACAGTATCACCATCATTTCACAGTCCTTGTTATACAAAGTACCTACTAGTACTCTCTTGTGATAGCCACAATATCGCGAACAGGGTCAGAGGTGAATATCCTTACATTGGCAGCCTGCAATCGTATAGCATATGGCCCCTCCTTCTATATCATAGGCATAGTCTGCCCTTTATCCTCCTTTCATATTCTTGTCATGACAGGTTGAGGTTTGGCCTTCTTGTCACGTCCAGAACCAGTGCATCACCTCCTTCAAGTTTCATATGTGGCACCAGCCTGAAGGTTCTATCTTAGTTGTGTGGTGTTGCTTTGTATTTGCTTATTATCATCCTTCTTGCCTGAATATGTTCAATCATATCGAGCCATTATTCTCTCTCTATTGCCCTTACCGTGGAATTGGCCATGGTCATGAATTTGGTTTCCATCTTGCCCCATGCATCTTGCAACTGTGGGGTACATGCTTGCAGCAGGAACCACTAGAGTGTTTCATTGCTGTATTTGGCCTCTACCCTGAGGTACTAGAATTCATTCCAGAAGTTTATCATGTTCTTCTTTCTTGGTTGCATGGTCTTCAGCTTGTTCCGCACTATTAGCTTCATGTTATTGTCTCTGAACAATTCTCAGGGAACTTCCTGGAAACTCTCCCAGGTTTTCCATTCTCGATCTTTTGATCCTTTAATGTAGGGGGTCATGTATTGGCCTGCCATGTTGAGCATTAGTGACTTGGTGTATACTACCTTGATAGTATCCTAATTGTCTCTGTAGTCTTTAACTCGGAAGTATTACTAAAGCTATGTGAAGAGTTCTCGTAGCTTTGTTCTTTCTTCTTCGAATACCTTATACTCTATGGCCTTTGGCATGCTCTCTCTACTAGGTCTTCCCACGTGGAGTGTTACTATTAATGCCATTGGTTGTTCTGCTGTCATTCCTACTAGTTGGACCTGCAGTAGTGCTGTTCCTGTTGCTATTCCTGTTGCTGTTTCTGTGTAACAGAGGCAACGTTAGGAAGATGGATTCCAAGGTTGCGACTATACTGAACAACTGCAAACTTATTGCCAAAAGTTCACGCAAATGTAAGAGTAAAGTAAAATGGTAAAACTTAACATCCTTAAGCTTGACACTTCACTCAATTAACGTCTTGAGAGGATTGATTGTTGGTGTAGGGAAGTTCTTACATGGATATTTGCATAGTTTTATGTTATGTCAGAAACTTTCCTATCAGTTTACTACAACTATTTGAGCACACCCTTCTCCACTATGGGTGGTCTGACATGTCTCCTTGCACCCCTTCCAGGCATGCATGTGTCAACACACTCTAGTCAGCGTTTACCTCATATGGTTATTGTTTCTGTGGCGCATCTCCATTTTGCCTGCTAGAGTCAAAACTTCTTCGCATTGGTGCCTTGCCAGTGGCTAACAGTTAAGACAGCAGATGAACCGAACTATCTATTACATCCTTCCAATATGCATTGATCCCTATGTGACCCTAGAAGCTACTGTGAGCAGTTTATCTATCTACTATTTATGACTCTTGGACTTCTGGCATTTCCTGCACAATATGGTGGTCATGTAGTGCCCCAATGGGCACTACCTATAACAACTATGTCAGATCCACTTTACCTACAGTAGGAACCATGCTTTTAGTGCCTCTACACTTCTCTTACAGAGCCTATGGTGTTGAGGACACATTCGGGTTTCATAGGTGTAAAACTCTCTCAGTCACCCATGCACTCCCTGGGACTATCTTTGGCACCCCCATGGTTAACTCCCATTAACTCTGCACGTTTTTGTCCATTTTACTCCAAATAACTTGAAGGAGGTACTCCACCTTCCACCCTATGCCCTCTTATATATCATGCAAATGGCTTATGGTCAACCGTATAGCCACAATGCATACTGTAACTGGCATGGGTACTAGGTTATATTTTATGCTTTGTTTTATAGTCTCATTTAATACTTATTATCTTTCAAAGATATCGCTTGATACTTTGAAAGTTTTATGTTTTGTTTGATAGTATCGTTTGATACTGGCTATGTTTCAAAGGTATTGCTGGATACTTTGAAAGGTACCATGTTATCGCTCATACTGGAGATGAGTGAGAACTTGTATTTAAACACGGCTGATTCCACAATGGAAACATCAGACTTTGACTGACAGTATTCTTAATATACTTGGTTGAATAGTTACTTTCTGAATCTCCTATTACACCCCTTTGAAGCCTTCTTTAGTCTATACAGCTCTCGCCTCTTGCCAAACAAGCAGGCCACCTGTTACTATCATACTCAAAGAGTGATTAGCACCCTAGATGTAAACACGTTACATATACATTGTTGCAAGCAGGTCTACAAAGGTTCGCCTTTTCTAGACTGCACACAACCACACAACAATTTGCTTATAATGTCTAGGCCTCAAGGCAGGGTCAGAGGGGCATGAGAGGAATAATGTCTCCAATTTACAGCTTCTTCCAAGCTGTGTAGCTCACCCAATAGCACCTTCCAAAACCTCAGATTCCCGTATTATCCATTGCTTCATATGACCAACCTTCTGGTCATTTCCCCTGAACTCCCTGACCGACTTTGTATTGCCAGGTAGGGCAACCCAGGTTCCTAGAAAGGGTAACCTGAGTTCCAAGATAGGGTAACTGTGATTCCTGAGTAGGGTAACCTACCCTGCAGGTCAGAGTAACTTTACCCTATTACCCAGTCAATTCCCATGATGGAGATAGACTTCTCTCCCCTTCACCTGCCCAGTTACCTAGCGAAGTAGAGTAACCTGACTTCGGCAAAACTTTGAGCACACTAATATCTTCCAAGAGTGAATTCTTTACTGTTTATAATGGAACCTAGACCCTTGGGCTTCCATGGGCCAACTCTTACTTGCCTTCCTGTTTCTACTAGTCTACCTCAGAGGTGCCTGCATGGGTATAGGTTCAGTCTACTATAGCTCATGTATGCTGGGTTGTTCCATCCTAACATCCTAGTTTCTGTTTCTGCATCCAATAATGAGGTTTCCTTTAGTTGTTCTTCTTCCTCTATCATCGAGCTTGCAGGTCTATCCATTTCTTGCACACTCCCTACTTGTTCCAGATTTTCTTCTAGTCCTGAGAGCTCCAGGTAATCCGTAATTTTGTAATAATCATAATTTGTTTCGTTATTGTTATGGTATTCCCACTGTTACCATCTTGCTTTCTTGTATTATCGACCCTGTTCTGAATTGATACTATCAAATATAACAATCCCTACTGGGTGGCACTTTCTCTTATATGGGCAATGATACTTTTGTTTCCAACCTTTGATGCTGGACTTCTTCTCCTGAGTTGGATAGCTAAGCACCTAAGGCCCCTATCTGATGACTTATTTGCAAGATTATATAGTCAACCTAGCCATGTAGGTGAGGAGTATAGTGGTAAACTTATAGGTAAGAAGATACAAAAATGATAGTATGAAGAGCTCATCCTCCTGGATTCTGGTAACCTCTTTGGTACTCAGTCTTCATGCCAGTCCTAACCCTGTGACTTATACTTACAAGTCACCTGCTATAGTCATGTGTGGTAATCATGTTACATCCATGAAAGCCATGACTCACTAACTGAGTTATATGTGAAAGTCATTATATCGTATGACTCACAACTGCAAGCTATTCGAATATATGAACTAATTATAATATACCAACGACTTACAACTGTGAGTCATACAAGACCCCATAACCCCAATGGTGAGTCATAGTGTGAAAGACTAACTAATCTGACTTACTGGTAAGCCTGACCAAGCTACCTTGCTGGTGAGCCTAACCCAATTCTCCCAACATTCTGTTCGTAGTCTTCCATGATGTGACCAATCTTCCACCCCTGTCATAGTTTGTAACAATATGTTTCAACCCTTATGCACTAGGTTATACTTAAGCCAATCTCCTATTGACTACCATTTTAAGCCCTGTCTGAAAAGCAGAAGACCGACCTTATGTATCATGCTTTAGCCACTGTCCCATCTCTTTCAGACTTTAGATTGTAAGTGGTACTATAGGTAGTACTCAATAAGCCAGTATAATTGGGTGGTTTGCTTAGGAGACAGACTCATTTATCATAGATAAAACAATATTGAAACTATAAGATATAAGGCAGACTATATTCTATACAGACTTGATTGTCGATAACTTGCAGGTCCATTACCAAATTGACTTAATTATGTTAAGAAATTTGCGTTTAGCAAACCCAGTGCATCCTGTATAGGTTACAGCCTCTATAGCCTTGACATGACAATGCTTGTATAGCTAAAATACCATAACATTGAGTAGTTGAAGAAGGTAACTAGTATGAGGAGGTTGGTAGAATATAATAATCTTGTGATTATCACAGTAATTAGTAAACTGCTGTGTATAGTACAAGCTGAAGCTATCAAGAAGCAAGAGTTGATAATAACCAACTTTCCGCTGCTAAGAAAAGAACTCAAAGTATTTGAGCCAGTCTACAAACAGGTTATTATTACTATAACCAGGCTCCCATGTTCCTACCAGATAGTTATCAGTTATGTTGGTTGTGACATACCATGGCTCTTGGTAAATAACTTTCAGAATAATAATTAATAGTGGAAGATCAGCCCCATTACTACTAATTGTTTCACACACCGAAACTAGTTCTCGGTTTGTTGAACTTGACATCTATGACTCCCAGGAAGCATTTCTCTGTAATAGGCAAGGTCTGTGTCGGGTCAGAAGCAGATAGTCCTAGGTCTAGTATAGTAGGTAGAAGAAGAGTCCAGAGGCAGGTGTACAATCAAGACATGTTTGGGTCAAGACTCTGAGATATCAGAGGCAGAGCTCCAGGATTCAGGGACAGGGTTCATGGATTCCGGTGACCTGAAGAAGAAACAAAGATGTAATTCCTAAGTACCGATGTAGGTAGAAAATTACCAGATTGTGTAAGAAAAGAATATTACAGAGGGGCACACCACTTTATATAATAAAGGGAACTCTCCTGCTGATAAATTCCAACACCTCTAACCCCTTCCTCATGCACAGCCCCAATTATCCATCAGTTTCTATGAGGTTCCATTACACTGAACCTTGGCTACACTGTTCTTCCAACCATCATGCAACTATACTATCCCCATGTTTCCCTACATGCAACCAAAGACCTACTGCTATTGTAACTCAACCAGGTGGCCATAACACAAGCTCCCTCCACTTATACCAAAGTCCTCTAAGAGGCATGGTCATTACTCTAGAAGGGGACCGGGCTTATTCCGTTATCAACACTGGAAGTTGCCGATTATCTCCAATCTGTTTACTGTCTCTGTAGGTTTCCTGGTAGCCTTCTTATACTCTCCACATCGTAACAGGTACCTTACCCAGCGCTAAACTATCTTGGCATCTTCTATCCTTTCTACCTGCCATTCATACTCTGTATCCATATCTACTAGTAGCTAGGGCAGTGTCCCGAGTCCTAGAAGAGAGTTATATTCTACGCGGTCCACTTGTAAGATATAGCACAGGTTTTGTATTTTCATGGATATAGGGAGGTTAAGGTGGTAGGCATGCATGTCTATCTGAGTGGTTACCAGATAGAGACCCAAGTACTTATTGTCCAATTTCTAGAATAGTTGATGGGTACAGATATTTCTAGTGTTGAGTCATATGGTATCTCCAACCCCAAAGCAGGGAACTGGCAGGCATCCTTGGTTGACATATTCCTGCTGATGACCCTGGGCATGGGCCATCCCACAATGGAGATAGTTATATATATCTTGGATTCATTTTGTGAACTCTCCAGTGTCAGGTTCCCTGGGAGGCTGATCAGGATTCTCTGTAAAGTCTATTCTGAGGTTACAACCCTATTTGGCAAAGAACAGGGATAGCCCAGTAAACTCTGAAGTATAGTTATTGGTTGGGAACTGCACTATAGGTAGCCAGAGGGACCAATTGTCCTGTTGCTGGATCCCTCAGGTGCGGAGGGACTGTTTCAGGATAGTATTTACTCATTGGGTTGGGCCATCCAGCTAAGGATACTATGCAGCTGAAGGCTTCTTCAATACCTGCCAGCAATTACAGACCGTTTGCCAAAACTCCAAGGTACACCCTGTACAGCAATCAGAGGCAGTATTGTTGCAGAGACCATAATGTTTCCAAGCATGTCAGAGATACATTCTGACTAGCCAGCAGGTGTCATTTGTTGTTTGACAAGAGATCAAGTAATGTAACTTGGTTAGTATATCTATCAGAACAAAAATAGCATTGTCGCCCTGGCTCCATGGGAGGCCAGTGATGAAGTCTATGGACATGTGTTCCAGGAGCACTTCAGGGACAAGAAGGGGGCCTAGGATACTAAGGTATATATAATGGAAGATATGGCTCTATTGACAGAGAAAACAGTTCTTCACAAAGTGAACTCTATCCCAATGCATACCCAGCCAGTACAAGCTATAGGATACTAATTCATATGTTTTGGCCCTCCAGTGTTATCCTGCAACAGAGTTATCATGGGCTCCTTTGATTAGTGGCAGTCACAAAACAAGAGCAGGTCTCGGTCCTACTTGTACTCTACCCGGGAGATCAGGAGGAAGTGATAGTCTTCTTGGTTCAATTCCTTTATGATCTGTGTAGGGATTGGGTCAGTGTCATAGGCTTCAGTAAATAATTCTTCTAAGAGGGGTGCTCTTGTGGAGAGTGTAAGGTTTGCCAACAAACTCATAGTATAGGGCTTCAATACTACCTGTGTTTGGTGTTTCTTTAGCTGGTCCACGTCTTCCTTGATTGGCCCTTTCATCTGGGTTAATGTGTTGGCTTTCGTATTGAGCTTGGCAGGTCAGAAGTCAATGCTACTGTACTCAAATTATGTCAGGAGCTCCGACCACGAGGCTTGCCTTGTAATGACCCTGCATACATGCGCTATGGCAGCCAGAACCTACACCCATACAGGTAGCCAGGAGGCAAACTGGTAGGAACTGGCAGGCAAGTAAGTACTAGACCTACGGAGACACGATGGTGCGGGCTCCGAGATGAACAGAATTGGCTACCAGGGTACTCAGCTACCGGGATACACCTGGGAGCGGTGTCAGTATACTTAGAGCTCTTTGAAGAGGCAGTTACTCAGCTGGGCCCGGTAACTAGAGAAAGATCAGAAGTGTCTATCGCTGGCAACTGAATAGACAGGATAACTAGGTAACAGGATAAAGTCTTCTTGTCCATGAGACATAGTTACCCTACCCTCAGGATCAGGTTACCCTGTCCAAAGTGGTGAGTTACCCTACCTTGCAATATGAAGTCCATGCGGGAGTTGGGGAAAAATGATCTGAATGGTTGTTACATGAAGTCATGCATACTGCTTGAATCCGGGATTCCGGAAGATACTATTCGGCGAGTTATGCAGCTTCGAAGATGGTGTAAATTGGAGACATTATTCCCATCATATCCCTCCGGCCCTGCCTTGTGGCCTGGACGTCATGGCCTAACAGTTGTGTAGTTGTGTGCAGTCTAGCAAAGAGGAACATTTGGAGATGTGCTTGCAACACCGTATACGCCACTGCAATCCGGTCACCTGTAAGCTGTTCGCAGGAGATATCAGAGGGCATAGGGTGGAAGGTGGAGTACCTCCTCGAGGTTGGTCAGAGTAAAACAGATCAAAACTGATAGAGTGAACAGGAGTTAACTCTGGCAGTCCTGCAGGTAGTCCTGGGTGTTGCTGGGGCGACCAGGAGAGTTTTACACCAACCAAGAGGAAAAGTGTCCCCAACACCATAGGCTTTGTAAGAAAAGTGCAGAGCCACCAAAAGCATGATTCCTACAACAGGTAAGATGGCTCCAAGGTAGTGGTTATGGGTAGCGCCTATTGGACCACTCCTAGACCACTGTATCCGGCGGAAGACACCAGAAGCCTGAGAATCGTAAATACCAGATAGATAAACCGCTGACAGTAGCTTCCGGGGTCATGTAGAGATCAATGCACAGGGGAATAGTGTCATAGATAGTCGAATTCATCAGGTGACTTGACTGTTAGCCACTGATAAGACACTGATGCAAAGAAGTTTTCACTCCGGTGAGCACAATAGAAATGCGCCGCAAAAGCAATAACTGTATAAGATAAACACCGACTAGAGTGTGTCAACACATGCATGCCCATAGGCTGTGTCAGGAGATGTGCCGGACCACCCTTAGCAGAGAAGGCTGTGCTCAAATTGTTGGAGTAAACTGATAGGGGAGTTTCTGGCATAAGATAAAACTATGGAAGAATCTATATGGGAACTCTCCTGCTCCAACAATCAATCCTCTCGAGACCTTAATTGAGTGAAGCGTCAGGCTTAACAATATTAAGTTTTACTGTTTACTTTACTGTTACATCTGTGTGAACTTTTGGCGATAAGTTTGAAGTTGTTCAGTATGGTCGTAACCTTGGGATCCATGTTCCTAGGGGTGCACCCATTATGTGCCTACTGTTTAGAAGATGTTTCATGGCAAAATATTTTATGTTGAAATGGTCAGTTAGGATGGTAATCTTTCAACTAATGAGATAACATCTACATTCCTCCAGAGTACATACCACTGGCATGAGTTCCTTGTCATATATGTTATAATTGCATTTTACAGGAGTGAGTTTCTGCGGGTAGAAGTGCAAATGAAATAGCACTCCCTTGTCATCTTATTGAAACCTGACTCCTGCTAATACAAAGTTTGAGGGGTCTAATTTTGATAATCATGTCCTTCAGGAAGTCGCAATAGACTAGTACAGAAGCAGTAGGAAATGTGGTTCTACGCTTTTCAAACAACTATTGGCATTCAGGGATCCCAATGAAGTACTGATCCTTTTTGATACAGGCAGTAAGCACCTGAGCGAGATGTGAATAGGCACAGATAAACCAACAGTAACAATTGCCAAACTCGAAGAATACACAGACATTCCATATCAACTCAGATATAGGCTGGGTGATAATCATTTCTGCCTTGGCATTGTCCATGCGGATTCCATGAGTAGTGATAATGAATCTCAGATACTTTACCTGATTCACATATAACTCACACTTCTGATGGTTGACCTCTAGCTCGGCATCTGACAAGGCCTTCAGGACCCAGCAGATATACTGAATATACTCTTCCTCCATCTCACTGTAAATAAGGATACGGTCCCGGCATGCAGTACAGAAGCAGTTGAGGCCTAGGTGTAGAGACTTGTCAATATTCACTTGGAAGGTGGCTGATGCTCTAGTGAGGCCATACAGCATAACTTTGAATTTATACAGGACATATTGGCATCAGCTAAAAAATATATTTACTCCCTATACCTTATGAGGTATATGAGGTCTATGGAGGTAAAATATAAAACTCTCTTGGTTGTAGACCTTATTAATGTCTCTCTTCCTTGTGCCTAATTTTTTAGTGATTTAGTCTTGGTCCAAATCCCCGCTCTTTGTCCGATTTCGTTCAATTACCCGAGACATTGTATGGTTCAAATGCGCTGTTCCCTGGCCACTTAGGTATTAATCCACTCTCGCGGTAATATTCAGTTTTACCTTTAATCCCTGCCGTGTTCAGCACCCTTACCTCCTATTCATGAATCATTCAAGCCCTTTAACGCTTTTTGCACATCAGCTCAGGTTATTCCTTATCCTCAATTCTTAATCCTCCTTGCTCCTCTCTTCTGCCTTGCCATCACAACAGATCTGTTACCTTGTCCGTCTAAATTGGGGCACGCCACCTCTCCTGCAGTTTATCTTGCCAAATGTCTTTCCCTTCTCCCTAAACTCTCTTTTGATCTGCCGATCTCCTTGAGCGACATCTAATATTCTACCTTGCACATCTCTATTGTGACACCTCATGCATAAACTTTGTTACTCCTGATACCTCTTTTCCTACCTATTGTCTCTCCATGGTAACCTCCTGTTGAATAGTTTGGGTAGCCTCCCAGTTCTTGAGATGCTTGTTCAATTAGGTGTCATGTAGCTTCCGTTGTTGCTCGAGATTTGCTGGTATGATCTTTTTCACATGGTCGCATTTACCACTCTAATCAGTCAAGAATATCCCTCTCCGTCATGAGATTTATTGACCGTCATGATGTCTTGCTTATTCCTTGTACTCAGGTTGCTCAGATTGCTTTCTACATATGGCCTATGGTACCTTGCATGTCCCATTTCATTCTTGGTGGAATTTGCTACCTTTATACTGCCACTGTTTACATAATAATTCATTCTAATGATAGTTATTAAGTAGTTACAACTGTCTTACGCTAGTGGCGTTTTCAAATGTCCTGATTGGGATCTTCTACAAGTCCATTAACCTCTGCCCCAGCCTCCGGGTCCGAATTGTCCTCACTCTCACTTCCTTCATCACCAGAAACCTCTCATTCAAGATAGCTCTCGGCCTCTGCATCCTCTAGTGGGGTATGAGATTTATGATTCCGCATAACTGCATTCTTGCATAGCAGGCAGGTTATCTATTTCTTCGTGTCTGCAACGAATTTCTTTTGAACCTGAGGAGGTAAGTGCTGCCAGGTTGCCTGTTGGTGCAAGTAAACATCTGACCTGAGCAGCAATAAAGTACTAAGAGCTTTACAATGTCCCATTCTCACTTGGAAAGAACCCGCACTTAATCTGGGCCGTTGAGACCAAGAAATCAGCAGGTTGAATAAAAGTTCCTGTGGCCCATGCTTTCAATGCATGATGGATACAAGCTATTGTAAGACATATCAGCACATCATTGATGCGACCCAGAAATGATTTGTCCTTTCTACCTCGCATTTTTCTATTATGCAACTACTTGTGGTAGAGCAGTTTTGCTATCTCTGGTGCAGCAAACCAGAAGCCACATTCCTACATTCATTAGCCTTTCCTCCTTCCATACAGGGCATAGTTAGTTTGAACTCATCTCTTGCCTACTTGGATAGCAGGTGAAGTGAGTGTTCTCCAGGAAATAGCCTACCTTTGTTCGAATATTTGTTGGTGATTTATGTTGAAGGGCATAGTAGTCCAATACTAAATTCCTGGTTTCTGAAACAAGATGCGACCTAGGACTAGACTGCCTTGCTTTCAACTATGTAATTCTATTGTCATCGGAAAGGCTCTCTTAGAACATTTGATGGTGGGATTGTAGTTGCAAACGCCATAGCATGCTTCGGTATACCCAGACTGGTCCATCCGAGCTTGGTAGCTGCTTTCATCTAGTAACGCTCCAGCAGTGAATCGTTTTCACAAGGCTTGACCAAAGGATTCACGGACTAGGTATGATGCCATACCATATTTGCTGCATTTTCGAAAACTACCCTTTGCTCTCCTTGTATAAAGTTGGAATGATCAGAAAGTCTGGTTACCGGGTCGACAATATCAGATGTAGCATAATCCTCCTAGCCTTGTTGCCATCCAGAACTAACGGGTAGTATACTTCCTGAGGCTAAAACCATGCGAGGAAAGTTTGATGAGTTAACTCTCAAATTGCCAGAATGCCGTTATACATCCTGGCTCTGGCATGAGAATGCAGGAGTAAGTCCAGCAAGATCCAGCGATGGTGACTCCTCAGTAAGCTTTATTATCAGCAGATTGTATCTAAGATCATAAATTATACCTTACAAATCTCAGCCTGCTCTGGACCCTTCTTGGTTGTTGTGAGAGAACTTCAGGAGGATAGTTTCAGAGCCTGTAGTGATGTTGGGGTACATCAGCGCTGTTCTTGTCAATATCCGTAACATCGTATTTAACAAACCAATCTGCTTGAACCTGAGCTCTGCTTAGTAGAGCATCAACATTAATCATCAAGGTTGAAGACCTTCGAGAGGATGCTGAAGCCTGGGGGACTGTTGATGTTACTGCGTATGATCTTGTATTTAGTGCTTGGCAGTTAATATATCCTCAGGAGCCCAAATACGCCTCTGTTCACGTTCCCACTCATTGGTGAAGGTTTCGATTTGAAAAGGGCAAAGGAGAATGATAGAACAGAATGTGCAAAGTTCTAGGGAAACTATATGAGATATAGACCTCAGGCATCCCATTTGTGATGAATAAACCTATTCCATTTTACACTTGAGAGCTAGTCAGGTTTTGGTATACCTTCATGGTCTGTGTACATCATGATCCTGTCCTCGGAGATGCTAAGCCCTTTGTCTTTCAACATCTCAAAAGAGACACTTTCAGGGCACGATGGGACCAAGCAGTAATTTGATATGCAGTATTCTAGGACAGGGCTCTTTACCTATATTGCTAGGACCCAATACCCAATTAATAATACCGCCATAACCACTTGAGAGCAAGTTTGCTCAGAAGTATACTATGAGAAGAATGCTGATATTAGCTAACCAGTAAGTACGTTTAACAGCCTATAATATCTGTCTATCTCTATATGACCAACAAAGAATACAGTTAACATGCCAAATATTACTAGGACTAAGTATAGCGAAGCCAAGTCCTAACGGACAGAAATGGTGTAATGGTAGCATAAGAAAATCCCGAAAGGGACGAAAAACTGAGAAACTCAAGGAAACAAAGTGAAGAAACCCAGCCCTAGAAAAGAAAACCCAGAAACCCAGAAAAAAAGAAAAAACAATTGAAGAAACCCATCCCAGAAAACAAAAAGCCCAAAAGAGATGAAAAACAAAAAAAGCAAAGGAAAACAAGGTGAAGAAACTAAGCCCAGAAAAGAAAGCAGAGAAACCTAGAAAGAAAAAAAAGCAAAGAAACCCACCCCCACAAAAGCCGAAACAAGATGAAGCCAGTCTCCAAGATCCCATATCTCAAACTAAGCCTGAGTCTCACAACCCGGAGGGGGATGACTGGGAGCCAAAGCCTTAGGTTGTTTATCTTGATCCATGTAGAGGGGGATATAATCCGCATCCTGTTTTACTTGTACTCAGGAGATCAGCTCACGAGAGTCCGATTGAAACCTAATCACATGCCCGTCATTGCTGTTTATCCTTTTCTCCCATTCAGCTTGGGACCGAGGAAAGCCCCTTTTGCGCTTTGTGTGGCGCAGTGGATCTTCATCCAACTCCAAGTTGGTATTGGGTTCTGTATAGAACTTGGCAATATCAAACTGACCAGGATCCAAATAATGGTCCCCGTACCTCGTAATAGGCATATTGGGACAAACAGGAGGAGCATCGGGAGGGCCACTCACAGGAGTAGCCAAGGCATGGTGCAGGAAGCAAGCCACAGTGAGAGGTCGGGCATTGGAGAGACAAAGCCAGGTGTTAATCTAATTGTCATTGATCAGTTCAACCTGGTGGGTTGCATCGAGGGTGGCATTGTGGGGCTAGATATCTTCAAGGATGCCCACTAACTTTCGGGGGTATTCCCCATGCTCAAGGTGTCAAGAAACAGTATTACCAAGCTCTTGTACAGTGTAATGCCTCAGAATTGCAAACCAATTCCTAATGGCGTTCCACCTGCTGGAACTATCCAGGGCAGCAAGTGTGTGGTTCCAGCAGGTGCGTTGGTAGTCTCGATGTAGAAGTTCCTGATGTGCTTTTCCTCGTAGACAGAGGACAGGGAACGAACAACGGTGACATCTGCATTAGTACCAGAAGGGCCAGCAACAACTTCCTCCTCATGCTCATTATCAGAGTTTATTTGGGCCGCCTTTCATCACTCGGCGGCTTTCTTGAGAACCTCGGCAACGATGGGGTCGCGAGCACTGTGGAACTGCTGGTAAGGTCTGTCATGAGGAGTGTTAAACTTTGCTTGGAAGCCTGTGAGAGGAGAATGTGAGAGTGCAGCCATCCTCACTTCTTCCCACAAGGCATTCCCGCACTAGCTCCTTGAGGTAATCTTCTTTTCCCTCGATTGCTGCAAGATGAAGTTCATCACAGCATGGTACCTGCTCTCGGCAACGCTGCCTCCGACTCTGTTCAGATTCAGCTCAGTTCTAAATTCCACAGTGGGAATTCACGACATCATAGTAACCAATTAGACCATCAATGATGAAAGCCAAGGAAGGAACCACAAGGACGTGCAAGAGACCCACTTATGCAATGCAAGTAAGAAAAAAAGTGTGCTAGCAGGAGAGGTAATTGATCTATCTTCTCAAGAGCTTATTGGCGCCATCATAGGTCTATCAGGTACTTTTACTGATCGAGAGTGTTTGCGTGACTGGATAGAGAGGTGGAGAGAGTGGTTACACCTTCAAGAATTGGCTGTTGTAATGAGAAACTTGGTGAGAGCTCCAACTTACCATATTGGTGCTTCAAAAGGCTGGATGAGGTTCCGCTGTTAAGAAGCTAAGATGTATTCTATAATGGCTAAGCCAAAGATCAAAAGAAGCTGCGGAATGATCAAATTGAGCCACTCTGTAACCTTTTGTGATACCCAGAAGATAATAGAACTCCTTGAGAGTAAGACAAGCTAATGGGATAAGGTAATGGAATCCCAACGGTGATTGTTAATGATCCGATTAATTATTAGGGGTAGAAAACATACCTTTATATGCCTGAAATGACCTTGATGAATGCATGAAGCGAGAGAAGTGTAGAGGTTGGGTGATGAGGGAAAACGGAAGGAAGGAAGGTGGGGAGGAAGATGGTGCTTAATAGGACGAAAAACAGGCAGCTTGAAAATTGAAGGTGTTTGTTGAATATCTAAGTTTCAACGCTGGCAGCTAACCTCTTGAAAGAAGTACTATGTTCGTTGTACAGTGAAGATCTAAAGGCCTGTTTGGAATGTGCGAAGGAAAGTGTACGGAGATATAGCGCCGTTCAAGTACAAGCATATGAACTTGTATTCTTACCTTGAACAAACTCCCTGTACTATTGAAGGTATAAGTCAAACAAACTTGGAAAGGAGTACTGGAGAAGTATGAATAGTATGTGACAAGGAGAGCCATAACCTATTTGTACTGGGGATTTGGAATTTCTCACATAAGGAAATACATACTTTTAGATATAGATCTTGTAGGTTCAATTTGACCATGTAAAGTCTTGGATCTACTGAGAATAAGTGGTAGAAAGAGGGTGATTTTTCATGGTACATTGTATGACGCAACGGTGGACCGGCCCAGGGGTGGGTACAAATTAGGAATAGTGCTAAATAGTTGGGTGACATCCCGAGCGCACAAAGGCGTGGACAACCAGGGAAGCACTTGTACGAGCAGAGAGGATAGTTGAGGATAATACTACTAAACAAGGTCACATTTGGAGAGAGGTTCAGTACAAACTAGGACTGTATTGTTATTCGAAGATCAAGTGTACTCTATCTAATCTGCAAGGGAGAGGTATGGTTGAGACCATTCATTTTTGTTTGTCATTTATGCACTTCTAACAAGCTAACCAGGGGATCTAGTACGATAGTTTTATAAAATAGTACAGGAGTCACAATGTCCACACTGTAGAAAAAGATACAAGCCAAGTACATGGTACAGAAACCATATCGAAACAGAGCACCCAACCTTTGTACAGCCTAAAAGGATTGTACAACAAGTGATCAAAGAGGAACTGCAACCTTTGGATCCATTTCTGGAAAGAAATAAACCATTCGATTCAAAGGACCGTTCGGAGGTAGATTATGAGGTGGAATCAGATCCGAGTGAAGTATATTTTGATGTTGAGAGTCTAGACCTGTTGGAGAGTGAAGGAGGTTTTATTGAGTTCGATGCATCACCCACAACAGCAAGTCACAACACTGTAGGGAGGGTTGTCCATGATACAGTACAGCACAAAAAGGCCAAAGATGAACTATGGGACCGCTTTCAAAACAAGGCTGACTTCAAACTTGCACAATGGTTTTGTAACGGGGGCACCCCTAGGAAGATGGATGCCAAGTTTGCGACCGTACCAAACAACTTCAAACTTATCGCCACAGGTTCACCCAAATGTAAGAGTAAAGTAAACGGTAAAACATAATATTGTTAAGCCTGATGCTTTACTCAATTAAGGTCACGTGAGGATTGATGGTTGGAGTAGGAGAGTTCTCGCATAGACTTTCAGGTAGTTTTATCTTATACCAGAAACTCTGCTATTAGTTTGCTCCAACTATTTGAGCACACCCTTCTCTACTAAGGGCGGTCGAACATGTCTGTGGCACACCTCTTGGGCATGCATGTGTCGACGCAGTCCAGTCGGCATTCACCTTATGCGGTTATCGTTTCCGCAGCGCATTGCCATTTTACCTGGCAGAGTGAAAACTTCTGACCATGGGAGTCTTGCCAGTGGCTAACAGTCACAATGCCACATGAACTAGACTATCAAGGACACCTTTCCCATATGCATTGATCTTCTAATTGGCCCTGAAAGATACCGTGAGCAGTTTCTCTATTTACAATTTACGGTTCGCGGCCTTCCGGTATCTTCCGCAGGATATGGTGATCTGGGAGCGATCAAACGGGCACTACCGATGACCACTACCTCAGATCCACCTTACCTGTGGTAGGAATCATCGTTTTAGTATCTCTGCACTTCCCTGTCAGAGCCTATGGCGTTGGGGACATCTTCGGGCTTGGTAGGTGTGAAGCTCGCCTGGCTGCCCTGGCGCCACCTGGGACTACCTTCGGGACCCCCACAGTTAACTCCCGTGGACTCCGTCAGCTTTGGTCAGTTTTATTCGGAACAACTAGGACGAGGTGCACCACCCTCTACCCTATGCCCTCATATATATCATGCAAACAGCTTACAGTCGACCGGACGGCAGCGACGTATAGGGTGTTGCAAGCAGATATCCAAAGGTTCTTCTTTGCCATACTGCACACAACTCCGCCACCATTTGCCCTTGACGTGCGGGCCTCAAGGAAGGGCCACAGGGGTATGATAGGAATAATGTCTCCAGTTTACAGCTTTTTCAGAGCTGTGTAGCTCGCCCAATAGCATCCCCTGTAACTCTACATTCCAGTATTATTCATGGCTTTGCGTGACAAACATTCCCGTCAATTTTTCCCGAACTCCCTCATGGACTTCGTATTACAGGGTAGGGTGACTGAGGACTTTGGGCAGGGTAACCCAAGCCCCATGGCAGGGTAACCTGATTCTGAGAGTAGGGTAACCTGGTCCAGCAGACAAGATAACTTTTTCCTAGTACCCTGTCTATCCTGTTGCCGGAGATAGACATTTCTGACAGTTCTCCAGTTCCGCGGCATGGTTGAGTAACTGCCCCTTTAGAGGTCTTTAAGTACGTGGACACCGCTTCCCGGTTGTACCCTGTTACGTAAGTAGCTGGCCAGCTAAATCCATTTATCTTGCAGCCCAGGCAATCGGGTCTCCGTAGGTCAAGTACTTACTTGCCTGCAGCTTCCTACGGGTTCACCCTCTGGCTACCTGTATTGGTGTAGGTTCCGACTACCATAGCTCATGTATGCTGGGTCATTACATCACTCCCATCTTCTCTACGGTCCGCCCCAGACCATTAGCGTTGTCTTTTATTTCCCCGACCCAATTCCCCTAAGACCCTATAGTCCCTGGGCTGGGACGGATATCTTTGGTGGACATCCAGAATGGCCTGCAGGCCTGTCCCTTCCCGCACCTCTTAGGGCTTCCATGAATTCTCCACAGCCCTGTAGCCTTTCCATAAAACCAGGTACTGGACAAAGCGCGACAGAAACTTCCTCCTTGCTCCACCGCACTGTCGACTGTCCACAACAGCTTCGATAACATAACTTGGCTCATTGTCTACAGGTTCTGGGGTAGGGATCTGTTTGACCCTACCTCATCCCAGATCCTCGGAATATGGTACGAGCAACGTGGCAGTGAAAACTAGGTGGATGCTGTATCTGGTGAGCAGCTGGAGTTCATATGCTCGGGTACCCAGCCGACGTTTGACCACAAAAGGCCCACCATGCGGTGTTCCAGCTATGCCATCGGACATTCTGTGCAGATGTTCTTCCAGTGTAATGGGGGCACCCCTAGGAAGATGGATCCCGAGGTTGCGACCGCACCAAACAACTTCAAACTTATTGTCAAAAGTTAACACAGATGTAAGAATAAAGTAAATGGTAAAACTTAATATCGTTAAGCCTGACGCTTCACTCAATTAAGGTCTCGAGAAGATTGATTGGTGGAGTAGGAGAGTTCTCACATAGACTTTGAGGTAGGTTTATCTTATGCCAGAAACTCCCCTATCAGTTTACTCCAACCATTTGAGTACACCCTTCTCTGCTAAGAGTGGTCCAACACATCTCCTGGCACACCCTTCGGGCATGCATGTGTCGACAAACTCTAGTCGGCGTTCACCCCATGCGGCTATCGTTTCTGCGAGGCATTTCCATTTTGCCCGCTGGGCTGAAAACTTCTGCGCATGGGTGTCTTGCCAGTGGCTAACAGTCAAGGCACCTCATGAACTAGACTATCTATGACACCCTTCCCATGTGCATTGACCTCTACTTGACTCCAGAGGCTACCGGGAGGGGTTTATCTATTTACTATTTACAGGTCGCGGGCTTCCGGGGTCTTCCACCGGCCACCGCAGTCCGGGAGTGATGTAATGGGCGCTGCCCATGACCACTACCTCGGATCTTCCTTACCTGTGGTAGGAATCATGCTTTTAGGGTCTCTGCACTTCTCTTTCAGAGGCTATAGCGTTCGGAGCACATTGGGGCTTGGTAGGTGTAAAACTCTCCCAGTTGCCGCGGCACCACCTGTGACTACCTTCGGGACCCCCACGGTTAACACCCGTTAACTCCGTCAGTTCTGGTCCGTTTTACTGCGAACAACTTGGAGGAGGTACTCCCTCTTCCGCCCTATGCCCCCTTATATATCCTGCGAACAGCCTACGGTCGACCGGACGGCAGCGACGTATATGGTGTTGTAAGCATTTCTGCAAAGATTCCTCTTTGCTAGACTGCATACAACTACTCAACCGTTTGCCCATGACGTCCGGGCCTCAAGGCGGGGCCGGAGGGGTATGATAGGAATAATGTCTTCAATTTACAGCTTCCTCGAAGCTATGTAGCTCGCCGAATGACATCCCCCGGAACCCCAGATTCCAGCATCATGCATGGCTTCGCGTGATGAACATTCCAGTCAATTTTCTGGAACTCCGCGAGGGACACCCTAGTGAAAGGTAGGGTAACTCAGGACTCTGGGCAGGGTAACCCAAGGCCCAAGGCCGGGTAACCTGATCCTGAAGGTAGGGTAACCTGCTCCAGCGGACAAGTTAACTTTTCCCTGTTACCCAGTCTATCCCGTCGCCGGTAATAGACCTTTCTGACCTGTCTCCAGTTACCCGGCATAGCTGAGCAACTGCCCCTTCATAAGTCCCTAAGTACGCCGATACTGCTCCCGCATGTATCTAGGTACCTAAGTCCCTGACCAGCCAATTCCGTTCATTCTCGGAGCCCGGGCCATGTGGCCTTCATAGGTCAAGTACTTACTTGCCTGCCGGTTCCTATCAGTTTGCCTCCTGGCTACCTGTATGGGTATAGGTTCCGTTTGCCATAGCTCATGTATGCTGGGTCGTTACATCACTCCCCTCTTCTCTACGGTCCGGCCCGGACCGTCAGCGTCGTCTCTTATTCCCACGACTCGATTCCCCCAAAACCCTATGGTCCCGAGGCTTGGACGGATATCTTTGGTGGAAATCCGGAATGGCCTGTAAGCCTGTCCCTTCTAGCATGTCATAGGGCTCCCATGAATTCTCCTCAGCCCTGTAGCCTTCCCATGAAACCAGGTAGTAGACAAAGCGAGACGGAAACTACGCCTTTGCTCCTCCGTACCATCGGCTGTCCACAATAGCTGCGATAACGTAAGTGGACTCGTTGTCTACAAGTTCCGGCGTAGGCACTTCCTTTACTCTACCTGCTTCTGGGTCCTCGCGATAGGGTTCGAGCAACGTGACATTGAAAACTGGGTGGATGCTCCATCTGGTGGGCAGTTGGAGTTCTTAGACTCGGTTACCCACTCGATGTTGGACCACAAAAGGGCCAAACACCCGCTTGTCAAGCTTCGTCATCTGACACTTGGTGCGGATATTTGTTCGATTCAACATCACGCGGTCCGCTTTCTTTGCCCGCCCCAGCAGCCACATCCTCCAGGGTGACGTAGTCTGGTGATGGTAACCTTTTCTGGGCATGCCATTTCCCTTGCCTTTCCTGTGCCCGTTGGATCATTTCTCAATCTCTGCCCAGGTTCCTTCCCATTCCTTAACCAAGGGCTTACTACTAGGGTGTATTCCCTGGTTATCAGACACGATACCGGACCAGTTTGACCCTGGGTTAAACCCATAGTTGATCTCAAAAGGTGACAACCTGGTGGACTGTGATGTCGAGGTGTTGTATGCATACTCTGCAAGGGGTAATAGAGAACCCCAATCATCTTGTTGGTAGGAACAGTAACTACGCAAGTACTGCTCCAGTATTTGATTAACCCTGGCGGTCTGCCCATCAGTCGCAGGGTGGAATGCAGTCGAAACGTTTAGTTTCACTTGCAACAAGTGCATTAGACTTATCCAGAACTTGGATGTGAATCGGCTATCTCGGTCAGAGATGATCGACTCGGGGAGTCCATGAAGGCGCCAAACTTCCTGGAGGAATATCAAGGCAACCTCCTTGATAGGTACCTAAGTGGTCTGGGGTATGAAATGGGCCATTTTCGAGAATCGGTCCACTATGACCCAGATCTTGGTATACCCTTGGGACTCTGGCAGCGCTACAAGGAAATCCATTGCAATCGCGGTCAAGGGCCGCATAGGAACATCAATAGGTTCCAGCAGCCCGGATCTCTTGTGCCTGATGGATTTATTTCTTTGGCACGTATCACATGTCCGCACGTAGTCAGTGATGTGCTAATCCATCTCAGGCCAATAGAAGTTAGCCCTAACCCTGCCAATGGTCTTGTAAGTCCCGGAGTGTCCCGTGATTCGGGAGCCATGTTCTGACTTCGTGATTGTCTGCTTCAGATTCTGACCCTTGGGAACATACCACCTGTTCTGGTACCGGAGTAAGCCCTTTTCCGCCATGAAATGTCGGTCGACCTCTTTGTCACCGGCAGCTGTTGCCTTCCGGATTCTTAAGTACTGCTGGTCTTCGTTTATCGCTACCCGCAGTTGATACAAAAAGGAAGACCAGAGCCGAAATCCTTGGCACACCTGCAATACTTGTGGTCACAAGATGTCCCGTTCCTGGCTCCCCACCCACTGTCCGGGGCGAAAAAACGACTGTGGCGGNACTGTCCGGGGCGAAAAAACGACTGTGGCGGAAAATCACTCCCTCCTTCAGGGCGGTAGCCACTACGCCGCAACAAAGCATGTCCCTTCTCATTCAACCGTCCTTTTCAGGAAACCACCTTGAAGTTAAACGGTTGCCGGAACTCAGCCCAGCGGTGCTGTCTTCGGTTAAGGACCTTGGTACTATTGAAGTACTCCAAATTCTTATGATCTGTATAGATCACCAACTGGTCCATTACTGGGCGCAGCAAATGATCCCATTTCTTGAATGCTGCCACGATAGCTGTCATTTCCTTGTCAGGGACATCATAATTAATCTCTGCTGGGTGAAACTTCCTACTATGATAGGCCACTGGATGCCATCTCTCATCTTCACAGATCTGGGAGAGAATGGCTCCTAATGCAAAGTCACTAGCGTCGGTTTCCAGCCTGGTTGTCCGTTGAGGGTCAAAATGTGCTAGGATAGGTTTGGATGTGAACGCTTCCTTCAAATGGTTGAAGGCCTGCTTACACGCAGGTATCCATTCCCATCGGACATCCTTCTTTGTTCAGTCTGTCAGAGGTTTCGCTACCTGGCTGAATCCTTCTATGAACTGACGATGGAAGTTGGCAAAGCCCATAAAGCTTTGAACGTCGACGACGCATGTCGGAGGAGCCCAATCTCCCATTGTCTGCACCTTCTCCAACAACATAGAGATCCCCATATCGGAGATCTTGTATCTGAGGAATCCAATCTCCCGTTGCGGGAAACAGGACTTCTTCATGCTTACACACAGTCTAGCTTTCCGCAATTTATCCATCACATGCCTGACCATTGCGACGCGCTCTTCCATAGTTTCGGAGTAGATCAGTATGTCATCCATGTGCGCGATGACTCCTTCATTTATAAGATCCCGAATGACCTTATTTATCATGCTTTGGAAAGTTCCCGAGGCATTACACAACCCAAACGCCATGACCGCGTATTCATACCGTCCATATCTGCACTGGAACGCCGTCTTCCATTCCTTATCTTCTGCCATGCTCAGAAGGTAGTAGCTGTTCTTGAAGTCCAACTTGGTGAACACAACAGCTTTTCCTAACCTATCTTGCAGCTCATTCATCAACGGTAGAGGATCCTTACTCTTTACCGTGATTTTGTTCAGCCTCCGGGAATCTATTACCAGTCTTAATGTACCACCTGGGTTTAGCACGAAGAGGATAGCGGCTGCTGCTGAGGAACTGGATGGCCGTAGATTGGCCATTCGCAGCATGTCATTGAGATATTCCCGGAGTGCCTTAAGCTCCTTTTCCGATAACGGATAGATAGGCCTGAATGGAGCTTGAGTTCCAGGTTGCAACTCGATCGTATCGTCATACTTCCAGTGCTCTGGTAATGCCTCAATCCGTTCTTGACCATAGATATCCCCATAGTCCTTATACTCGGGCAGTAGCTTAACCGTAATGTCGGCATCTTCCTCATCGGGGAATCGCACAATTCCTAGTAGGTACACATGACTAGGGTCCTCGGCTAGTAACTCTTCATCGGTCATGAACACTAACCGCCCCTGCTCTGCCAGGCAGTTAGCCTTGCAGAAATCTGAGCGCCAGGTTAGTGATCTGGTCTTCCAATTTATGTCAGGGTTATGGTCTTTCAACCAAGACATAGGTAGGTACCCATCCACCTTGGTGTCGGGCATATCGGCGACTTCAAAGCGCATCTCATTGTGGTGGTCACCTATTCTCATTTCTAAGGACTGGGTATAGTGTAGACCTGACCCCGGAATGTGATTACCACTAGCGTCACTTATCGGCATGTGCACCTTTTTCCGTACACATAGTGCCTGAGTCTGCTTAACCCATCGGCTACTAAAAACCAGCCCAGTAGCTCCACTATCGAGCAGCAGGAGCGCTTCCGGGCTAACCCATCTAGCTCCTATCTTCTAGTCTAACTTAACCCGCAGGTGGATAGACTTACTATGATGGGACAAGTTGTCACCTCTCTGACTCTTCGCTTGTCCTGGTGACTTAGTCATCCTGGCTTAGTAATTCTCTTTAGTCTCTTGCCTTTCAACACAAGAGTGGTCACAATGGGTCGGTAAACGTTAAGGGATTGGGATTCATCTTTATCAAGAGCAAGGGTGTTTACTATCATGCCCGCATGATTTCTGGTACTGAACCCTCCTCAGGCAAACTTGGAAATAGCATCATTTATTTGATCAAGTCCAGCCTGAACCAATTCTGTTTATACTAAACATAACAAATTTTCCCAAGATGGGTAGATGTCCGTTGTCGGACTGGTTCCAAGCGAAGCAGCCTTGCTTCCCCAAGGTCGAGCATCTCCTCCAGCGTGACCTCACCTAGCCTTAACCGAAATAATGTCCTATGACTTGCCCACCTGGCTAAGGAAATCCACCAAGAAATATGTATAACTAGAACAAAGAAAATAACCAGAAACCCAACAAAGGAGAGATAGCGCAGTCCAAGGCGCATGGCCCACAACATCTACCTGCCCACACCACCTGGGTGTAGTCAATATCAGGGTCGCCTATGCCGTAGAAGGGTGCTTATCTATCTGCGAAGCCACTCCCCTAGCTCATATCCATCTATCCCGCAGGGGTCTATGGCTATGGGTTAATAAGGTTACACCTTAAACAGAATGGGTTCTTACCTATTCAGATCTGTCCATATCAACCTCCATGATTTGAGGTGATGCCTGGTGGACTTCAAGTATCTTTGACGAGGAAGCCAGAGTTGGTGCTTCAATGCGCTTTAGCCGCTTGTCTGGCCCTGTGGGGTCGCTTACCGGGGCTAACCGTCTCAACCCACGAGCCTATTTGGATGAACTAACGACTGGGAACATGGCGGTACACTTCCTCCAGAAGTGACCACTTTGTCTACACTTGGTGCACTGGTTGTGCTTTCTCTGACGTTCGGACAAAGTCGACGGGATTTCCTTATGCGCTATTGCATACATAGAAGTCGCCGGCTTTGCCTGTTTCCCCGCATTGAAATTAGTAGGTTTGGCAGACCTCTGGTTTGGTCTCCCTCTTCTTGAACCTGCCCGATGTTGGCGGTCTATCTTCCTTTTTCTCAGTGGGTTGAGACCGGGGGGCTGGGTGGATGACACAGTTGCTGAACCGGTTGTTGTGCTCCAGCGTATGTCCAACGTTTTGGAGAAGATCAAGGTACTCATTCAGGTCGGTCAGATGGGGCTCCTTAAGTGCCCACGCATTCTGAACCTCTTGTGTGATGCCTGATTGAACCTTTTCTCATTCTTGTACTGGATCTGTATAGCTAAGCTTATACATATAATCAATTATCTTATACAGGTAGTCATCGATGTGATGGGGCTTCATCACAAGGTCTCGCCACTTGAGAAGAGATCGATCTCACTCGGCCTGGTCTCCGCCAAAACATCGTTCCAGTCATTCGCGGAACTCTTTCCATGTCCGTAAGGGTTTGCTGTCTTTGACTGGGACGCCAATGCGCTTGGTGGCTCCCTTGTTGATGTGACCATGCAACCCCAGATACCATGCCCGGGCGGAGTCTTCAAGAAGAGGGATCACCAAGTTTACCTTATCCATGTCGGTTAACTTGCAATCCGTACAGTATTCAAATTTGACCTCTACCAAGGTCAAGAAGCTGGTGAGTTCTATAACTTTGCCCTTGAATGGAGGAATGCCACTCCGCTTCTCCAGCTTCTTCTGCCGGTGTCTTGGTGTTGGCCTAGAAGCCGAACCAGTACCCCTCAGGGCTTTCCCCAGCCTCTCGGCCCCGCGATCCCACCGTCCTTTCTTCTCATTGCTCCAGTCATCCTTGCGAGCACCAAGGAAGGGGGTCAAATCTGGGAGAGAATCTCCCNCTAGCTGAGCAACTGCCCCTTCATAAGTCCCTAAGTATGCTGATACCGCTCCCGCATGTATCCAGGTACCTAAGTCCCTGACCAGCCAATTCTGTTCATTCTCGGAGCCCGGGCCATCGGGTCTCCATATGTCAAGTACTTACTTGTCTGCCGGTTCCTATCACTTCGCCTCCTGGCTACCTGTATGGGTATAGGTTCCCTTTGCCATAGCTCATGTATACTGGGTCGTTACATCCGGTTTAACATCACTTGATCTACTTTCTTTTCCCGCCCAGCAGCCACATCCCCCAGGGTAACAAACTCTGCCGACTCCAACCTTTTCTGGCCGTGCCATTTCCACTGCCTTTCCTGTACCTGTTGAATCATTTCTCGAATCTCTTGCCAGGTTCCTTCCCATTCCTTACCCAAGAGCTCACTGCCAGGATCTATTTCTTGATTATCAGACATGACACCTGCCTAGTTTCTCCCCGGGTCAAACCCATAATTGATCTCAAAGGGTGACAACCTGGTAGATTCTGATGTCGATGTGTTGTAGGCATACTCCACACGTGGTAGCAGCGAAACCCAATCACCCGGTTGGTAGAAGCAGTAACTACACAAGTACTGCTCCAGTGTCTGCTTAACTCTCTCGGTTTGCCCATTAGTCTCAGGGTGGAATGCAGGCTGAACGTTCTGTTTCTCTTGCAACAAGTACGTCCAACTCATCCAGAACTTGGATGTGAATTGGCTATCTCAGGCGGCGATGTTTGACTCTGGGAGTCCATGAAGGTGCCAAACGTCCTTCAGGAATATCGAGGCAAGCTCCTTGGTCGGTACCTCAGTGGTCAGGGCTAGGAAATGTCCCATTTTCCAGAATCTGTCTACTCTGACCCAGACCTTGGTATACTCTTTGGACCCTGGCAGTGCTACAATGAAGTCCATTGAAATTGCTGTCCAGGGTTGTATAGGAACTTCAATAGGTTCCGGCAGACCACACCTTTTGTACCTGATGGACTTATTCTGTTAGCACGCATCACGTGTCCGCACATAGTCGATGAAGTGCTCATCCATCTTAGGCCAATAGAAGTTAGCCCTAACCCTGCCAATAGTCTTGCAAGTCCCAAATTGTCCCGCTATTGGGGAGTCACCTTCAGCACCTATGATTCTCTGCTTCAGATTCTGACCCCCGCAAACATACCAAATGTTCTTGTACAGGAGTAAGGCCTTTCCTCTCGTGAAGTGTCGGTCGACCTCCTTGTCACCGGCCGCAGTTGCCTTCAGGATTCTTAAGTATTCCGGATCTTTGCTTATCATTGCCCGCAGCTGATTGAAAAAGGAAGCCTGGAGCCAAAATCCTTGGCACACCTGCAACACTTGTCGTTGCAAGATGTCCTGTTCCAGGCTCCCAACCCACTTTCCGGGGCTAAAAAATGACTGTGGCAGAAAATCACTTCCCCCTTCAGGGTAGTAGTCCCAATGCCACGACAAACTATCTGCGTTCTCATCTACCTGGCCTTCTCGGTAAACTACCTTGAAGTTAAATAGCTGCAGGAACCCAGCCCCGTGGTGTTGCCTTTGGTTGAGCACCTTGGTACTATTAAAGTACTCCAAATTCTTACGATCTATATAGATCACCAATTGGTCTGCTACCAAATGTAGCGGATGATCCCATTCCTTGAATGCCGCTACGATGGCAGTCATTTCCTTGTCATGGACATCATAATCAACCTCCGCTGGGTGAAACTTCCGACTATGGTAGGCCACCGAATACCACCTCTTATCTTCACAGAATTGGGAGAGAATGGCTCCTAATGTAAAGTCACTAGTGCCAGTTTCCAGCCAGGTTGGCCATTAAGGGTCAAAATATGCTAGGATAGGTTTGGATATAAACGCCTCCTTCAAGCAGTTGAATGCCTGCTCCCATGCAGGTGTCCATTCCCACTGGACATCCTTTTCGTGAAGTGGGTCAGAGGTTTCGCGATCTTGCTAAAACCTTCTGTGAACTGACGATAGAAGTGGGAAAGCCCAGAAAGCTTTGAACGTCGATGGCGCATGTCGGAGGTGCCCAATCCCTGCTTGTTTACACCCTCTCCGACAACATAGAGATCCCCATATTGGAGATCTTGTATCCGCGGAATTCAACCTCCCCTTGGTGGAAACTAGACTTGTTCATGCTGACACCTGGTCTGGCTTTCCGCAATTTCTCCATCACACGTCTCACCATTGCGACATGGTGTTCCATAGTTTTGGAGCAGAGCAGGATGTGTAACAACCCAGCATACATGAGCTATGGCAAACGGAACCTATACCCATACAGGTAGCCAGGATGTAGCGTGTTTGGGCNCTGGGTTGGGCGCCCTCTGTGTTACCCACAGAAAAGACGGCAACCCTGGACAACTCAAGGGTTGCATCGGGGGGCCAGCGCACCTCCATGACCCATAGTACCCCCATGTTGGTCCTCTGTCTCCTTCTTTCTGCCTCCTTCTATGCCTCACCGGGGTCTGTGGTCCCTTCCTCCACCCATAGGAGTGGTAATGAATCCACCCCATCCAGGTCTCTTCCGACTTACAGCCCGATAGACAGAACTGGTCTTGGCTGTCCGAATCGCCACTGGTGACGGTGGGGAGACCGGCGCGAAGAGTTGGCTTCGAGGGTGCCGTGGGGACGACCAGTGCCCAAGAAACGGAGCGAGCAGGTGTCCCAGGTCCGGGGATTGGAGTCCCTCGTGACAGAGCCATGGGTGTTCGCTACTGCTGGCATCTTACCTGTTCGAAGAATCCAGGTGACGCTAGGCGCAGTGGCCGAAACCCTGGGGTAGCCGATACTGCAGGTGGGAATGCGGTGGCAGGGAAGGTATCTGGCGCGGTCAAGGGAACGGGCAGAGGTGTGGGTCTTGGTGCGGTGATGGGAGTTACGGGAGTTGCAACTGAAGGTGTTGCAGGGGAAATGTTTGGAGCTGGGGTCGGACGAGGACTAGGGTCAGGTGTATCTGGTGCCATAATACGCTTTGGTCTAGACGTCCTTTTCCTTATTTGATGTCCATCAGTTGGCCCGACCGTTGGGCTGCCCAACCTGCTTCGGGCAATTGAGGGGGGGACCGACAGGGAGCCTGTAGATGCTCTAGAGAAGGAGGAGGTATAACCGTAGCCCTCAGCCTTCAAGCTTTCCAACAACCGTATACCGCTTGGGCTCAAGTATGCCCTCCACTGGTCATCTCTGGCTCTCATGGCCAACCCCATACCAAAATTCTCAGGCTTGGTATGGACGAGCGGGGGTGGGGGCGCGGCCTCTAACATCAGGAGATCATTCTCAGCATCAACACTATACCCTCTCTCTAAAGCCTTTTCCAAGGCTGCCATCCAGGTCTTCAATGCCTGCTTATCCCTTATTATCTGCAGGTATGCCTCCTGCTGCGCCTTCATCCATTCTACCGCTGCCGTAGTGATCTGAGTTCGGAACACCTGCTCCTACTGGTCGTTCCAGTTCTTCAGTTCCCGCTTCACTTCCTCAATTGACTTGGCTACTTCCCAGGCGATGTAAGGTAGGATGAATTCGCGGGAGAACCCCCTAAAGGGAACCCCGTGCGGCGGGGGAGGGAGCATGTTGTAGACTAGAGTGGAGTCTTGGAAAAATGAGAGCGCAGCAGGGCACGGGTCTGTAATCGGGAGGTCAAGACATTCTGCAGATAACTGAATAGGAGTGGCCTCTAGGAGCAGCTGGTGGCCGTCCCAGTCAATACCGCGAAGATCCACAAAAACCGACGTGCGAAACGCGTTGGCAGTGTTGTCGTCCAGGTCAAGGTCTGAATCCGGGTTGGATTCCATTCTGGTTCGAAGTTCGGTACTAGCCATTGCTCTTTCCACTCTGTTCTACTTGTTCTTGACAAGGTTACCAGTATTCATGCAAGGTCAGTGCCGAAGGTGGAAAACAATTAATCAGGAGAGGAGTTAAGCGAGGAGATCACTTGACGATATACTGTAACAGGGGCACCCCTAGAAAGATGGATCCCCAGGTTGCGACCACACCGAACGACTTCAAACTTATCACTCAAAGTTCACACAGAGGTAAGACTACAGTAAGCGGTAAAACTTAATATCGTTAAGCCTGACGCTTCACTCAATTAAGGTCGCGAGAGGATTGATTGCTGGAGTAGGAGAGTTCTCACATAGACTTTCAGGTAGTTTTATCTTATGCCAGAACCTCCCCCCTCAGTTTGCTCCAACCATTTGAGTACACCCTTCTCCGCTAAGGGTGATCCGACACGTCTCCTGGCACACCCTTCGGGCATGCATGTGTCGACACACTCTAGTCGGCGTTCACCCTATGCTGTTATCGCTTCTGCGGTGCATTTCCAATTTGCCCGCCAGAGTCAAAACCTCTGCGCACCGGGGTCTTGCCAGTGGCTAACAGTCAAGGCACCTCATGAACTAGGCTATCTATGACACCGTTCCTATGTGCATTGACATCTACTTGACTCCGGAGGCTACCGTGAGCGGTTTATCTATTTACTATTTGCGGGTCGCGGGCTTCCGGGGTCTTCCGCAGGCCATGGTAGTCTGGGAGTAATCCAATGGGCGCTACCTATGACCAGTACCTCGGATCTTCCTTACCTGTGGTAGGAATCATGCTTTCAGTGTCTCTGCACTTCCCTTTCACAGCCTATCGGGTTGGGAGCACGTTCGGGCTTGGTAGGTGTAAAACTCCCCCAGTCACCCGGGCACTACCCAGGACTACCTGCGGGACCCCTGCGGTTAACACCCGTTAACCCTGTCACTTATGGTCCGTTTTACTCCGAACAACTTGCAGGAGGTACGCCACCTTCCACCCTATGCCCCCTTATATATCACGCGAACAGCTTGGGGTCGACCGGACGGCAGCGATGTATACGGTGTTGCAAGCATGTCTGCAAAGATTCCTCTTAGCCGGACTGCACACAACTACTCAACTGTTTGCCCATGACATCCGGGCCTCAAGGCGGGGCTGGAGGGGTATGATAGGAATAAGATCTTCAATTTGCAGCTTCCTTGAAGCTACGTAGCTCGCCCAATAGCATCTCCCGGAACTCCAGATTCCAGTATCATGCCTGGCTTCGCGTGAAGAACATTCCCTTCAATTTTCCCGAACTCCCCGAGGGACCTCATATTGAATGGTAGGGTGACTCAGGACTCTGGGCAGGGTAACCCAGGCCTCAAGGCAGGGTAACCTGATCCCGAGGGTAGGGTAACCTGGTCCAGTGGACAAGTTAACCTTTCCCTGCTACCCAGTCTATCCCGTCACCGGCGATAGACCTTTCTGACCTGTCTCCAGTTCCCCGGCCTAGCTGAGCAACTGCCCCTTCATAAGTCCCTAAGGTTGCTGATACCGCTCCCGCATGTATCCAGGTACCTAAGTCCCTGACCAGCCAATTCTGTTCATTCTCGGAGCCCGGGCCATCGGGTCTCCATATGTCAAGTACTTACTTGTCTGCCGGTTCCTATCACTTCGCCTCCTGGCTACCTGTATGGGTATAGGTTCCCTTTGCCATAGCTCATGTATACTGGGTCGTTACATCCGGTTTAACATCA